>VMKM01000288.1:0-428839 GCA_008360985.2 Macquaria ambigua
GTGTGTGTGTGTGTGTGTGTGTGTGTGAGATATTGGATATGTCTTGAAATCTGGGGAATATTAAACACCGCAGTTTACCATGTTTGTAGCTTATTTATCATATTCACAAACACTTCTCCAGAAATGTGACACCCTGCAAAACTGGTCACAGATATGTGAATGTCTGACCCAATTACATTAAAATGCCCCCTCTCTGTTCTGTGTGTTGGCACCAATGTGTGCATGGTTAAAAAGAGAGTACTTTCTATTTGTTGTTCATATGTTTTGGGGTTTGTTTCTGTCTATGATGCTCTTCCCAGAGAAGAGATAATCAGTATTCCTTAACAAAACCTGATTATTCTCCTTACCACAATTTTTACTTCCCATCCTTCCTCTCGTCTCCCGTCTTACACATAAGTGCAATAAAGGGGCCGTATATTCTGTCCCCTCGCTGATACAGTACTTAACTTGCTGTCAGAAGTTAGCAGCCTGTTTGTGTGCAACTTTATTTTAGTGCAAATCTCAGTTTTACGCAATTCATTGTTCAAATGCCAAAAAAAAGAGCATCATGTTGGAATGTAAAAACCCAGAATATTTACCTGTATGTTTGTGTAATGGTGAAATGTAGGGAGAAGTGATGATGGTGAAAGGGTGCGAGAGGAGAAGAGATGCAGAGTGAGATGTAAGTTAAAGTCAGTAAAGAAACTTAGTGCACATAATAGCTTTTGAAATGTAGGCACTGTTCTGTTTCAAAGTCAAGAGCTCGCAAGTTACATGATCGGGTTCAGAAAGATGGAGGCAGGTGTCACAGATTGGTACTGTTCCTAAAACTATCTTTCCTCTACATTGTCTTTTTCCTCCAAACACTGAAAATAAGTCATATGTTTGTACAGTGCGAAATGTTAATATATGTCAAACAAGATTTTGTGTTGCTGTCAAACATCCTGTTAGACTGAGAGAAGTCACCACTGTTACAAAAAGGTGGTTTCCAAGTCATCGAGGGGATGGATGCAATTTAAAGACCCCATGAAGAACAAACACATTTTCATCAAAAGTTATTAAGGCATTACTTTCTCAGTAATTGCTGAAACAGTGGAGAAGGGGCGTCTTCTTCAGAGTGTAATTCAGATAAATAATAGTGCTTGGGGTGCTGTGCTAGGGGGCCACATTATTGTTTTCTGTTCTACTTTATCTTTTGTCATTAGCGTGGAGGAAGTTACAGAAAGTATCTCTTTATCTGCACTCATAATTCATCTTTCTACTTCAAATATTCTTTAATGAGGTGCTCTGAGGCATTTGGCTGGTGTCAACATCGCAAACGCAGTCCACACTCTCATCGCTCAAGTCATCAAAATATTTTTTTTTTTCGTCATCGGAGCTGCTCATCCTAACCGAGCTCTATAACTTCTATTTCATGGGGTCTTTAAGTTTCTAAACAAATTGACACTATTACTAAGAGCCTGTTCTTTTCTGTTACGTTTGCTTGTAGTCGTACATATCAAAGATGAATTGATGCACATCCTTTACAACTGGACTGAGTGAGTGTATGTGACGCGTGCGTGTAATCCAAACAGTTTCCTCTTCAGCCGAACTTGCATCTGTTGTACTTTTTTGTAGAGTTCTATCAGATTATATAAGTATGATTGCACTAAAACTGTACAAAGCTTCTCGTTCAGCCCTGTCCCCTGTGGCTGGTTGGACAGTGATGTTTCTACTATAGAGCCTCTTAGCTGGCTTAATAATTTCTGTGGAGAAAAAAAGGGGAATCCTATGAAGCCACACTCTTAAGCTGAGGTTTCCAATTGAAACTAATTTAATTGAAAGTTTGTTGGTGTGTGTGTGTGTGTGTGTGTGCAGTGTTGCACTCGGAGGATGAAGGAGGAAGGTGTGTAAATATGAGTAGAAGTTGTGATGTTATTCCCAAAAGTGTGGGACCAATCAGAATTTGAGAAAATGAACAACTCTTTCCAAAACTTGAGAACATGTTCATATTTTGTAACCCTTGTATTGGCTAACAACACTTGAGTAAATCTCCTTTGGGCATTAAACACAAGAAAGTAGGTGGGATCTCAACATCTGGACCGACTTCATACATTTTCTTAAAGACATCTCAGGTGTCTAGCTTTAAGAGAGAGATGCTCATATTCTCATGTAGATTGGAGAATGGATTGATTGACATCGTCAGTGGAGAGCTCTTTCCCTTTACAACTAATAACCAAGAGCTATCACAGCTAATTTTTTCCCATTTCAGATTAAATTTATGGCGGAGGCCTGTTTTGTGAGTGTCTTCCCATGATTTTAATATGCAAGGACATGAGGGTCTCACTGCAAGTCATACAAAAATCACACTGACTTCTTTTGGAGGTATTTGTACCCTCTTATTTAAATGTCTGAATTTTAACATCATCTCTGCTGTGTTTACTTTGAGGTAAAGGACACATTTTTTCAATTATTGAATTGCACACTTGATATTTATCACTTAAAAGCAACAGGACGGAAAACCGTGCATATTCTGGTATTTTAAGCAACATGTAATTAAAATATAAGGTGTATGGAGGCCATATGTACTTGGTGTTTTTTACAGAGAAAGTAAACAGCACTGTGTCTATCCTAAACCACAGCACTTTGTTAGTACGCGCTGGGGTTGCTGTCATTCTTGATTTTGAAATTCCTCGCTTTGTCGCATTCTATCACGTTCTGGTTTCCTTTGAAACAAAGTATGCTTTTTTTTCTCCATTTTGTTTTTGGGAGTACGTCGAGGTAGAGGTAAATATACAATAAAATCCTTTTCGTGTTGTTTCGGGGCTTGCAAAGTAACAAAACAATGTGGATAAAATTACTTCCCACATTTTCTAATTCACTGTTAAATATGTTATGCGTGATTGAAACAAATAGCAATGAGAAAGCATTTATTGTCTTTACTGTAAAAGAGGTGGTGTGTGTATATATACTGTAACTGTGTAACATATTGTATATTCATTATGCCTGGTGTGTGGGGGAAAAGCTGCTCTGCCATGTTTACTGGCAGCGTGGACTGTGTGTATGTCTGTTAGTTCAGAGTCGGGGCGTTGGCGGTTACTAACTGGCTGGGATTTAATACAAAGATTGACTAAAAAAAGAGAAAATATTCTATTTATTTGGAATAAGTTAGTATCTCAACTAATCAGTTTTAATGTAAAATAGAGGTGACTGTTGGATGGAAATGAAGGATCATTCAGAGAACTGATTGTTCGAGGGCTGCTTCTGACAGAAGCTTTCAGATTTTTTTTCTTCCTTGAGTAATATTTTCTCCCCTTCTCCTGAATAAAACTGATTGAGCAACTTAAACACATTGTGTCTTGATTTCTTCATAATTTTGATACAACAAACTGTCAGTATACATGTCAAGATACAGCAGGCAGTTTGACTTGTCATAGTAGGAAAAGCACAAGTGTGGCTAATCACATTAATGATTTTGGTAGACCCAGATTTCCAATCCATGTTTTGGCTGGAAAAATTGCCAGAAATCTTGAGTTTTTGTCTTTTGCCTTTTTGATACTTTATTGTAGCTAATGAAAAAAATATTCATACTCCAAACAAGTCCCTCCATGACTTAATGAAGCTGATTTCCATTAGATGACTTGTGTTCACTCAAACTTTGATTCTTACACATATTTAGGCCTGCAACAATTTTCATTATTGATTAATCTGCTGGTTATTATCTTGATTTAATCGTTTGGTCTATTTAAATGTCAGAAAATAGTGAAAATGCCCATCACAATTTTCTAAAGCCCAAGCTGACATATACAAACTGCTTGTTTTGTGTGATAATCCAAAACCCAAAGATGTTCAATTTGCTATCAGAAGAGTGAGAAAAATGCATTTTGCATTTGAGAAGCTGGAACCAGTTAATTTTTGCCATTTTTGCAAACAAATGGGTTAAAAGACTAATCAATTAGCAAAATTGTTGCAGATTAATTTTCCAAAAACAAATCAATTAAAATTTGTCTTTCCCATTTTTCTTATTTTTACCAACCACATTACAGCATTTAAAACAAACAATTTATATTCTGGGTAGTTTAATAAAGTATAACTATAGCTGTCAGATAACTGTAGGCCTAGCTGAGTATAATGTAACATCAAAAGGTAAAGTACAAGTACCTCAAATGGAGCTAAATGTACTTAGTAGTGATGGGATAACCGGTTCATTTTAGTGACTTAGTTCCTTAAATCTCGTTCAGTAAAATTAACTCATAGTCATTCATTCATTTGCTAAGAGCTAAAGTGAAATTAGTCAGGTCCTCCTGTACTTTTGGACCCGCTTTCTTTTCTTTTCAGTCAGGCATCAGCCGAACCAGCTACGGCTCTTTGGAAAAAGTGGGTGGAGTTGTTGTAGGCAATTTTATTGATTTTGAATTCAACTTTTCATTTGTAAGAGGAAGATCTTGTTACTTCTACTTTCCAAAGTTACGTAGTCTCACTTTAAGTCAATTTAGCTGATAATAGCCTACTTACCTACTTTTACTTGAGTACAGTTTTGAATGCAAGACTTTCACTTGTAATGGAGTATTTTTACAGAGTGGGTTTGTTACTTTTACTTAAGATCTGAATACTTCTTCTTCCACCACTGTGTGAATTAAAATTTGGAATTTTTGTTCACCTCCCTCGCCAGATCCCGTGTAGTTGTTCTGCTAATGCTGTTTACCACCATAAAGAGACAAAGAAGATAAAGAGGAAACTTCATTCAGTACACTGAGGTTTTTAATGTGTTGACAAAGCACAGCAGTCCTGCGGGGAAAAGTCATTGTTCCATCAACAGCAGCTTGATGCAGGACCTGTTTGCTGCAGGAGTTCACACATTCACACTGTCCCTCCCTGCTCCTCTACACACAGAGAGAGATGAGAAGAAAAAAAAAACCCTCTCTGCTACAAGCTAAAGTATCAAATAACCTGCCAACGTCCATATACATCACTGCATTACACATTTTTTGTAAGTTTTTCAAATATTATTTCCTTTTACATATATTCATTTATTCATAATAATTTCAATATCCAGCAATCTCATACATTGCAGACTAAATTCTCTAGACAGTGGAAGTACAAGTCCCATAAGATGCACCACACATATACATAATAACACATTAAGATATGTCAATAATAAACTATTTACTGTTAAATAATAAGTAGAATATGCTTTGTTGTGTTTGCGTTGCAGTCGTGGAGTACTAAGATGCACAAGGGGTCATTGAAGTGTTTCAGGTGGTTTTTAAATAGCTAGACATCAATCGAGGTACAGAGATGGCTTTTTGTGGCTGGTGGGTTGGTTGTGTTTGACTGGGGTCAAAATACAACACGTCACACTGACAGCAGGGTTCAAAACAAGTTGTGAAAAGGTGGGTTCAACTCACAGGCTCTCAGACAGCGATGTGAGGGTGGAACAGGAGCGTTTGATAGTTTTATGCATAGACTGTGGCTGTTTTTCATGTTCTCACTCACCCCCGTGACCACTGAGAGAAGAAAGAAAAGAGGAAAAAAACAGAAAATGAATGGCAGATCTTAACCTGGATAAAATGCTGAAAGTTTTCCCGTCAGTATATCAGAAGATTTGATGCATAATGCGAAGCTGACTTAGAAACACACTCCAAATACTTAAAACCTTTCCCATTAGGGACCCCAATCCCTTTCACAGTCTCAGGGTGCAACCCAGGCCACATATTCCCTTCCTCTCAGTTAAAAATGTACTCTGATTCTTGTGTGACTGGTGTCATGCAGCTGCCTGCAGAAGGACTTTCTATATATTGCACTTTCTATTTGGATCCCGCCTCGATAAGATAAAGCAGTAGCAAAGTTTTTGTGAAGAGGAGAAGGAGGAGAGTGGTAAAAGTGTCATGGGAGACGCCTCTTTGAGCCAAAAGAAAAAAAAGAGACTGGGATACCATTTTCTTTGTTGCATAGGTTCTGTGGAAGCACAGACAACAGCGATTTTGAGAGGTGGTTGTGACACAGTTGTGTGTGAGATTACAGTTATGTGAACTATTTGGAGTCTACGACAGGCATTAAAGGCCAGAAGGTCCCTCAGATGATCGCTCCTCCAGTCCTAGTGCAAGGGGAGAAAGAGGAGGAGGAGGAGGAGGGAAAGAAAGGATGAAGAGCAGCAGCCCCTGTATGTCTAGGTATCTGAAGGTGAGGAGTCTCCCCCCGCTTTTATTTCATTAAAGCCCTCCGCCCTCATGTGAGCTGAGTTAGTGAGTGATGGATGAATGTTGCAAATGTTGCAGTCTGTTTCATAGTTGAGGAAACCAGCGTGAGTTTTAGAGCAAAGAGAGGTAAAAGGGAGGATGTTTGGCTGGCTGTTCGGTAAAAAGAGTAGAAATAGAGAGAAAATAAAAGAAGACCTTACACGGCAGGATGAACAAGTGAAAGATGAAAAGAGAAATCATAAAGATGAGGAGACCCCAGGGAAATACCTCACATATATACAGTATATCACCTCATAGCCTGAAATGCTGTGAGAAAAATAAGACTTCACAGAGAGCAGAGCTTTTACAAAAAGAATTTTTTCAAAACAAAGTCTCTGGTATCCAGCTGCTCAATATGTCGTAAAAACATGTATTGTCACCAAAATAAGTGAACATAAGATCTTGTTATGGACATATAATCCGATATTGTTTTGCTGTTCAGTGTTATTTTATCCAAAAGTAGCTACCATGTTTTAAAACTCTGCTCTGAAGACATCTGATTAAAAGCTTTTTTTTCTTCGAGCATGACAGGCAATACAAGGTGAGTTAGTGACACAAAAATTGGCTTTTTTTGGCAAAGTATTCCTTTATAAGAAAATAAATCAGGAAAAAAAAACACAGGATAAAGCAAATGTTAATAAGAGAAAAAATAAGTCAGTGAGCAGCCAGAATACCCCTTAGAAAGGATGGAGTATGATGTAAAAAGCAAAAAGTCATGATCAATTTGCAAATGTCTCCCACCTTAGGTTTAATATCAGGAGCAAATATTCTGTATGTATTTGCTTGTATATATATATGTGTGTGTGTGTATTTATGTAAGCAGGTGTGCATGCATGTTTGCGCATACACTCTTCTTATCAATTATTTCATATTCTATACATAGTTTATTTAAATTCTGAGGGTGCAGCGTGTTCGTATGTCAGTCATGCAGGTGTGTTTCAAGTATTCTGCATCTCTGTGTGAAACAGAGGGGTGTGTGTGTGTGTGTGTGTGTGTGTGTGTTGGGGGTGGGGGGGGCTTGTTGTAAGGGAGCAGGAGGAGGGAGCCGGCTCAGGTCGGGTGTGGCAGAAAACGACAGGAAGGTGGCACTGTTGTCCATGGCCTCTCATCCAGAGGTGGGACGGACGGACGGACCGAGGAGGGAGGGAGGAGCTCAGAGGTCTAGTGGGTTGGAGAAGGTGGGGGTCTCCGACTGCCATGGACACACAAACACACAGGAACAGATACAAAGAAGAGAGGACGGGAACAGGTTGGATTAGTGTTTTCTAGGTATTGGCTGCCTTTGTCTTCATTTAAACTTCAAAGTTTGTGTTTATACTTACGTATTGTTATTTCAGGGCCCCCATGTGTAAAATCATGCACATACACAGAAATACAGTACCTTCACTCACACAGACAACCACCTATATCATAAGATAACACATGGAGGGAAACCCGAAAACACAAACAACATCACAAAGATATCAAGCTCAGCTAACATGGCCACAATGCAGGTAATGTATGTTTGCAGTCGAGGCCAATTACTCCATGTCCGAGTGTTGTCTAAGTAGCCTGCACTTATACAGATTATTTATGAAGCTCTGTCATTGTAATCTCTGTCCTGAAAGGCATACAAGCATTTGGGAAATAGGCTTATTTGCTTTCTTGCAGAGTTAGATGAGAAGATTGATACCACTCTCGTGTCTGTATGGCAAAGACGAGGCTACTAGCAGCAGCCAGTTAGCTTAGCTTAGCAAAAAGGCAGAAAACAGTCTTGGCCAGGCGCAGAGTTGGTTGCCGCTGGTTGCCAAACTTTGACGACAAGACTCCAGAAAGTTACTGTGCTTAGCCAAGAAATAATCCAGCACACAATCCCTTGTAAAACCACAATGTTTAGAGGTACTGTTAGGTGGATTTTGTTATCTTTGGACAGAGCCAGGCTAGCTGTTTCCTCCTGATTCTAGTCCTGATTCTAAGCTAAGCTAACTGGCTTCTAGTGGTAGCTAAATTACTGCGCAGATAGAGTGATATCGATATTCTCATCTAACTCTCTGTAAGGAAGCAAATAAGCATATTTCCCAAAATGAACAAGCTATTCCTTTAAAAAAGTATTTTTTTCTGATGTTTCTCCTTTTTAGCTCGTTACCCTTTAATCCTTTGCATAATGTCTATAATGTTCCCCTTTCAGATTGTTTCATTTTAAATGTTTTTAGTAAAGGTAAAACTATCTGGTATTTCCCCAGAAAAAGGTTTGGGTCCTGCACACTCGCTACATCTCATACTGAACGGTGATATTGACAGATACCATGTCTCTGAAGGACAACATCAGACACTCAGAGACAAAGTCAGAGATGGGTGGGATGTCATGGCCTACATACATCACATACAACATCGACACAAAAAACAACAATAATCTTTTTGAAGTTTTGGACATTTGAGTTGAATCGTGTCTAACCCGTTGCTGCTGTAATTCCTCTTTCACAAGACAAGTCGACACATTCTGACATACTGATACCCCTTCAATAAATAATACATCTGCATCAACTCCAAAAGGCTCAAACACTGATGCAAACACACACACCCTCTGAACTGGGTGTGTGTTTGCCCATGCAGCGCTCTGAGAAGAGAAAAGAAAAGTGAGAAAAAGAAAATGGCATGCGGTGAAAGGATGCCTTCTGAGAAGAAGAGAAAGGAGGAAAATGGTGGTGGTGGTGGTGGTGGTGATGATGATGATGGCGGACAGTACCCCACGTACCAGAAACGTTCCTCATTGGTCAGTGATAGTGATTCTGTAAAAAGGAACCATAGTCATGTGTGGGACAGAGGTGTGGTGAGGAAAAGAGGGATGAAGAGGAGGAAAAGAGAAAAAGGAGTGCAAACAGTTACAGTGCAGGAAATGACCAATGTCACATGTGCTCAGATCTCACTTAGCACAGACCAGAATACGGGATGGAAAAAAATCACAGTTCACTACTGAGGGTTTTGTGAGGATTTTGAGATATTCCTCCATCTGATTTTGCGGCTGCATGTGCCAGTGAGAACTTTGCTCAGCAACGTTAGTGTCTCCTGTGGTAAAAGAGGCAAGCTGCTACTCTGACAATGAATAGGTCCAGGATAAAAGAAAGTTAGCTAGCTCACAAACACAGGCAAGCACGAGGCAGATACAGTTAATGGAGAACGGTGAGGTGGGTGTAAGCGATGAATAGTGGAGTGTTAGCTATCGTTGGTGATGCTTGACAGCGTGTTGAAAGTTCAAAGTGGTGGCAGAAAGGTACCAACAAGTCTTGGTGAAAGGAAGTAGTCAAATGTTCACCCAAACCAAGAAAAAAAGAGGAAAATAGTCCATTGATCATCATGTCATCATCATGTTGTTTGTTTGAAAGACCTCTCATGTTTTCACTCACCTGGGCACGCTTGGGGGTGCGCGGTTAGGGCGAGAGGGCACAGTGGGTGGTGGCCCACTGTAAGGGTCCGGAGAAGCGCCCGGGCGAGACGGTACAGGGGGTCCCCCAGCAGGAGGAGGCCCAGGTGGAGGACCACGGGAGCCTGGGCGGGCTGGAGGTCCCGGTGGAGCCCTGCGGTTTGGAGTCGGACTGGTGGCTGGAGACCTGGAGGAGAAAGGGAGGAGAGGAACAGAGAAAATGTACACTCTAGTGAAGTCTGAAACACATCAGGAGCAGAAACAAGCAGGAAGATGCTTAATATACTTGAATAATCATAGTGTAGTTTAGTAGTTTGATGGTTTCTCTACTGCCTCAGTGTTCTTCTCTTCCTCAAGTCTAAGGCCTGATCACTCGATTATTCCCTGAATTATTGCACAACATTTTTTAAACATTGCTAAATAAGCCTGCACCTCCATGGCAATTTGTGAATCTTTTGATTCACCGATCCATTAATCTAATCATCAAGATATAAAGTATGTGTGACTCCTTCACCAATTAGCATGCTATCCCCTAAGTCCTTCTCTCTGTATGTCAGACATCACCCATCCACCGAGGGTCAATATTAAACAGGGATTTAGGGCAAAATGCCTTTGACAGTCTAGAAAATGCTTGTTAAATTAAAAGTGAGATAGCAAAAACTGCCTCCGATATTTGTCAAATCTTATCAAGTATTCAGTACAGCTACTGTCCCTCGTGGGCTACTGAACAGTAGGTGATTTATGGAAGTTTTTTAACAGGCAACTCCATTTTGTGTGCTCTGTAAGAGAAATATTACAAAGCATGGAAACCCATCTTGATAAAAAAGAGAAAATACTGACCAATCTGAACCACCACATTAACAAAAGTAAAATCTGGTGATGTACATATTTTACTTGATAGTTCAATGGTATTGACTCAGATAAAAAAACAAAAAACAAAAGTAACTTCAAGGGTTAAAAAAAAATCTTCTCCCATCAACCATTCCCCACACAGCCTCTAATGCTCCTCCTCTGTCCTCCGTCTATTCTCATCGTGCCCTACCTTCCTCCGGAGCCGCTCCGCTGCACCTGCAGCCAGGAGTCATCCACGGGAGGCGGCATGGTGGTGCTTATGGTGGTTGTGCTGATGTCACCGATGATGCCGAGGGCCTCCCGCAGGGCGTGGTACATCCGCAGCATCTCGTCACGGTGCTGGGCCTGCTCCTGAGACTCCTCCATCAGCGAGTTCTGGTCGCCACACGAGTACAGGTGGGCCAGCAGCTCCGCGTTGATGAACTCCTTAGTCTGGACAAAATGCAAGGGATGTTTTGTGATGGAGGTTAAAGTTTCTGGTTTGTTTTCAGAGATCTATGTTTGAAAAATTGCCAGCCATAACATTATTCTGGTCTCTTTGTCTTTGGGTGTCACATTAAACAATAACACCTGCTGCATCCCACACTAATGGCTCTCACGTTGTTAATCATGAGGTGCATGATGGTCTTCGGCATCAAGTCGCGGACGGTCTTGTTGACGATGGCCATGTAGGAGTCAACCAGGTTACGAATGGTCTCCACCTGCCGCTCCAGCTGAGGGTCCATGCTGTGCATGAAGTTGTCAGAGCCATTTTCATCACCGCCGTCACTCTGTGGAGATGCATGCGGGGGGGTGGACAGAGGACATAAGGTTTAACTTCAGTCTAGCTTCAGCAAGAAAGAGTCAGAGAAACAGAGACTGTAGATACAAGATAAAAGTGAGACACCATAAACTGGGAATTATACAGCAAAGTGGCCTCTTGCTGGTTTTGCTGATTTTTCAGCATTTTTGCAGTATCTACGAATTACACTATTAAACTAAATGGAAAATGAAAATAGTACACATACATATTATCTCACAATATTGACTGTGTAACTGCTTTGCAACAAGGACAGCAACAGAAAATCGAATTCTTTTATTTGCTTTGTATTTGTCTTTTATTTAATTTTAATATTTTTATAATATTACAAGTATTGTTTGTAGTAGTGGTAATTCTGTTGGATAAAATGTTACATGGACATAGTCTCATACTATATAGCACCAATTTTATGCTGAGAAATAGAAGGAAAAAAAATTCCTGGTTCTGCTGGTAACTCTGAAGAACGACTGACTAATTACTGTCAGTAATGTAAGATGGTGAACGCATAAATCATCAGAGCTAATGTCAAATGCGATGGTCAACAAATAAAGTCTTCCTAAATAATTGTTTTAGGGTGAAACGTTACATAAAACACACAAATATGATGAAAATGCAGGATGCAGACCAAAGTAACATACCTTTCCTTCCTTGTCCTATAAGGTCATACAGCGATGAAGAAAACAAACGTTGAAAGAGGACAGATACAGCGTCACATCAGAGACTTGACAACAGTAAAATAGACTCCAAATAAACATCACAACAACAGTCTGGACAACTCATGTAAAAAAAAACTGTATACTGTATATGGCTTGCAATCAATCCAATCGTTAAAGGAGAAATATCAACTTACTATATAAATTCCACACTCTTAGCTTATATATGTATGCGAAAAGACTTTGAAAACATCTTACCGTGACCCGTTCAGGATAAACTCCGGCTCTGAGGAAGGAGGCCTTCCAAGCATCGACATCTTCCTGACTCTCACAGGCCAGCTCCAGCTGACGGTAGTCCTTATACACATTCCTGTGGACGCACAATGAGATCAAAGCTAAATGCTGAATGATGTTCTTCATGTTTTTATATATTATTCTTTTATACCCAAAATGTGTCACCTGAGCAGCAGAAAGTAACTAACTACAGTACAGTTTTGAGGTACTTGTAATTAATTTGAGTAGTTATATTCTTCTACTCCACTACATCTCAGAGGCAATTATTGTCCTTTTTACTCCATTACACTTATTTCACAGCTATAATTTGAGATTTGACGTACAAAACATACGATCATGTTACAGACTGAACTATGCAAAAGTATATAAAGCTGTTAAAATTGGTTTACCTCAGCAAGCTACAACATTAAAGTCCTGCTTACATGTTAATGCTTAAAAAACTATCCAATAATATAACACTGAGAGGGACCATTCTGCATAATTATTACTTTTACTTTTATTACTTTAAGTACATTTTGTTGCCAATACTTCTGTACCTTAAGTACATTTTTTTATTAGGACTTTTACTTGTAATGGATTATTTTCATAGTGTGGTATTATTATTTTTACTTAAATCTGCATACTTCTTCCACCACTGCCTTATACACAAGCTTAAAGACTCCATTCTGACTTGAGATCTCTTGAATTTTTACACAGAAATCACATGAATCATGAAACGTGGGCTAAAGCTAATGGGTTACTTTTGATTTGTAATGAAGTTACAAAGAATGTAACTAACAAAGTTAGGTAGAGATTTCATTTTAACTTTGCGGGAAAAAATCAGTTGCCATGTGATCATGTGTATCTTCTGTGTGCATGCATATTGGTGTGTGTGCGTGTATAATAACACCTCTGTTCAGTGTTGAAGAGGGCAAAGATATGCTTGCTGGACATGAAGCCTTTCTCCACATCGCGCAGCTTCAGGTTGTCCACCTGCAGCATGTACTTCTTCTCTTTCTCCTGCAGGAGGCGAGAGAGAAACACACTGGTTGTACATGTGAGGGAGAGAAAGAAAGAGACTGACTTTGCTCCATGGATGAGGAATTTGGCTAAAGGGTAAAAATGGTCATACAGATTTACAGTAGGCCTATTTGCACTGACGTTGTATATTAGACCAAAATGTTGATGCTGCATTATAATCATTGTAGGCTGATCAATTTACTAGTTAATATATAAACTTAATGTTTTAAGATTTTGCAGCATCAGCTTGAGAATCAATTGGAGAGGAAAAAAATGAGAGAAACTAGATTAAAAGAGACAAAAAAGAAAGCAGATGAAAGAACTCAGGAGTAAACGCTCACATATTAAATTTAACAGCAAGGGGGGGAAAAGAGAGAAAAAGGCAAGAGAGACGAATGGGAAAGTCGTACACGGTCCTCGAGTCTGTGGTTTTGATTACAGTTGTGCAGAGTAAAAGAAAAAAGGAAAAGAAGGGGGGCGAGCAACAAATGAGAAACACACACATACAGAGAGAGAGAGAGAGAGAGAAACCGCGTAGCAGTGTAGAGATCTCTTGTAAATCTGCACACAACATATGATATCCAGACATCCAACTATTTATGAATCAGGGAACCTCAAAGTTAGTCAGCTCAGTCTGACACATGCCAGCATGCTCGCTCACACACACACACACACACACACGTTGTGGTTAAACTCCTCAAAGTCTATTGTTACAAAACGTTTCTTTACCAAGGGTGCATTTGCATGTGTGTGTGAATGTTTTACTATCGGCAGTAAAATTAGTATTTAAAAAGAAAAAGAGACACCAAAAATAGTACAGGGTTAGTGAGTTTCTATAAACATACTCTAAACATACACACACACACACACACACACACACAGAAATACACACACACTGCTTTGGTTGCAAACAGCACCTTTGAGCGTAGTCTCTAACTAACCTTAAAACCATCTGGATAGCTAACCACGGGCCTGCCCTGCCCAACCCTGTGTGTGTGTGTGTGTGTGTGTGTGTGTGAAAGAGAGAGAAAGGGAGACAGGGGGTAGTGTGTGTGACCCAACTCCTTCATCAAAGGATTTATGACCTGTGCAGCCAAATGGTCATATCCCCTAAATGCATTTAAAGACTCACACACACGCGCGCACACACACACACACACACAAACACAAACACATTTGGCAGCGACGGCACACCCAGGTGTCCACTATACAAAAAAAACTAAACAAGCAGTCAGCCCAGACTGCTGAATGCTGACATCATCATTTATAGCGGCACTGAGGGCAAAGAGGTCCCCGTCCTCCGTCTCTAGTTTGTTCAGTATTTCTCCGTCTTTGCCTTCCTCCTTTTTTCTCGCTCTCCTCATCTCCCCCCCCCCCCCCCCTCTTTTCCCTTGTTCCCTCGCTCTCTGGCTTTCCCTCTCCTTGGGAGTGAGCAGCCTTGGACTGATTCATACATTTTCCTCTCCTCTGGCCAGTAAATCCAGTCAGGAGAGTTGGAAAGGGACGGGGGTTAGTGTATGAGTGTGTGCATGATGTGGGGAAAGTACAGAGAAAGTGAACTGAAGCGGGGACGGAAAGGCAAAGTATATGATAAAACAAGCTAGATATAATAATATTAAGAGAGTAGGACCCATTATCTGCTGGTTATTAATAGAAAAGTTAGGGAGGATGTGTGTGAGAATGGAATAATTAGGTTTGATGCACCTACAAACAATAATAATTGTCAGAAAAGGAAAAGAAAATAAGACAGCATGCATGTATGAGTATTATTGCAATATTACAAACAGATTGCGCACTCCTGCCAGACAATCAGGGGTTTTTCTCTCTGTCAATCAGCCCATCTTGCATGTGTGTGTTTTTATGTGTGTGTGTGAAGTTGTGTTGAGGGAAGTCAGGAATTGAGTGCTTTCCCATATGCTCCCATAAAAGCCAGCCACCAACAGCCGGCAGACGTACAGATTTCAGACATTAAGCACGCACGCACACACACATGGACACATGAGAAAACAAACATACACACATACAGATGCACACATGACATGCATAAGCTGTATGAGATACATACGAGGTACACACACACACACACTTCATTTGACCTTTATCCGCAGCATTTTACTTGCATGAGACCCAACCTCTGTGAATCAGCTTCCAAGAGACAGACAGACACAAAGACACACACACACAAACACTGCCAGTGAGGTATGGATTTGTGATGGCTAAACCACTACTGGGCTGTCAGGAGACTTCCCTTCTGTTTGCACTAATTACCATGGAAACAGCCTAAGTGTAACACAAGGTTTTGTGTGTACATGGTCATGAGAAGATTTGGGAGTGCAGATTCGTAAATGCAGAACAGGTTTTTGAGGCCATCTAAGGAGCAAAATTGTGAGAAACAAACCAGCAATCCTGTGCTGGAATACTACCTGCCCTTGGTTTGCTGTGTGTCAACTAGTTTGTGGTATTTTGATTTAACATACATTTATTTGTGCTCCACATAACCATGTCAATTGAAATGCAGCAATAAAGGTATTACAACTAAATTTTGACACAAGGCCCCTTTACAAGACAGGTTAAAAAAAAGTTTATATTGTGCTTTAGTGGTGCGTATTGCCAAACAATTTTGCAATTAATCAAATTACCAAAAAACTACAGTAATTGCTACACAGTGAACCTGGGGCCTCTGGGGAGGGGGTGGATGTGAAAACAAAGTCCCAAATCTTTACAGGTAAGACAGAAAAAGTATGAAAACAGAATATTTTTTAAATACACATCACATCATTAAAATGTGTATTTGCATTCATAAATGTACTGTGCATGTAATTGTTTTTACATAATACATAACAATAATTTCCTTGTCAAATGTCAGCATTAGAGGCTCTTTTTTTCTTTGATTTTCTTTTTTTGGATTGCAGTTAACATTGTACTATCCCTTAAAACCTTAAAGACATCTTGTGCTTTGATTAAACAACTCAAGTCTCACATATCAAATTCATGAAAGACATTTATTGACAATTATTATTAATCAACAGTAATATAATTACTGTCCTTTGCCGCGGGTCCCTTTTGCTGTTTTCAGCTTCTTCATGAGTCCCTCCAGCAAGCATCTGTCCTTTTCTGGGACAGCCTCTTTCCACTGCTTTTGGAAGGAGCTGTGGGTGGAAAGTTTTTGGACGATGTCATGTCCGTGGTGCCTCACGTCCGCTGCAGCATCCACACATATTTTGCTCACAGCAGTAAGGAAGCGCTTGGTGAAGTTCTCGCCACCTGTAAGGGTCCGTGTGGCTCCGAGGATGTTGCATAACTGGCTGAGGTGCTGAGCTGCGCTTGCTCTAACTGCAGCGCTGCGGTGACTCAGCCCTGCATTCAGCAGGGCCTTCATGGTACAACCGGGGCTGCAGTTTTGAACCATGGCATCCAGTGCGAGAGTTGCCTGCTGCCGGATGAAGGTGTTGGACTCAGACACTTTCAGTATCAGGGTGCAGCCTGTTTCCTCCGCCATGTCATCCATGGCCCTCTGGAGGTGAGCATACATCTCACCCATGGTGGCTATAGCAGCACAGGACACCATAGAGCGCAGGTTTTTAACCTCCTCTATGACCCCCACACAGACCTTACGAAGTGTGGCCTTCAGTACCTCCGGATGGTTCCTTGCCAGATCTTGAATGGATGTTAAACCATCAAGTTTTTTTTGCCAGTCATCAGAGCTGAGCAGTTTGAAGATATGGTCCAGGCTTTTTTCAGGACTGGACAGTCGCTGCTTATTTTCCCCAGTCTTTGGAGAAGACTGTCTCACCTGGGAGGGTTGAGATGGTTTGGCTGTGGTAGGAGGAGGAGGAGGAGGAGGAGGAGGAGGAGTGGAGGTGAAAGACAGCTGAGGGATGGATTCCTCAACAGGACTTTCAACCTCCAATCTGCTAAGACTGACCTGAGAGCTGGATCCCCACTCTCTGGCAATCATCTCAGCTACCTTAAAGGCTTCCTGTCTCAGATGGGCATGAATGGCCTCATCCTCCATCAAGGTCCAGAAGTTTTGCTTAGCAATTTTTTTCCTCCAGTCCTTCTTGAATGTAGAGGCCCTCTGAGGTCTTGACTCTCTGGCAATCATGTCAGCCACCTTGTAGGCTTCCTCTTTGAGATGAGCATGCACTGCCTCATTTTTCATGATAGACCAGAAGCTGTCCTCCTCAAAGTTTTCACAAGTCTGCTGGTCTACCTTGGACTTGGGCTTCTTCTTCTGTCCCCAACTGGCAATCAGATCAGCCACCTTGTAGGCTTCTGCCTTGAGATGAGCATGCATGTCCTCATCTTCCATGACAGACCAGAAGCTGTCCCCATCAAGGTTTTTACAAGTCATCTGGTCTAGCTTGGACTTTGATGTCCTCTGACTGCCCCATTCTCTAGCAATCAGATCAGCCACCTTGTAGGCTTCCTCTTTGAGATGAGCATGCATGGACTCATCTTCCATGATAGACCAGAAGTTGTCCTTCTGGGCTCTGTTGTCTTTCCAGAAACAATGCAAGTCGCCTCGTGTCTCTTGATAATCCATTGGTAATGTTGACAGAAAGATGCACTTAACAGTCAATAACTCGAAATAACTCTTGGCAGTTAATGAGGTAAAATAGTATTGCATTCTGAGTGGTCATCACACTCCATGTGATGTCACAATGACACACAGTGATAGATTTATGTCACACACACACACACACACACACACACACACAGCTATATATGTATATATTGTTGTTAAACATGGATGTTAGTAATTAACAGACAATTCTTCCTCCACAATGGACGCCTACATGTTTGCTTTGATTGGTGACAAAACTGCCTCTCACGTATACACTCAGTTGCCAATTTATTAGGTACATCTAGCTAAAACTAATGCAGTCTAATACAACAGTTGTCCAAATAATGTCACCTTCATGAAGGTTATAATGCTCAGTTTTTATAGGAACTGTTTTAGAGAGGTGTGGATTTATAAATAGTTCAATTAATTATTTGTATCTACACCTGAACTACATGTGCGACGTGCCCCTTTTTTGTCTGAACCTCTACACATTCAACACTTTTTAACTCACACACACATACACATACGCACACACACACACATGCAGCAGCCCAGGCAGTGCACTTGGTATTTAACCTGTGGTGTTTGGAGCAGTGTGTGAGCAAAGTACTTTCCATGGTTTTGTTTTGCTAGTGAGTAATAGCAGGCTCATTATGAAAAGCCAGAGGAAGTTCACTTCTGGATTCATAAAGGCACTTCACCACTCTGCACACCGTCCAAAAAAAAAAAAAAAAACGACTCAAAGACTCAAACACTATTTCAATGTGGATGAAATATGGCCTCACACACACACACACACACACACACACACGGAAATGCTACATTATGTATAAACACCAAAAACACACACACACGTGGGGACATTACACAAACCGTATCCAATTAACACTTTGAAACAAATCTGAGTAGTTTGGTGGGCAAAACCAAGAAGATAGTCGTTTACGGCATCCATGTTGTTTTAAGAGGCTGCATGTCCTAATGTGTGTGTGTGTGTGTGTGTGTGTGTGTGTGGTAGTGTGTATGTTGATGGGAGTCTGATAGAAAAGTCCTGGTGACTTGGGCCATGCATCAAAGGGCTGCGGAGAAGCCGCACGGCATCTGGGAGCAATAACGCTGCTTCTAACCCTTCATTACCACAAAGACTGGGCCCTGGGTGGCAGCCAACGGCAATTTTCACAACCCTCCTCCTCACCTCCCTCCGTTTTTCTTTCCCTCCATTCTTCTACCATACCCCTATTGGGTTCTGTCTTTAAAAGAAAAAAAAAATTAAACACAGAGTGCATTTCTGTGAGTCTTACACGATGGGGATGGGGACATAAAAAGGATGGGACTTGTGGAAAAGCTTATTTAGCGTCCACACTCAGTGCCAAATTAGAGTTCAGTCCAATTAAATTAATTTATATTTATTTAATTTATTTAGCTTTTGGAAAATAGTTTTTTTTTTTACAAAATGCCTCATCAAAAATAATTATTCTAAACATAATGAACTTTTGCCAGAAGAAAACCTTTTTCTTTAAAAAAAAAAAAGACAGATATTACTGAGTCTACATATAATCAAAAATCCCACTAACGCAAGCAAAATCTGTGTTTGGTCTGTGAGTAACATGTCTTTGAGAAACAGCATCTGAAGGAACTTAATTTGACTTAATGCCGTTTGAACCTCATTTAAAGTAAGGCCACATGTTGCCAACATTTAAATCAGGAACAGCGAACAGTTTAGCTGAGAGAATCACGATTGGGAACAGCTAGATTGGAGCTATTCTGGGACAATGTGTAAAAAACACACAGCTGTTGATGACTCATCGAGCTACAAGGCTGCGAGGTTGCAATAATGCTCATAACAAATCACCTTGGGCTGCCTGCCAGCGTCCACGCTCTCTAATACTTTATATATCATGGAAAGTGCTACTTGATAACAGGGCGGACACAAAGGTTTTTCTAGCTCATCTGTCAGCTACAGACAAATGTTTCAGGAAAACAAATCTAATCTGAAATGTCCAGTTTCACAGGGATAAAAACATAAATTCTCACATTTTCTTACAAAAAAAAATCTTGTATGACTTGTTTTGTTTGGCTGGTGGAACTTGCTTTTCATTGCTTTGTCTTTTTTTTTTTTTTTTCCCCAAATGTTTAATCTCAGCTGACTCAAAAAAAGTGACAGCCTTTGTGCTGTGCTTAGCTCTTCCTGTGGGAACGAGCACAAACACAAATAAACGTCTTCACGGAGAAAGGAAATGTGGTGTCCACATGACAATGACACATTCAGTCAGCGGCCCGGTCGAACACAGGTCTGACAGGTCAGTGATACCTTCCTGTTTAGCAGCTAATTGCCAAGCAGTTAATTATCTGCTCTGCGTTTACTTCTGCGGAAGGTCAGTATAACAACCCAGGGGCTAGCTGGGACATGTGATCAATCACTGGTGACCACCAAAGAGTAAAAGAAGATGGGAGGGGGCACCTCAGCCCGCTAACCACATAAACACGTGAAAATCCCCACACGTCCTGCGACTGCTGTCTGACGGAGGGCAAAAGCTTTGTTCAACCTGTGTGTTTCTGTGCATTTTTGGCACAAAGCTCTCAGCTTTGTGCTGCATGCTGGCATGAAACTCGAGGAATATTGCAAAAGCTCCCCTATAAAAAGTCATGTGAACTCACAATTGTGAATTTATATATTCATATTCATGTGTGAGCGTGTGAAACGGCATGTAATGGTGGGTGCAGGGAAAAAAAAAAAGAGAAAAAAAGTGCACCTACGAACTGAAACATTCACATCTGAGGTAAACGTGATGTCAGAATACATTGAGGTAAAACGTTCACATATGTAAACCAACATGAGTGCAAAATGAACACATGCTTTGAAGTCACACATGGGGTTTCATGTGCAACTTTTTTGGTAAATGCATGTTATTTATTTGTGACATTACTGTAATAGATGCAAAATTAGGAGAAAACAAGGGAGGGAGTTAGTCTAATCCTAACACTAATCCTGTTTTACAAACACATCACAGTCATTTCATCATCAGAACTGCACGATCCAAATACAGTGAGACCTAAATTAACTGCTAGACTACTTTTTTATAGTCAAATGAACTGCCAGAATATAAAATTTGCACTTCTAAATCAAACTTGTTCTGCATACTACACAGAGGGTGTGTTTGGACTGAGTATATTTTTATGACATGATTGTGCCAATGGTGGGCAGTTCCAAGAATGGAGAGGGTTTTTTGTTTTTTTACTTTATGCATTTACAGTAAATCTAGTCTTGTAAAACTTGATGTTTATGAACATAATAATCTCTCACTTATGTCAAGGTTAAAGATTCAATTGTGTCTCATTCATGGAATCATGGAAAAGTGTCATTATGACAAAATGTAATAAAACAGCATAATACATAACAAAAAGTCTAAAATAGCCATAAATATAGTTACATGCAACATGAGAATATATTTTTTAAAAGCTAAAGTTTATGCCATGTGTTATTAAACACATGCAGTAATCTTTAAATGTCTGTCAATCCTCCTTCAAAGGAGGCGGTGAGCCTGCAGAGTCTCACATACACGACAAAATTACAAACTACACACACACACACACACACACACACACACACACACACACACACACGGGGTGTATACAACATGCCAAAAGAAATTAAGTGGTTTCTTTTTATCTGTCCCGTGTCTGTTTGGGTCTAATCCCAGGCTTTGTTTCTCTAATGATTTTTGTATTGACATTATGCTCTAGATATGGGGGGAACAATCAGGGGGGAAGAAATGATAATTTACAGAAAGAAAAACATACATTACTCATTTATCTCATCAGTCAGGCAGGATAAACTTTGAATTATCCACAAACCACCCTGCGTACCTCCCTCCGACATGCTGCGGTCGCCGCTCATCTCTTGTTTCTCTTTTACAACCTCTAACCCCCTTTCCTAATGTTTTCTTTTACAATGAGACGCAGTAATTTGTTCATTACTGGTTTTGGTACTATTTGGTAACATTTTTACATCATTACATCTTTCGGTTTTCTTCTAAAAGTTCTCACATTTTTGCTACATCCTTTTGCTCACTTCCATTAACTTCAGTTGATTTCATACTTTCCACTGACTTTCAGCTGTCAATTCTGTCTATTTCTAACATTTTTCTACCTTCCTGTAGGCTGTGACTTCTGTCTCGGAGCCTGATAT
This sequence comes from Macquaria ambigua, assembly GCA_008360985.2. NCBI lineage: Eukaryota > Metazoa > Chordata > Actinopteri > Centrarchiformes > Percichthyidae > Macquaria > Macquaria ambigua. The sequence continues at coordinate 21,948 of VMKM01000288.1, forward strand.
TCTTTACATTTAAAAGCGGGCAAAGATAGAAAAGCCAACTTAACCATTTCTGTTTATCTTTATTAGTGTCTTATCACCAGTGTGTGTGAGAGACAGCTGGCTGTGCCTATATTGGAACTATTTAGACTCATAAAAAGCAAACTAACACATGTGGGATACTTTACTTGAGTATGCTACTTTAATAGGGGGTGAAATCGTGCGCTTTTTACTCCACTACATTCATTTTACAGCTGTTGTTACTAGTTTCTAGTGGCAAAAAAGCAGTGTCTACTTGGGGTTTGTCCCATTTCAGATCTATGAGTTGTTAGCAGTTATATGTAAATAACTGGTCAAGGTCCAAAGGGCTAAAAGTATCCAATATTTCACAAGAAGTCAAATATTAGAGAAAAGTCTATCAAAATAAAAACAAATTTGTGTAGCAGAACTTGTTTGTGTTTTCGTCTTTCCTCTCCCATTAATCATCTCGTGACCCCTCAGATTCAACTTGTGATACTTTGGAGGGGACCCGACCCCTAGGTTGGGAACCACTGGACAAAACTACCTAACTGTATATAAAGTAGTTAAAACCAGCTACACTTTGACTAGCTACTATAGTAAAATGCTGCTTACACATTGACGAATCAGTATAACAACCTAATATAATATCAGTCACAGGGGCCATTTGTCTGCAGAACGAGTACTTTTGATACTTTGAGTACATTTTGCTGATTATACTTATGTACTTTTACTTAAGTAGGATTTTGAATGTAGGACTTTTACTTGTAATGGTATGTATTGTTACTTTTACTTAAGTAAAGGATCTGAATACTTCCTCCCACACCACTATCTTCTTGGACAATATCTGAAATACGTTGGACAGTTTCTTGGTTTTTCATGTCAACAAAGAAATAATAATGATATGACATTATGACGGAGAAAGAAAATAAAAACCAAGCTATTATGTGGTTATCCAACAAGAATAATGCTATATCTAGTTTGAAAACTATCTGTGAGCTTTCACTGTAACTCAGCTGACTGACACCCGCATGACATAGAGGGGATCACACTTTTGGGGCTGCCTTTATGGGTTTGTGTTACACACACATCTACAGCACGATGTTCACACGCTCAGCCTCGCCACACTGATGCAAACACTTGAAAGATACAATTACACCCACATAAACTGACGGAATTGTTTGCTTTACGCAATATCAAAATACAAAGACAGGAAGAACAAAGTCAGACACTTGAGGTTTTTTCATGACAATATTAACCAGCACTATTTCATGACGTGGAATCACAGATTACACTGGATGTGCATGTGTGTGTCTGTGTGTGTGTGTGTGTGTGTGTGTGTGTGTGTGCATACTTTCTCAGTATTTCTTCACTGACTAAGAGTTTGTAAAGGAAGCTGCCTGCCTGGTCATCCAAACAGTGGAAACAATGTTGGTGCGACCGCAGCGCTCCCCCCACCCACCCATTAAAATTCACTCCTTCCAATCCCTACACCCGAAACTTAACTGCGACAATAACGAGGACGGATTTCTGTCATTCTCTTTTCTGGCTTGTTTCCCAGCTACATTTTTCATTTCTGTTGAAGCTCCCTGCTCGCTGGGCATCGTTTCGCCTCCTTTTCGCCCCACATTTTTAAGGCTGCTTCCTTCTCTCATCTCCATTTTCCTCTCTGTTTCTCTCACTTTCCCTCCACGTCCCTCCATCTCTGCCGGTACTGCTGACTCGTCTCTCCTGGGATTGTGCCTGCTTTGATTTGGAGCTCAGGTCGGAGCTCAGAAACCATAGCTAAAACAAACACACAGCCTTGGCCACCTCTGCACACACACACACACACACACACACACACACACACTCCCCTGGAAACGCTAGCATTGATTACTCCTGTCTGCCAGAGTGAATGAATGAATTCAATTCAATTCAGTTTTATTTATATAGCGCCATATCATAAGAAAGTTATCTCAGGGCACTTTTTCTAGTAGAGCAAGTCTACTAGTGTGTGTGGGTGTGTGAAACGAAGAAGGTGAAGGAGGAAAACTTTGACTACTTATGTTGCAACTGTGAATCATACGGACTATTCTTCCTTGTCTACACACACACACACACACACACACACACAACTTCTTTCGCTCTGGTTCTGATTTACCAGTAGTATGTCACCCTTCACCAGCACCCCCACCCCCCCACCCCCTCCGTCTGTGTGTGTGTGTGTGTGTGTGTGTGTGTGTGTGTGTGTGTGTGTGTTTGTTGGGAAGGCTGCAGAGCTGCATAAAGGGCTCTTTATTCGAGTCGGACAGGGAGAGGAAATCAGCTTTAGAAGTAAAAACAGAGGGAGCAAGAGAGAGATGGAGACCACAGGGCTGCACATCTGGAGTTATTACAAGGCTTCCTCCTGCTTGCCAAGAAAACGCCGACATTCCTGCCCTTGCTACAAAGACCATGGAGCCTCTACTCTCCTCCAGCCCCACTCCTACACACACATCCATCACTCAAAAACCACACATACACTCGCATGTACCATAAGCAGAGATGTGCACACACACTAGATAGAAGGGATGAACATGCAGATGCTTTACGAAACACATATATGCCTCCACGTGAGCGCACAAATGCAGACTTCCTCCCATCTGCCTACATACGCTTCCACTAAAAAGTTCCCTCCCTCTGCAGCCAATCCTTCACTCCCTTTCCAAACTTTACAACACACACGCACAAATGAATGCGTCTCACTTCCTGTTCACCTTTCACCTTCCACTTTCTCCCCAAAAGCCAGAGAGGAAAGAAAGAAAGAGAGGGAGGAGAAAAAAGCCAGACAGAGGGAGGGGAGAGAGGAAGAAGAGAGGAGAGGAAAAATGGGGGGCCGGCGAGCTCCTCCTCCTTCTCTCTCCATATCTCCTCTCTCTCTCTCGTTTCTTTTTCTCTTTCTGTCTCTCGAAGGGGAAACTTGATGGCCAGTCCTTTGCCACGTCGAGCCTCCAGCCGGTCCACCTTGCTCGCCACCGGGGCGGCTTTTGTTTGCTCCGGGAAGCTTCGGTAGACAAATCCAAACGACGCAGAAGTAACGATTGAACACCATAAGCCTGATTTTTGCCTCAACAGTGCGGCAGTGTTGACTGAAGAGACATCAGGAGATGAATTGGGGCTAACCAGTCAAGAAGGAGACAAAACAAATATCAGCCAAGAAGAAGAGTCATCGCTCAAGACAGTAAGATGCGTAGAAGAGAAGGGAGATTGTCAAGTCGCAGGTATTCCCTCCGCAAGGAGAAATTTCTTTCTGTTTGGCATGTGTCGAGGAGACCAAAGGTTACGTATTCCAGTGTTTTAGTGGGAGGTGTTGGGTCAGACTTAGTATGATCTCAGCTGACCACAACTATTCACTGATAAGTTTCTAACCAAGAGAGATAAAGAGCACTTGGAGACCAAAGAGCTGGCTTTTGGGTGTTTCTATCTTGTAACGACAGCGTCATCTTACCAGTTTTTTAAAGTGTTTAACATCTCGTGAAAGATATCCTGGTTTTATTTATTTATTCTTGGCCTAGGGGTCAGCAGGGGCAAACCAAGTTTAGGTTGTGCAAATTTGCACTAAACGGAGTATGACCCTTTGTGTGTGTTTATACGTCTGTTCTCATCTTTATCTTTTTGTGTATTCTGCTGTAATCCGTTTTCAGCAAACAGACCTAGAAAGGGCTTTGCCAAGAAAATGGCACTTTGTTGTTTTTGCGTTTTTATGCATTTTTTTGTGTTTTTTTCTCGGGTTGAAAAAATAAATGAATAATTGAAAATCAATGACCAATAATATCCCAAATTATACACAAAACTACCCCTAACCCATCTCTTTGTGTTGTTGAGAAATATCCAAAATGCATTTCTGCGTTTTGTGTTACTCCTCCAGAGCTCGGTCTGGAATGCTGCCTCTCACAGCGGAAAACAGGAGGGAATGTCGTTGAATCTGCCAATCAGTGGCTATCACATCTGTTTAACCTCTCCTCCTCCTCCTCCTCCTCCTCCTCCTCCTCCTCCTCCTTCACCTCCCTGCCGGCGCCTTCATCCATCCCTCATGCGCTGTTTCTCCTCCAGCCCGCACAATCAGCCTGATCAGCACTTTGTAGCAGTCAGACTATGAGAGCAGAAGGAGCTGGAGCTCAAGAGTCTGATACTGGAATACACAGTGAGTATAGTTTAGAGTGTGTGTGAATGAATCTGGGCTTATCTGTGGTGGCACCAGTAAAACCTTCTCCACAGCATCCTTCAGCCGCCCAGCCCGCCTGCCCAGTGTTCAGACTACCTGTTCAGGAAGTAGTGGTTGTACAGTAGTCTGCACATTGGTTAGGCTGGCCGGGGAAGCACGGGACGACTTGCGGTGTCCGAAAGAGGGACAAGAAAGCGAGTGAGAGCTCTCCAGAGGGCATCCAGCAGGCACAAGCTCATCAGGCTGTGGGAACACCCAGCACCGCCCCTCGTCCATCTGGACAAGCCCGGGCACAAGCCTAAATAAAGCACCCAAAGGCTCCACCACAGAGGCCTGTCCCTCGCCTATTCTGGATTTATGAGTGACGGATACATAAGTCCAAACATTTTTCAAAAAGCTGTTTTGCTGTGTATAGTTTTTTGTATTGTTTGGTTTGTCATCGAACCAAGATTGAAATCTGATGAAGATAAAACTGTAAAAATAGTTTGAAATACTTGAAATAAAGATGCTTGGATATCTATTTGACATTGTTTCAATTTTTTCTTTTCTCAAGTTACACAGAGATTAAACAAATACTAATCCACAAAATGGGAAATCCCATGCCGATCTACAGAATCACATTCATATAAATACAAGTGATGGCTGCATGACATTCTCAACATGTTGTTTATTTTTCTACAAAACCGAAAGATCTAACTGAGAACTGAAGCCAGAAAAAGCTCAACCACACAGAAAAAAAAATGAACACTTACCCAAAAAGATAACTAAAACACACAGTAAACCCCCAGCATCGCGCTGCACTCTTGACCAAAATGTACAATTACGTCTCTGCCTTCCCTGCATCAACTTGTGGCTGCTTTACCTCAAATGACCATGTAATGTGCAGAGAGGCAGGAAGCCACCATACAAAAATGTTAAAAGAGCAGCCACTCTGTCATTGTCTATTCGCCATTTTTACAAGTCTTTGTATAGCTCTCCCAAAAAAAAAAAAAAAACACAGAAAATTGTTTGTGGCTTTATTGTTTGTAGGTGACGTCATGTGAAACGTTACAAGTTTAGCTAGACCCCCCTGTCTCGTTTTCCATTATGTTTTGTTTTCTGCCTCTTTGCCGGGGCCGCAGTTTGTCTTCCAGCCCGCCTGTCTTTGATAAAGCGAAGCCACAGCATATCATTCTGAACTCCCTCTCCCTCTCAAGTACACAAAAGCAAAGTAGAGGGCAGAAACATTCACACGGTGTCCCATCACAGAGCATCGTCTGCAGGAATGAAAACCGCAAACCAACCTGTTTCCATTTAGAGCCCTGCCACCATGCCGTAGCCCCAGGAACAAGCACACATAGGTCCACGCACACATACACACACACACACACACACACACACACACACACCCTATAGCAGACATGTTTCTGGTGAGTGCGTTGAAAGCAGCAGTCTGCTGTTTCCCCCCAGGATGTTTACAGCTGGGATCACCAGGCGAGTCTGGCTTTCTGGCAGCTTTACAGCAGGAGCAGGGAAGCCCGGGCACACACACACACACACACACACACGCACGCACAAAGAGCCAAAAGGGGCACCCAAAGAAAATATGTCCTACAGCCACTAAAGGACAGCAATGTTATACCTCCAACTTTATTTATCTGTGTGTGTCTCTGTGTGACAAAGGGAAAATGTCTATGTGTAAATGTATTCATTTGATTATAAAGATATATGAATATCACATGTGCTGGCAGTCTATAAAATCACAGTCGTGGGGGTCTTTTTTTTTATGTACATTTTTGTTTTCTTTTCAACCATTTTTTTCTCCATTCACATCTCCCTCCCTGCCTCCCTCCCTCCTTCCCTCTCTGCTTTGGGAAGCTTTAAGCTACAGTGCAGCCTGATTCAAAGAACTGGCATGTCCTGTGGTAATACAGACCAGAAGGTTCCTAGGTGCACACACACACACACACACACACACACACACACACACACACACACACACACACACATTTACACACACATGCACGCTAACCAAAACATCCTGGCACCACTAGTTGGGTTGAAAGTTATTATTAGTGTCTGGGGGTGGTGCGCGCATGTGTGTTTCTGTGAGTGTGCGTTACCAGGCTGCGGCAAGGGTTTTCCCCATGACGAGAGGCAGTCAATAAAACGGCGCTGCGCTGCTTTGTGAGTTCATATAAAGAAACGTGAATGTGTCTGTATGTAAATTTAAAACTGCACAATAAGATGCACAAAAAACAGTTTGCCTCTGCTGGTGGTCATCCCTGGGTTTTTTTTAATCTCAACATAAAACTATTTCCAGCTTTTTATCAACTGTGTGTATTCTGGCAAGTATCCACCCAGGTGCACATGTGAGTATAAGCCCTCATGAGGACTCTAACCTCTACTGTGTGTGTGTGCTTGCGTGACTGGACTATGTAAAAATGTTCAGCTTGGATAGAAAACAAAATGGAAAGTTTCTCTTTTTTCTTTCTCTTTTCTCTCTTTTTCTTTCTTTTTTTTTTGGAAACCATTCGCGGTGCTGCAGTGCCCGTCAGCCTCAGAGCTGAGCTTTAACACCAGCGCCGTGTGTTGGTTTTGGGTCTCCCTGCACCCTCGCAGCTCCATGTACAAATAAATATACAGTACAAGAACCGAGGGAAAGACCGAGGGAGGGGACAGAGAGGGTGACGAGGAAAGACTGAGGCAGAAAGAGAATGGAGGGACGGACGGCCAGATGAGGGGAGGGGAGGATGAAGAAGAGTTTCCTCTGCTTTGGGGATAAACCTTTGAGGATGTATAAGGGAGCGATGGAAGAGGGGAGGAAAAAGATAAGGAGGGAGGATATAAAAGCAAAACGTCCACCCCAGCCCTTTCTCCTCCTCCCTGTCTCCCCCCTCTGTGCCCCCACCCCCACCCCCACCTCTCCTCCCCCACTTTCTCTCCCTTCACATGGTCCTGGTTACTCCTGCTGCTAACTAGCTAACAAGAGACACTCCTGCCTCCTCCCCTCTCCCCTCTCCCCTCTCCCCTCTCCTCCCCTACAATCCAGTCCCTCTCTTGCTCTGTGCCCCTTCTTTGAAATGAAGTACGTTTATTAGAAGCAGCTTGTGAGTGTGTGTGTGTGTGTGTGTGTGTAATTGGGAACAGGGCAGGGCAGGGGGCTCTGGTATGCACATGTGTGTGCCAGCTTCGGTGTCTGACATGCTGGGGGGTCCTAACTCTTCGTAAAGGGCCTTCTCAATGCTACACACACACACACACACACACACACACACTTATGTCAGCGAGCAGAGCGGCTGTGGCTAAGGCCTGGAGACAGTGAGACTGTGGCTAGCTCCTAATAGTTCTGCAAAGCATCATGGGACACCGCTTTGACCAGTCGGTCCAGTAACAAAGCATGCCGGGTCAAAAAATCTCCATGTGCAGAGGACCAACAGTCATTTTTGCCAGTGGGATGAGCTGGAATGGATTTTGGACCAGAAAGTGGAAAAGAAACTCTGAATCTCTCTGGTGGTGGAAGTTCGTGGAAAATAAACACTCAGATCCAACTGAAACAGTTCTCCTGGTAATGTCATTTGTTGGAAAATATTATAAAAATGCTGTTGTTAAAATGAGATGCATAGTTTTTAGGTGATTCAACACATCAAGCCTGCAGCTAATGGCAATCTAATCAAAAAGTGTGCAAATACAGAATTGTGCAGGTGCAAACAATCTTAATTGTTGTGCATATGTCTGACTGTGTGTGAACAGCGTCTCACCTCATCGTCTTTATACCAGGACAGGGACTCTGCGGTGAGGACAAACCAGTACTCCTTGGCTCCTCCCTTCATGATGCCGATGTTGTTGATGGTCAGCCAGCCCTTCCTGATCACCTGAGAGACACACAGACACACATACAAAAAGGAAAGTGATTATAAATAATATACAAATACAGCAGGCAATAATTTCCCACACACATTTCACAAACTTAACACTATATTTGTCAGCCTGTGGATGTAACACACATACGTACCTACACTAACATGTATGTGGCAGCACAGTAAAATATAATGTCACTGCTTCTAATGGAGATAAGAAGCAACTGCCACAAATAACAGCAGGGTGACGCTCACCCACACGACTATAAACACATTCCTCACACTCTTTTTTTCTCTTTTTCTCTCTTGTATTTCATTCTCTCCACCATACAGAAACTACAGACACATACAGTACACGGTGTGCGTGTTATTTACCTTGAACCGATCGCTAACTCCTCTCTCCGGCTGAGTGAGAATGTGGAGAGAACGTTACGCCAACGCAGGGCATTTAGTAAAGGCCAAATACACAAGGTTGGTCAAGTACCAGCACATTACAGCTGGCTGCTGGGACAGCAGCAAGGGGACAGCAAGCAGGGTGGAGGCAAGGGAAGTCAGGAGGCTACAACAAGACTGGCCCATGTCAAACCTTCTTGAGACCATGCAGTGAAGTGCAGGAGCCTGGCTGTTTTATTCTGTATGTGCTTTTTAAATAGAAGTGGTGGAGTGATCAAACTTCAGGAGGCTGAACTGATCAAAATCAAGTTCCCTTTAATTTCCAGATGCTGTTTTAATGGTATTCTAAATCTATGGTACACCTATGGTTCAAAGGTACATCACATGTTTAATTTCCTCTCAAGTAGCTTCTACATTAGAAAGATTTATAGACTTATACTGTGTTAAACAATCACATAAAGATACAGTTTTTATAAGGGTGCATCATTACAAGTACATTTTTATTTATATTGCCCAAAATCAAAAGGATTAAAAAAAAATAAATTTTAAAAAAAAGAATACCGTCTGCACGCTGCCTCCAAATCATGAATTTATTTGAACCCACAACATTTCGATTGTCAGCACCTGACGAAGATATTTATATATTGAAAAAGAATTTGGGTTTGGAGTCAGTGTGCGGACGTAACTCTTTTCATCCATAGTCCAAAATCACAAATTTGTCTCAGAAGGCTTTACAATCCAAACAACATACAACACTCTCTAGCCTTCAATTCACAAAAAAATCCAACCTTACACTGAATGATTAAATGGAAAAATTCTACATGTGCATGCCTTCGCATATTCATTCAGCACATGTGTTTGGTATCTTTAGAGAGTTTCAGATCTGGACTAGAAAATAAAGTTCTCTGTGTTTAAACAAAACTTGGCTGACTATCATCACAGACCTGATGATCCAGCAGGATTTGAGAGATTAAATTAGCATATCCGAAGATAAGTCCATAAACTTGGGTTTTAGGGGATTCCACGGAGAACAGAAGCTGTGGGGCCAACTACATCCATCTGTAAACAGGAAGTGAAGATCACCACTTTGTTTACATGTGCCCCTAACCTTTGACCCCCAACCTGGGTGGTTGTTATGACAACTGACAACTATGGAGGTAACATATGACTGGTTCACTGCAGGTCATTATTTCCCCTGGCCTTCTGCTACTTTGGATGAATTGGGGAGAGGTAGGGCGATAGAGGGAAGAAGTCTAGTGACGTGTAAATAAAAATGTTCGATAATCTCTTTTCTCTCTCTTGGTCTTCACTCTCCTTTTCCTTGCGATACACATGAGTGACTTTCGCTTTATCTAGTTCAAACTTCTGCTGGGGGGCGTCTCTTTGCTGCCAAAGCAAACTGCGCCTCAGTGTTGGAGTCACAACGAGCATCTCCAAACTGAGCCTTTCAACAAGACTGAAAGATGCCATGTAGGGAAGCATTTTACAGTACTTCTGTCATCCTGTAGTGTAAGTGTGTGTGTGAGTGCAAGTGTGTGTGCCTGCAGGGAGGACACAGCTGAAAAAGAGAGGAAAGGGAAGCAGCCAAGCATCCCCCAACACAGCCACCTGCCCATCCACTGGTAGTTAGTATGAAGCTCATTTCACACACACATAATCACACACACACTCATGGATCCACTATCAACTATAACCCAGCACACATAAAGTTTAAACACATATACATGTATAGTGACATATGCAGAACGTAAAAACATGAGCACATACGCATGAAAGCCTACCTGCAGACATGCACAGACTCACACACACACACACACACACACACACACACACACAAACACACACTACTCACCATGATCTCATCCTGAAGCAGAAAAGCCACAGAGAGGAAGACAACACAGCAGAAAGAGAAACGAGAGACAGCGGAAAGAGAAATCACTCAGAGGAAACAAGAGGAAAACAAAATGATAGAAAACCAAAAGCTGAAGAGAATAAGATTAAAGAAAAAGATTAAAATGTGGGAAAAATAGAAGAAGATATCTATGCTTTCAGAGGAAAAAAGGCAGAATGTAAATCATGCAAAATCTGTGTTTATTTTACCTTCAATGTGTATCTGATATTGTGACGTTTCTACAGTAGCCCCTTACTGTAGGTTTTGTTTGTCAGTCTTGTTAGTCTGTTATTTAGCACAAATCTAAAAAGCGTGTCAACACATTTAAGATACAGATATAGATACTGAAGGTTATTTGTTTTAGTCTGGATCCACATTAAAGTGCACATGCTGGAATTTGTTAGAGGATTTCTTAACATTGTGACCGTTTTTTAAAACACTTTTGCTTTTTTCCCCACATGTATTTGATGTATTACATAACTGACTATTACTTTGTGTATTTGGATGCGAGATCCAAAATGTAGATTTACAACTTCAAACCATTTTCTGTTATTAAAATGACAGATTTTGAGGATTGTGTAACCTTGGCAGAGGTATTTGAGTGCGATCGTTGTCTTTAAAGCCATAAGCTGTGGGGGCTCTCCCACATCTCGATAAAACTGAAGTCAGACCTCAGTTTGTGTTGACATCAGCGTGACTTTCACCAAAAGGACAAGTTGTTTCCAGATTTCGACAACTGTTGTCCATTAGTGTGTAACATGCACAAGAGCTGTAGAGGGCTGCATTGTGTAGGATATGGACTGTTGCCCAGGGTAACAAGATACTGTATAGCTGTGCTACATTTAGCATGTGCAAAACAGAGAGCTGAGTGCTAACAGAATAAAGCCTTGGGGAAGACTGTATGATGTTCAGATGTCATGTTGCCGGCCAACAGACACACACACTGGATGAGTTCAGTCTGGAATCATGTTCCTGTAGCTTAAAGAGAATTACTCCGTGTAACCTGTAAAATGTAGTATAACCAGTCAAATAAAAGTGACACTCTACACTGTGCATGACAGTATGTTTAGTGTGATTAGAGTACCTGGTTGCCAGCTGCCTTCTTCTTGTTCATTTGGCTGATCCTCTGCTGAGCACTGCACAACAAAACACATCAACTGATGAATCTCTAAACACTAAATAATGCAGTGACCGTAGATTTATATGCTCTGTAATGGAGAAGAAAAACTCACTTGGCAAATCCAATGAAGTCCTCATGGTTGGTGTTCATGTAGGACAACTCAATGTCTATCAACAGCAACACCTGAACAGAGAAAGAGAGCAGTGGATGCCCAATGTATGGTTTTAGATTCATGGTGTACGCTAAGCTGACATTCAAACCTGTCATGTCTTGTTGTTGTACTTTGCATCAGAGTATTGTTGTACTGTAATCATTAAAAGCTAATGTAGCAGGAAACTACAACTTCCAAAATTCATTTTGCCTTTGTTTGTATAATGTTCCTTTTGAGTTTTCAGCTGTTTCATGCATTCATTCATCTTTCAAATTATTCTGGTGGCATACGTTTGTAGAAAAAGTTGACAATCCCTGTGAAAACTGGTGCAGTATGCGTGTTAACGGCATGCATTGCTATGTGGCTAGTGGCTTTAAGTCCTTTACTTTCTAAACAATCAAAAGATACTGAGATCATGAAATATAACGTTCATAAAAATGTAACAAATTACAGTATTGTGTGTAGCTGGGTTTTGTTTGTGTTACCTGTCCCTTAGTGCGGCTTTCTCGGTCCCTGATGTGCTGGGTGACGATTCTCTCCATCTCCTCTCTCAACATGGGATACTGAGCCAGCTGTGAGTACAGAACACAGTAGGTAGGTGGCACAAAAAACCCTAACACACACACACACACACACACACATGCTTTCAAATCTACATACAAGCTTCAGTAAACCACTACATTACTCATCTCACTGAACCACAACACACAGTTCCACCAATACAACAAAAAACGTTACAGAAACTAAACAAAACAGGTTATGTTTTGGGGAGTTTATCCCAGACTCAGCTCTATCTCTGCACACCCTGACCAGAGGGTGGATTTGAGTTAAGAGCGGTTTTTATGTGCAAAATGTCTATTTGTTGCCAATATGGAACAAATGCAGAAGAATAGCGCAAAGTCTGTGATATTGCCACACAAACACAGAATAAACAATGTTCCTGGCAGGAAAAGCTTCTTTTTCCCAGCACACTGTGGGTCTTTTTCCATGAGCTCATTGCAAACCCACGAACGCAGACATTGGTGGGCCTCCAATGTGACACAAACACATTTGGAGAAGTGTGAGGAAAGAAGAAAAATCAAAACCCAAATCACATTGCAAGAAAAGAAAAAATATACGCTGTTTTCTTGCAAGTTACAATGCATCTCTCATGTCTGTGAGATGGTTTGGTGAGTGAGTGGAACAGACCTCTTTCTGGTTCCCAAGTTGATTTACTGCTTCCTGGGTTTGGTCCAATTACAAAGCAGAGAACATCCATAAAGAATAGATGCTTTATAATAACGGGACACACTGTTAAGATGAATGCCAGTCTAATTACTGACATTATAACTTGTATTGTCAGTGTGTAAGTGTTTCACACATTGTTCTTTCCTGGCAATACTGCAAACTGAAACAGAATCGAACAGCAATTAGTCCGATCATAGCTTAGCAACCGTAACTAGGCACAGGGGGTGTGGCAATTCAGTGTGGGGGGCTGCAGTAAGAGCAATAACTCTCTACATAAAGAGTTTGGAGGTTCAGGTCTTTTTTAATCGCCTTTCCAAAACCAAAAACACAAGAGCACAAGTGTAAGAAAGGGTTCAAACAGTGTGTTTGTTTGCTCTAACATTAGCTGCAAACGTTAGCACGTAAGTACCTCTCTCCCTTCAGTAATAACCTTCCAAAGCCAAGGAGCATTATTACATTATTTTGTTGGATTACTGGTTACGTTTGAAAAATCTGTGCTCAAGACGGGAACATCCACTGTGTGGAAGCCGGTCCTGGATGCCAATATATCAGAGTTTATCAAAAAAACTACATTAGAGTGACGATAGCGGCTCTCTCCTGCTCCAAGCAACTGAAAGCAACATAATTTGTGCTACTGGAAAGGTGCATTGTAACTTGAAGACAAACTAAGGCTGTCAGAATCTGATGAAGCGTTCAGTGTGTTTAAAAGTGACACAGAAACACAAAACTGACAGTGGAAAGAGATGGGTTTTTTTTTTTTTTTTACAAACAAGGCAGCAAGCGGAGGCACTCGAATTGATTCAGACTGACATGCAATGCAAAGGAGCAGGGAGGGAGGAACGGGAGAGTGAGGGTGATGGAGGAAGACTTCAAAACTGACCCCTTTGTGGATTTTCCCAAACACTGTATATTATAATACAGTATCTTTAAATACAGTATGTCTCTGAAAGTGAAATCAAGATAAAAAAAAGTGTGACAGAGAAGAGAAATCCAAAGGAGGTCACGCCGTCTTTTGGTCATTTGCTTTGTGAGGAAGCAGCCGGTTCAAAGTGTTAGAGGACGACAGGATGGAGAGGACGAAAGAGAAATAAAAAGAGAAATAAAGAGATGCTCGAAGTACGTCAATTAGTCAGCGAGTGGAACTACACAATCAGTCACTCCACTATATTAAACCATACTGACAAAGACAGAAAATAATATGATTTTAACCAACTTAAATCAAAGGGTTTTTAGACATCATGAGTCCAAATATGAAAGAAAAGGATCTAACATGCAGGTTGAGAGGCAACAATTTGTTAAATTGTCAATATAAGGCCAATAATTGACAGGAGACAAATGACAAAGAAAATGTAATTAAAATTCAAGTTATATGATTACACTAGCAAGATCAGGAGTAAGGATAGACCGATAACTGCTGGCTGAAGTGACATTTTAAGGAAAGATCAGGTCAGTTTACATAAATTAATTAATTTTAATACACTGAACATTGGCAGGGTGATGCTTTCTAGCCACACTAGCAGCATGGCTCTTGAGATTGTGATGTCAGTTGATCATTGATTGTAATAACTCTGGTGATCCCTTAACTTTTAATCTCGTGTCCAATACTTTTGTTTATAAACAAATATCTGCAAAACTAATGACATTCCCATCAACCTCAGCTGTACTTTCTGTTTAGTGCTAATTAGCAAATGTTAGCATGCTAACACGCTAAACTAAGATGGTGAACATGGTAACTATACCTGCTAAAAGTTATTGTGAACATGTTAGCATGTTGACATTAGAAATTTGCTCAAAGCACCACGGTGCTAAGTACAGCCTCACAGAGCAGCTAGCATGGCTGTAGATTCTTGTTTTAGTATCTATGAGGGATATATAAAGGCAAAAAAACCCAATTGTAATTACATCATGTGTTAAATTTGGTGAATAAAGTATTCTCAAAAATCTAAGTCAACATTTATGGTTTATACTGTTTAGGTGCAGTCATTAACAAATGTTAGCTTAAAATTGAAAGTGTTGCTGACATAAAAAAAAAAAATCATGATGATACTTTACATTTGGATGTTAAACATAGCATCTAATTTACTGTAAGTGTAAATCAACAAAACCATACAGTTCCACATTAACGTAGAAGTCTTCTTCTTCATTTCCTCAATTGTAAGGACATTTTTAGAAAGAAAAAAATAATATTAATATGTAAATCTCAGAGTCACTCTTTAGTATATAAAACACTACAAGAATACCATAAGGAAGCAGTCACCCAGCTAGCAGGAAACGTTCCCACAACATTGGCTAACGTTACCTACAAGTTCTAATAATGTTTTAAAGAAAACGTTTTAATCTAATGTTCAAAGAATGTTTTAATGATGTTTATAATTTCAAACAATGTTCCTATAAGGTTAAATGTTAACTAAGACATAACGTTCTAACTGCAACATTGTAAGGATGTTTTGGGGATGTTATTGTCCCCATGTTTTATAGATGTATTGTCTCTAGCTGTGCCCAGGTGTGCTACATCTTGATTGTTCAATGAGGTGCACCTGGCTTGGGAATGAAGTGTTTTAAAAGCTCCTGTGCCAGCATCTGAGGAGACAGGCATTTGACGTGGGGACTCCGGGTCTTGCTGACTCTCAGTCTGGGATTTTGTGTTGCTGTTGTTTGTATGTCTTTATCAGCTAAGTCTTTAGCAGCTGAAAACGTTTGAAGAATGTTAGGACATAATGTTCTGACAATGTTATCAAAAACATTTTTAGAATGTTTTTAGAGAACGTTATCCTACCTTTTAAGAAGAAGAAGATTCTATGAGCAAAATAAAAACTTCCCGCTGAAAACATTACTAGAACATTGCATAGTAATATTCTCGGAACGTTCTTAGAACAAAAAATTCTAGCTGGGTATGGCCCATTTTTCTCTCTCATACATCTCCTGATATTAATTTTAAAAAAATGCCCAGCCATCGGTCTACCCCTACCTGCGCGATTAACAGAGATAGTGAAAGTGGCTTTGTCCTCTTTGGCATTTTACCTTTTGACTACACTTTCGTATGGTGGAGGTGAGTTCGCTCACTACCATATCTATACACTTCAGTGTGGGCTCCTTCAGCTTTTGGATCTGCTTTTTCACTATGGCCTCAAAGGCCAGGTCAGGGGTAAACAGCCCCGTCCTGTAGGGATAGGCAGGCGGCACAGGCGAGAGGAGTAAAAACAAAACAAAAAGAAAGAAAAAAGACAGAAAAGGTGGAGAAAGAGAAGTGAAAGCATCAAATGGAGAGTTGTAAGGAGACATAAAGGAACAGGCAGACGGAGAAAAGTGAGAAGGTGAAGGTGTGAGACAAATAAAAACAAAAGGAGTGAAAACAGATGGTGAGGAAAAAGGACAATAGACAGGATGAGGCGAGAAGGGTAAAGATTGGAGGTGGAATAGAAGAAATAACAGATTGAAGATTTTTAAAAAAAGACAAGGAGAGGTGTGGAGGTTGGGGAGGGGATAAACAGCACAGAAGGAAGAAAACGCAAGTGAGACATTTGGTTTCCCCTAAGCCATTCTAAAACAGGACAGTGCTGGAGTCTCTCTCTATCAATAAAGAGCAAACAGAGAGGAAAGACGAGAGAAAGAGGAAGAAATAGAGAGAGGTCCCAGCCTGCACAACTCCACCAGCCAAAAACTCCACGCGATGCACCGCGAGACTGCAGCTGTGCATCCCAACGTTCAGCCAAAACACCCTGATCTCTCCTGGTGCTGACCCTTTCTCCACCCATCCCTCCTTTTTCCTCTGACATCCAGCGGGAGCGTAATCATAACATTTATTATCCCAAGGCCTCCAGGTTGTTGGAGTCCAACCACTGTTGAAATCGTTTGGTCACAGTGGATCAAATTTGGATAAAGACTACTGCTCTTTCTTTTGGCCACACTCGCAAGCCTCTGTAGCTGAGAGTGCGGCCCCAGAGGCCTGTCGAAGAGCAGCTAAAACATAATCGCCATGTCTCCCGTCTGCTGCAGGTGCACAGCTACAGCCTCACACACAAGGAAGTCTGGACGCTGAGGTCATCCAATATGGCTGCCAGGTATTCTAAATGACTGAAAAAAGCATGTGTATGCCTTTGCATGCAAGCAAAGGTGGACTGAGTATCTTACTCAAGTAGAGCTAAGAAAAACTACTCAAGTAAATGTACAAAACCAATTCCAAAACCAGCCAAAGTGGTGATACAACAGGAACGTGAACAAAAGATTGCCTCAATAGGGACAGGAGGTTCAAAGAAAACTTAAGCCATGTCCTAATTCCACACTAAAAGCATCAAAGTCATAAACTCAAGTTCTGAGATCTTTTACAGGCATCCATATTTTGATGACTGCTCAGCCTCCACACTGTTTTTTTTCAGCACAGCTTTCTACCATGGCCAGCCTGTCCAGCCAAACCTGTCCGAAGCGGTACAGTAGGCAGGCAGGCAGGTATACCGCAGCCCACCCTGCCACTCCAGGTGTCCCCTCGCTGTCCAAAAAACAACGAGGGCTGGAGAGAGCCAGGTGGTTACAGTAAAAGGGAGTCAACAGCAGAGGGGGACTGAAAATAAAAAAAGTACTATCCACCGTTTACTGTTATTTTTTACCTTCTTGGTACACTGCCTAACCGTATTGACTAGCTCAGAAATGACCATGTCGACACATTTGGTGCAAGGCTCTTTAATCTTCCCAATCTGCCTTTTCACAATGGTCTCAAAGGCCATGTCCGGGGTGAAGAGGCCAGTTCTGCCCGACAGAGAGAGAACCAGCCACAGGGCCAAAAAAAAAAGAAAAAAAGAGGAGGATGGTGGAGAGAAAGACAGAAGGAGGGAGGGAGGGTTGGGTAAAGAGAAGAGTGTTATTTGTAATGAATTACCCTCCGTTTCTGAGCTTTTCCCCCCCAAACATAAACAGACACAAATTAGACAGAGAGAGGGAAAGTGAATGAAGCTATAAAAAACAGTTACAAAGCAGCATGTTCTAGGAAATATTAATATCCAGTCATTTTCTCTCAAAAGTTGTTAAGAGTTAGTGTGTTTCTGCAGACTGGTTGGTGCGTTATCCATTAAGAGGATGAACTGGATCTCACTTGATACAGAAAATTGAATGCATTTAATTTATTTCCATGGAGGACTACATGTTTTTGGATTCAGGGTTTCTGTCTGACAGTCCTGTGGATAACAGATCAATGCTGTGGCTTAAAAATGTGAATTATTGTTTTGTCTAAAATCTATTATTAGTGCAACTGCAGTACAACTGGTACAAGGACTCAAAGTAACCAAAATACTATTGCAATGGAAAATGCATGTTGTTAAAATCATACATAGGGACATCCTATACACACAATAGTCCTGGTCAGTTTAGCCACCTTTCTAAATTAAGCTAACCCAGATGTGAAACAAACCTGGTTCAAACTGACTTACACTGACTTAAAAATGAATGACAATTCACACGCAACCTCGCTTTTTTCCATTAACAAGTGTCCATCACTACACCTGATCTTTGTGGGATTAAAGGCCAGTGTTTGTTTTAAAGGAATTGTTTTCCCTGAAAACTCATCGCAGGAAAAACCTGGCAAACTTTGGAGGTTAATGTAAATGTGCCACCCACAAATCCACTTTAGCACATGTCTGAATATGAATATGGAGGGTTTTTTTCTTAAATTTGAATTTAAGCAACCAAATTAAGGTGAAAACTTGGGATACGACCCACTGCTACCACTGGTAACACCCAATTATCAACAACCCTCTGACAACATTATCTAGCTAAGTAACGTCCTGCCAGCCATCTTGCTGGTATTTTAGCAACCAGCTCCGATACTGAAATAAGATAAATAAAGGGTAAACCAATATTCTGTCCATCATGGAAATAAATTAAATACCATTTCTTTGTATATCCCACACATACTTGTTACCCACAAGCACCACCCATAAATCCCATATCTCCTGCTTCTGTCTATATCCTGTTATTATCTGATTTAGACAGATCTAACACTATTTTAAATACTTTTTGGCACCAAATGTAAAGTTAGATGATTTTTCTGATGTTTTCGGCCCCATTAGATGATACAGCACATATGCACACATCATCCATATGCTACCATGCATCCGAGATGAAACGTGCAGGATTTCACCAACCAGACAAACTATGGATGGAAAAACTAACAAAAAACATATGGAAAGGCCAGAAAAACAAGTATCTTACAACCAGTAGTCACCTATCTGATCCCAAATAGTCTCTGTCTAAGTACACTGATGCCATTCGTATTCAGCAGAGCACTCAATCTACTATAAGTTTAGAGGTCCTGGCAATTACATAAGCAAAGTCAATTAGATGCAGCCTGGCCAGCAGAGGTGATGGAGGATGGAGAGAGAGAGGGAGGTGAAGTAAAGAGAGAGGGAAGCAGGGATGGAGGGGTGAGTTGGAGGGCGGACGTGCCTGATTCCGTGAATGTTCTTGATGGCGTAGCTGATCTCCTTGCGGAGCTCTTTCTCATCAAACTCCATCTGTAAAAGAAACCAAGACAACAGGGCAGGTTAAGTATACACACTTCCTCTCACAGATTCATAGATCAGTTAAACTTGTCTCTGTCTTTATTCCTCCATTTGCAAGAAAGCAAATAAGAGTATTTCCCAAAATGATATGAAAGCAGAAGAAACATTTATGTTATGCAAAATTATATACTTTTCTGACTTTTTCATGAAAATTGCTAGATAATTTGACCTCTTCAGGCCTCTAGAAATTATTCAAATAAAACAGAGGGGAAAGATCTCTCTTTGGACTTCATTTAGACTATTTAGACTTTATTTTAAGGGGTCACAAGCTAAAAATGTTAGAAAAGACTGAGTTAGAACACATGTCCTTCACTTTTTCTTAAATGTCTATTTTATGTTGCAAACATTAATCACACTTTCCCCCACAGATTTGACCCATACATTCTGCCTAACATATTGTAACATTGGAAGTCGGATACTATATTCCCTTACAATCACAGTTTTTTATTTAAAGCACCTCACTTTTATTTACTGCAGTGCCTCATTCTTTCCCCTTTTCCTCAACAACGTTTCATATTTCTTCTAAGCATGTAATATAAACATATAAAACATAATGATTTTTCTGGGTTATGAGTCAAGCTTCTGGTAAGGAAGCAACCTGCTTCGTCCTCTCAGTGGGAAACCGGCATGTGTCTGAGGCTTGACACAGACAGACAAGTTTTATATCCTCAGAGGGAGGGCGAGAGAGAGGACGGAGGAGAGGGATGGAAGAAAGGAGGGAGAGGAAGGAAGGGAAGGTTAAGAGCTAACTGAGAGAGAAAGTGAAAAAGGATTGAACATGTGGGGTGAGGTAAAAGGCTTAGAGAGACAGAAGTTGGGGGAGGTGGATGAAGGGAGGACCGGCTTGAGGTAAAGATGATGTGAAAGGTGAACAAAGAGGATGTGGGGGAGGGATGAAATGTGGATGGCGGAGTGAGTGAAACAGAAGGAAGAAGGTGAAGCGGGGAAAAGCCCAGAATCAGAGTCCTGAGGGAGGCCTTCTCTCCTTCTGAGGCTGGGAAAGGATACCCAAGAGGGAGAGACGTAATGATGTCGAGAGACACAAAGGGATGTTTGTCATAAAGCAAGATATGCTTTCATGTAGGACATTTTTTCTTTCTTCATTATTTTTATACACTCCAATATACAACATTTCCCACTTTATATAACCCTCCGCACCAAGACAGTTCCACACACTTTTTACTCACTTCACATTTTCAGACAATGCGGATACATTTCTGGCTGTAATATAGTAAAATAAACACTCAAACATCTCTTTTCTGCAGGGTAAACTAGCTATAATGCCACAAATAAATAGAAAACAAAAAAAACGTAATGAGAATTCCCACAGGTCTGGTAAATGTTCTCTTGTGCATAAATATTTACAGCTATTGAACTGACATGTTTAGGGTTTGGTGGTTGTGTCAAAGTCTGCAAAATCAGATGTTTTGGCAAAACATGTAGAGCAATCCATTACTTTGTGGGGTTTTAAGGGTTGTGTTATCAATTTCACTCCATGTAATATATAGCACCATCTTTTTTCTCCATGTATTGTAAGTATTATTAAAAGAAAAAGGGAGAGGGAAGAAAAGTAAGACTAAACCACTAATTATACTGTAGGTCTCAAATAATATGCAGGGGGCTGGACAATATTATGCAGTCCAATAGAACAACCCTGCAATAATCACTAATTCTGTGCAGCCTTTGTTGTTATTTTGAAATGGAGAGCTTTTCAGAGAAGTCAAGTTTCAACCCTATAGTGATTTCGAAGGCTGGAGTTTGTTGTGTTGCTGCATTAGATATGTGCAGATTTAATATAATAATATAATAATAATCTTTTATGTGCATTACCTGGAGGATCACTTTACTATATTATTACTTAGTAATATTTTGTGATTAGGAGACTTCAAAAGGAGGAGTACAATTTATGGTTTACCCGACTGTGTTGTAATAAAACCCTTTGCATAATTTAAATTATAAGGGACTGTATGAAAATTATTGGCGGGGGGTCAGAAAAGGGGGAGGGTTATGTATTTTTTCTTTTTGGTGGAAGCAGAGTAATCTTACCTTTTTGACAGAGCATTTTAATATTTACTCACACCATATTTATATTTCAGCCTTCGCTTGAGAGATTAATTTAAAAAAAAATATATATGCATCCATATGTATAGGACAACAATTCTGTCACTGTTTTAGTGCTCAATTTTCCCCATCACAATCAACTAGCTAATAGGACCTAACTGCCAGTTATGAGAAACACAAATAAATGTGGAAATGTATTGATTAGTGATTCAATTTTAAAATCTGTAAACCTGTATCATAAAAGAAAGTTTTGAATAAAAAAGTTAAATGTGATATATAAAGTTTATTACAATTCAAGTTTAGCCTTTTATTTAGTCTCTTTATTGCAAAATGGAGACTTGCTGGAATATTCATAATTCTGTTATGTTTGCCATACATTTGTTTTTCTAATTCCACTTCTAATGTGTGCATCAGTGGCTATGGTGGAAATTATTCATCCATTAATATATCAAGGTTCAAATTAGATTACACTATCTTAAATTCTTTATGCTCAGTACTATATTTTGATATCTTAGTGGGAGGGTCCAAATAAAATATTGATAAAGCTGGGGAAAGTCTTGCTTTATCAATAAGTGAAATTCAAGCTTCAGCCCCCTCCCCACCCCAATAATAAAGCCAAATAAACACAATATCACCTTGACCAGTTCAAAGGGGAAGCGTTCATGGAAGATGCGATTGATCCTGGCACCACCTGACAGCTCAGCTGTGTCAATCTGGTCCCCGGAGCCCTCTATACACTTCTCAAAGTCCACAGAGAACTGCTGCACCATCCTGCAGGGACACAGGTACCAATGAATCTGTTAGCCTGTATCCATCTTATTGTCGATCCCTCTACTGTGTCTACTCACTGGAGCAGAGCCTTGGTCTTGCGAGACGGATCGTCAGGTCTGAAGTTCTTGTACTCCTCCACCTCCTTCTCTATGGAGAGAAGCTGACTCTGCAGCTTGGCCCGCAGACCCGGCAGGGTGTCCCGGATGTGGTTGGTCAGTTGCTGTGCAGGTCAAAGGTCAAAGTTAGATCACTGGGAATATGGGGAATGTTGGAATTAGACCTGCATGGCGTTGCTGGATTAAAGGACCCATGAATGGACGTACTAGTACAAACACACCTGATTGAGGACTTTCTGGAGGTAGGGAGTGCCCATACGGTCGGCCAGGTGTCTATATGCAGGGTGGGAGAGAAAGAACTTCCTCTCAGCAGCCATAGCAGCATTGATGTCCTTCTTGCCTTCTATGTCCTTCTGGCTCCTGTTCACCACACCGATGTAACCTGAACACAACAGACATTTACAATACAGCCTGAAACGCTGTGAGATTTGCACAAAAACCAGATCCAACTCTTTTTATCACTTCCTGGAATTTCTGAGAGCAGACTGGAACAGATTCAATACTTGCGGCCTGACTGGTAATTTGACTGGAAGATAGTATGTAGGGCGCTTATTTTTTCTACATACGAACTGAGTTTGAACAGCCAAACCCAAAATGAACAGCCCCTGCAGGACCAAACCGCTCAGAACTGTGTTTAATAATGTTTAGCTGAGGAAAACCACATTTTAGGAGACATTGGGATTAAAGAAAAGAATATAGACGAAGGACGAAGAGAGGAGAAGAAGGAAAGACGGAGGTATGACATGAATAAATCTCTGCATGTGTGTGTCCAAGTTTTTTAAGACAGAAAGAGAAAAAGAAAAACAGCCAGGAGAGTTCAGGTCACGCAGATCCCATTTCACTTCCAGTTAAGTTTTCTCATGCATCACTCAGTTAAAGGCTGTTTCATGCTCTATAACTAATGCAACTGTGAGCCAGCAGCCTTGTAAATGTGAACATCCACAGCATTAGACAGAGAGAGAGAGAGAGAGAGAGAGAGAGACGGGGAGAAAAAGAAGGAGAGGAAAAAAAACACAGAAAAAACAAAGGACATGGAAAATATTCAAAAAGCACATGCCTGGGTTCTAACCAAGTGCAAATGGAAAAGAAAATCACCACATCAGCACATTGCAATAAAGGGCAGCTCACAAGATACATGCAAGCTCTTTTCCAAGACAGCGTTTTTCTCTTTGCCCCCTTCCCTGCCTCTCCTTTCCAACTCTTCTTCTCTTCTTTCTGTCTATCTTTTGATTTCTTACTCAGCACTGTTTTATTACCCCCCCCCCCTCCCATCCCTCCATCCGTTCGTTTTCTGTTTTCTGGTTGTTTTGTTTTTTTTCAGTGGTTGGAGCATTGAACATTTTTGAGTACGGCTGCCTTATTACCACAAGAGGGAAACAGTGTGTCACTGCGAGAGCCCTGAAGTAGAGAGTACTGTTTGTGTGAGTGTGTATGTGTGTGTGTGTGTGTGTGTGTGTGTGTGTGCTCACCCCTCCTGAGTGGAAGCAGCTTATTCTCCAGGATGTCCTTAGCATCTGTCCCCTCGTCCATCAGGTCCAGCTTGGTGATCACACCAATGGTCCTCATACCTACACGCGCACACACACAAACACACACACACACACGTCACAATGATAACAAACCAATCCCGTGGAACTGAAAATTAAACTGAAAATTGTTTCTGATGCTGTAAATACATGATGTGCACACAAAATACCGTCACACGCTGATGCTAGTCGTGCAACTGTTTTATCATTATTGTATTTAACTGTTTCTGTCAGTGGTGGAATACGTATTTAGATCATTTAATTAAAAAAAGGAGCAATCACAATGTACAAATACTTGTGTGTTTTTATATATTAATATTATTTTACATTACGGGATTATTGTTACTTATGCGTTCACGTGTTAGCAGCAATTTAATGTTGTAGCTGGTCAACGTAGACCCAATTTTAATTACTTTAATAATAATAAATAACATTTATTTGTGTGTCACTTTTCAAACCAAAGTTATAAAATGCTTCAGGAGCAAAAATAGATGAAAAAAAAATTAATTAAATAGTCGAAATGATTCAGACAATACAAAGACCATTTTCAAAGTGACATGGCACAGAAAGACCAATTAATGCTGACACAATCTTTAGTAAGATTACAGTATGTGTGTATGTGAATATGTGTGTGTGTGTGTGTGTGTGTGTGTATGTGCATACACCCACCCTGAGGGTCGACCTCTTTGGCAATCTTTAAAGCGTCAGAGTTGGCCAGATCAGAGTTGGCCGGGGAGACGGCCAGCATCAGGCAGTTCTCCTTGGTGACAAACTGCATCAGCATATCTCTAATCTGGGCCTCGATGTCTGCGGGCTGGTCACCCACTGGCACCTTGGTCATCCCCGGCAGATCCACCAGGGTCAGGTTCAGCACTGGGAGAAGAAAAGGGAACAGAAGAACTAAGAGAAAGCTAAGCAAACTAAGAGAGCTTCTTCAGATGCATTGTTGGTCACACATGCAGAACTTATCAAAATCAGGAGTGTCCTACTGAAGATATATTTTTTTTAAAATCTAACCCCATATTGTTAGTCAGACAACTGTATCTGTATCAAACTAGTATGTGTGGAGAAATAGAGTTTTGTTGTCCTCACCATTAGGGGAGTAAACACGTAGGTTGATGGGTACAGGAGAGATGCCCTTGTTGGCCCCGGTGATGCGGTCAGTCTCGGCCTCGATCTCCTGCCGGATCTCATCAAAATCTGTAAACTTTTTGCCCTTACAATGGAGGAACTCAGCATATTCTGGAAGAGACAGTAAAAAGAGATTACAGAAAGTGAAATTGTAGGGAAAAGGAAGGAGATCAGAAGAAGCAGAGGAGAGGAAAAGAGTAAATAAGACAGTGAAGAGAAGAAATGCAGTGAATGAAGTGAGCCCAATTTTAACCCCTTTTACCCAGAAAATAAGAAATGTTCTCACTTTAAAATAAAATATAAAAGCCTCTACTTGTTTACATTTTGGCAAATTGGCACCAAAAGTATGCCGAATTAGGTATCAGCAGTTCCTGTCTGCAGTGTACTCATGAACCTACAGACAACAATCACTGGATTACTTTGATACAGAAGGAAACTTAAAAACGTGATGATTCTCAGGCAAGTTCTGGAGTTATAAGGAACATCTTTTTTCTATGATTTCTAAGCCGATGTATGGGCATTTATTCGGACATCAGAGATAACGATATCCTCGGGAAGCGCACAGAATCTCAAAATATGTGTGTCCAGTCTGCGTGTTCAGATGTTCAGGTGAGCCACCTCACAGTTTGAAAACCTCTGCTGTAAGGTAATCCAGCGGCCATGACTGTGTATTAAAATGAAATTAAGTTTAATTAATTTCTGATTCACTCTGAGTGAATAAGCTGTGAGAAAAAGCTTGCTGGCAGACCCTGCAACAACCTAATTAAGTGTAACCATGGTAACATGTGAATATAGTCATTATCTCCAGGTCTGTAGAGATGAATGGAGAGGAAAAGGAAGGTTTTCCCTCCCGTTGAGTGTGGTGGAGGGATGTTTAGACTCCAGAGGGAAGAGGGGAAGCTTGTGAGAGCTAAACGCTGTGTCTTTCTTATTTCTTAACTGCTGTCTCCTTCTAGGAAGAATCAAATGAAATATGGGGCCGTTACGCCATTCACAATTCAATACAAGAACAATGGGAGTGGAGAGGAGGATGCTGAATGTTGAAATCAGTGCAGAAGTGCTTTAAGATGCAATTTGTTTAATGGCCACTAGATGCTGTCTTCAACCAAACTTCCACAAAATTGAAGAGAATAGAAGAAACTGAAAACTTCTCTATTTAAATACATTTTTTCCAAGCTACAGGCTTCGAAACGTCTCTCACTATCAACTCATAGACAGCTTGTGCAAATCAACCACAGATTTTGAATGCCAGGATCTCTCCACCAGTCAGCTGATGAAGCCTCTCAGCTGAGTGGAGAAGCATCTTTAAGACTCTGCAGCAACAAGCTCAGTTTTGACTCAGTCCTTCAGAATAACCCATGACCTGGAAGACAAGGACCTCCATAGATGTTTATGGGTAAGATGGTTTTACCTGTGGGACAGTTCATCAGCTGCAGAACCAAAGGACGACGAGTCACAATGCCAGAACCGCGGGGAAGGAAATCCCTGTAACACAACGGACAGACAGCAAGGGAGATGGTCAGTAAAACTAACAACAATGCAGAGGGACTAGAATAAAAATATATTTATATAAAGAAAGACCTGTCAATCTCTAAAAATCTACATAAAGCATAGATACGCCAAAAACAAATAAACCCATTCAAGAAATTAGAAACTGAAACACTACGTCACTAACAATATGAATCACCAAAAGACAAGAGAACATGAGTCAGTGATAATAAATCAGCAGTGTGAGGCTTTGAGAAGATGGTGGTAAAAAAAAAAAAAAGTATTATTCCCTCAGGTTTTCTGTGCAAAGTACAGACAACATGTGCAAGTGCAAGTGGAAACATTTGTGTGTGCAGTGCAATGCTGAATAACAACTAAACCTCACACAACAGCTGTGGTCCTAACAGGCGAAATTTGATTTACTGCGGAGCTGTTTGTACAGGAATCATCTTTGCAAGTACATGGTTAAAAATTATAAAAACAATGTTAAAAGTTTCTGAATGCTTTTCCTGGATTAATCCTGATTCAAACAAACCCTAAGAATAGATAAAGAATGTTGATTTCCCAAAGTGATTTATCACTATTATACATTAAAACTGAAAAAATACACATTTGATTGCACATGAAAAACTATATTTTGTTTGCTCTATGAATACAATCTCAACTTTATTAAAATTATATTACATACATACAGATCATTTAAAATGTGTTTGTGTCAGAACATTATTTATAAAACACTAAGAGTAGGAATACAACTTGACATAAATTGTGCCTGTATAGCACAGTGAGTGCACCGCATACAACTTAGAATTTCGTAAAATAGACGAAATTGACATTTTCTGAACACCGACGTTGACTTTGGCAGTTAATACAACTGTTCATCAGCTTTAACTGGTGTTTTAGTGTGCTTTAATGTTTGTCATTAAAAAGAGAATCGACACATCGTCAGCAGCAGCAGCAGGATGGAGAAATCACCAAACATTACTGCAGAACAATTTCACAGCTGAGAGACACTAATGGTTCACAGGCAAATCAAAGTACAAGCAAAAAGCTACAAGACTGAGCTACTGTGGCCATTTGCACGAGCAGGTTCTCCTTCTAAACTGATGACGACGCTAGTATTGTAGCATTTATAATGTTCTCTTAGCAATTTCCAATTTCTGATAACTGAAAAAGATAAATAAAACAGCAACTTTGGCAAAAAAATAAAGTATTTCTATCAGTATTTTTTAAAAACCTGAAGCATTTTCTGTCTTGTAATATCTACTCTCTTAGTTTGTTTGGAGGATTGTCTGTATGTGTCCATGCAAATTAAAGTGTTTTACATCTGTTATCCACTAAAACACTGTCCTGGTGTGTCTGCGGTGTGAAGTGTGTGTTTGTGAACGCATGAGAGCATGTGTCCATACATGTTTTTATGTTTGTCAGAAAAAAAACACTGTTTTCTTTGGGGCTGTTCAGCTGCTTATGCAACATCAGCGTCAACTCGCCACTGGCACTGTGCGCTCCTCAACCAGCTGACTGGACACTTACCATTCAGTGATGCGTGTCGTGTGTGTGTGTGTGTGTGTTTATAGCAACAATAACAAGGGGCTGTTAGAGACACATACTGTCGTTTTCAATCTAACATTGTATAAGAGCAATTTATTAGCTTGTCTTGCTTTTAGCTGGAAAAAGTCATCATAAAACACATGGCTTGGTGACAGAGCTGTGATTAAAGCATTCAGATGAAGAACTGCAAAATGTTTCCATAAAAAATCAGTTTCTAATAATGCAGTAAATTATTATCTAAAGTTTGAGATGTATTCAAATGATGCAACACTCAGATAAATTCTCTAGTGTCTGAGGAGAGACTCTTCAGTAACAGTAATCAACTGAACTACATGAATAAGAAATAGACGAGGACTGACGGAAAGCCTGAGGCAGTTTGGATACATGAGTCATGGGCAGGGAGTTAATCAGGGCTGAACTGCTTTTTGCTCCAAAGCTAACCAGAAAAAGCTTATTCACCAATTTAAATTCAAAATGGGGAACGTTTGGGAGTTACATGTACATTCTGCTCTAGCTTTGAAGGCATAGTTCAACATTTTTGGGAAATATGACTATTTGCTTTCTTGGCAGGAGTTAGTTGAGAAGATCGATATTACTCTCATGTCTGTGCGCTAAATATGATGAATATGAATGTTGCCGGTTAGCTTAGCTTAGCATAAAGACTGGAAACAGGGGGAAACAGCTAGCCTGGCTCTGTCTACAGGTTACAAAATCCGCCAACCAGCACCTCTAAGCTGAAGTGTAAAGACATCAATTTGTCGTTTGTTACTGTAGGTGCCACACTACTTCTTGGTCGGGACCAGGAAGCGCTCCAATGGTTGCCTGGTAACTGGTCCCGCACATAACACCCTGTAAAACCATAACTTGTTGTTTTTACACTTTGGTGTTTGTACGGATTAAACAAACGAGATATAACATGTTAATCAGTGAGCTTTAGAGGTGCCGGTAGGTGGATTGTGTTACCGTTGGACAGAGCCAGGCTAACTGTTTCCTCTTGTTTCCAGTCTTGGCCTGAAAAGACATCATGGCTAATGTTTGCTAATCCTTCACACCTGCTACTCTGAATACAGCAGCCATACAGAGCTTCATTTTTGAGTATTGTTTTCAATATTTGCTTTTTTATAGTGCAGCCTTTTACAACAAAGGAAACCCTGCTCTCTGTTGGCCTTCATGTGTGTCTGCCCATCTGCTGGTCTACCTGCCTGCCAGTGTGTACGTTTGTTTGTATGTGTGTATGTGGCTGTCCCTCTCTCTCTCTCCCACTTGGACGCCTTTTAGAGAGGACAGATGGCCTTAACTGCAGGTCTTCCTCTCACTCCACTCCTCCTCATCCTCTCGTCAAACTGCCACCACAAGGATCCTCCAAATGAGGGGAGAAGCCACAGACAGAATCATATATATATATATATAATATACAGTATATATATAAACATGTACACTGCCACAATACTGAAAAGACTTCCCTGTCATCCATAACCCCGTCAGATGTGACAGTAGTGTGACTCGCCCCTCTCTGTCTCTCTGCTCGCTCATCATTTACCTAATCCTGCTGAGAGGGTGAGAGTCCCTCCACCCCCGCCTTCCTTCTGTATTCATGCCCTCACGGTGAGGTGGGGGGATGAAAACCACTTACACTCATGCGACTGCCAAAAAGCAGACACAATCCCACGCACATGTAGAGAGAGGAGAGAGCTGAACAGACAGTGATGGAGACTCGAAGAGAGATTTTAAGGTTACATCAAGATGCCTACAAACACTTACCTATAAGTGCACAGTCAGTGTCTGTCTAAAAACACTTTCTAACAGTATCTATCTATCTATCTATCTATCTGTCTATCTGTCTGTCTGTCTGTCTGTCTGTCTGTCTGTCTGTCTGTCTGTCTGTCTGTCTGTCTATCTACCTAGTAGGGTTTTGCCTCAGTGTTTACATAGTGGCAGCTATCCTTTAATATCTCTGGATGTATTAGGTAATTTTGGTTTATTTTGCAAATCAATAAGCAGGACTATTTTACAGCAATACTGTATTTTTATATGATTTTTGCATCAATGTGATGCAGTACTCTGATTTGTCAGTTACTTAATTCAGTAAATTATCCAAAAATAGACACTCCTGCCTGGTTATTTTACCCATTAACAGTTTCTCAATCAATTCTCTAATCAATAATCTGGGTCAGGGGAGGTCACCCACACACAGCTGAGCCCCAATCAGATTAATTTGATTGATTTCTTTTTTTAGCGTCTTGTGTTTCCAAACAAATCATGAGGTGATTTTGTAGAATAAACTTTCATTTGTTGAATCATTCATTCATTCTGTCATTTGCTGCAGTGCACACACACGCACGCACGCACGCACGCACGCACGCACGCACGCACACACACACACACACACACACACACACACACACACACACACACACACACACACACACACACGTCTAGTGGGCGCCAGCTGCTGTGGAGTAGTGACTCATTGCTTCTTTGTTATAAACTGTACACATTCAGTGGTGTACAAACAGACAGACAGAGGCAAGGATGAGTACACGTACACACACACACACACACACACACACACACACACACAGATGACCTATTCACTAGTAGTAAGTAGACTTCACAGTTTTCATCAGTACAAAAAGGCTTCACGTATAAAACATTTACATTTTAAAGCGTATTTTCAAGCCTTATGTTGTGCAGACTGGGGTGGGTGGGATGTTTTGGTTTATTCTTGTTATTCTTTTTTTTCTCTCACTTTTGTTTTTTAGCTTTTGGTTATGCTTGTTTTTGCTTTAAAAGAAAGTGCGGGAATGACCAATATAAAAGCGAGATGTAAACTGTTCAGGTTTGCTCTATTCTCTCAATAAAAATACAATTGTTAGAAAACAGTTTTCATGTGAAAATCTCTTCTCTCAATGGTTGTTTTTACTGTACATAGAAATGTAAAATCAGATTGTCTTCCTGTTTATATAGATGTTACATGCTTCCTATAAGACGTTGTAAAAATTATATTATCTCAACATGCTGCTCTGTTGTCTTCATGTACGTCACATCACTTCCGATTCCCAGACCTAGTCAGATACTGAGCCTCATCTAATCCTGCTCTAATGTGGGCAGCAATAACAGCCCTGACAGCAGTGAACCAGCACAGCCAGGCAATTTCCCTTCCCAGCAGTGTTCGGGTCTTAGAAGGATGAGACTGCTTTTTGGTGATGAATTTTACACACACACACAAACACATTTTGCTGTCAGCCACAGTGGTAGGTGGAGCCAATGAAACGGCTGGTTGCTGGATGGTGCACATCCAGATTAGAGCAGAGCCAATGGGAGAATGTATAGAAGGTAAACTCCGGCCCAAACAGAGATTAGTGGTAATCCTCTGTAGCAGTATCAGGACAAATGGCCTCCTCTCTTTCTCCGTCTCTCACTGACTGCTTTCTCACTCTTACTGTGTCCATACTGTTTCTATAGTTTACTTCACTCTTTGAAATAGATTTTTATTAAAAAAAAAAAAAAAAGAAAAAGAGAAGCAACTTCTTTTATGGGTTCAGTAGTTTCCTAATAATCTCCTGAGAAGTTTCCTGGAAAGAACTCACTATTTCCTGACATTTTATAGACTAAACAAAATTGACCAAAAGTACAGAGTAATTTCTTTGTTTGCCAACGAATTTATTTATTCATTTTTCTAAGAAAGAACCACGAAATTATGTAGCAGTTGAAGAGTTGTGTTGAATTTATAAGCAGTTGTTCATTTCCAGAGGAATTTCCTTGAAAGAACTGCTAAAATATTAATGACTGAAAAAACTGACAAAGATCCATTTAAACCTGGATAAAGCCAAGATAAATGACTGAAAATTATTCTTTATATTTGTTGAATTGTATGCATGTTCAGCTGACCTGCTGTGCACTGACTCAAAGATTCTTGATTATGATAGCAATTCATTGGAATTAATTAATTGGAGGTGCACCAACTGAACACTGGCTCCATTTTCCCTATAATTATTACCAAATTACTATACGGTCCTTTCCGTGAATCTTGCTAAGGATTAACAGTTAAATATGAGTTTCTTTATGGGAAATTGTTATGGAAATATGTGACCTGTAAAATAAAGTGACACCACAAGAGCTCAGATTGATTTGATCAGTTGCCTTCAAAGAAAAAACCCTCAGAAAACTAAGTACGCTGAACAATGAAACCAGGAAATCCATGAAAAACATTCAGTAGCTGAAAACTGATAGAATTATTAAAAGACATACTAAACAACACATGGGACACTGAATTTTTTGAGGTGTGAGACGACTACATTAGACTACTAATCATCTTAAGTAGTCTATCCTATCCACTGTCACTACACAACCTGAAAACTATAGGTTCCATACAGTGTTTATTTCAACATTTAATTTGTGTGCTGGGTGGTTTATCTTATCATTAAATATATATATATATAAGTATATGTAAGTCATTAAAGCACACTCCTTCTCTGTGTTTCTATTTCACTCCCTCCTCCTTAGGTTTCTATTTGACTGAAATAGAATAAAGGCTTTAACAGAGCACTGTACTGTCCTTGTCTCTCACAGAAGTGAAGCTGCTGCTACTTGTCATAATGCTCCCGGCCTTCTCCGTGTTATGTAATACATGAAACCAGCTATATATCATGAACTTAATCTCCGTGTGGGGGTTGGTATAGTGATGGCAGCAGGGAGAGAAAAACGTCTTGTGTTGTAGTTGATCCTGGGTTGCGCTACTGCCAGCAGCCTTCACTGATAACAAAGTGCTTCAGTCGGCTAAGCTGCAACATCCTCCAGGGTTTGAATACATCCCAGGAGAACGTCATACTATATTTGACCTTTTTACTAATTTCTCATTTTGCATGCCACTATCAGCTGTCAAACTGACCCCACATCCCACAAAATAATTCTTATAATAAACTAAAGAAGTGCTCCCTCCCGCCTTTGTACAGAACGTGGACAACCATAAGGTCTAATTCATGCTATGAGGTCTAATTCTTTCTATAATCCACCATGGGGACAATAAACTGAGGTACCCATTTATCGATCATGATGATAGGAGTATTATACATGAAAAGGATGGAAAGAGATCATTGATGGTATATTCAGTATCTGTTGCGTTTTTTGGGGAAGCGACTGTGGTGCTGATTTAGTATCAGCTGTTTTTAAAAGAGCTGTCCGTGGTGCTGAAAGTGGGTACTTGACAAAAAAAAACATGCAGTTGAGAAACACTATGCTTTTGTAAACATTATCCACACTAAATGTGCTGCATATCATCTGTGTCTGGTGGATTTGTACCTGACGTTTGTTTCTAGTGTCTACTCACTCATTTAAATCAATACAATATAACATTTTCAGTACAAATATGTAAAAAAAAAATCTAATTTAAATGTTTCTAATCCATTTTCAGAATCTTGTAATGTGATGCACCTTTTCCTTTTCACTGTGATTCTTGATCAACTTTTTTGCACCCTTTTCAGATAAAATGTCACACTGTTCATGTGATAATGCTGAATTTAGTCAAGTGTCCCCACCTCCACCTGAACGACTGTTCACTAGCAGGTTTTGCCCAGCTGGCACTGCATGTGTTGGGCACTGGAGACCAGTAAAGCTCCCTGCTTTGTCAGCGCTAATGAGACTCATGGGAGACTAAAATACAAACTGGGTGACTGACGCAGATAGGAAATGGGGGTTGTGCTCAGATTCAGATTCAGATTCAGATTTGTGAAATGTCTTCTTCACTGTCAAATCACAGGCAGACCGAGGGGACACGACCAGAAGACGCAGCGCTAACATGGAGCGATGTGTGTGCAGGTGTAACAGATATGGTCCTGAAACAATTAGTCTGTTAATTGATAAGTCAGTTAACTAAAAATAAATCAGCAACAATTCTGATAAGCGATTAATTGTTACTTTAATTCAATCACCAAAATGCCAAACATTCACTGTTTTCAGCTTCTAAACTGTAGGGATTTGTTAGGGATTCCCTGCTTTTGTATCATTGCAAATTGAATATCTTTGGATGTTTTTGACTGTTCTGTTCTTGGACTCTGGGAACTTCTTTCACTATTAACTAACAAGATATCTTCATATTCAAAAAAATGAAAACCTGATATTCATTTAAGAGGACAAGAAAAAAAGAGCAACTCAACTTGTATCTTTTATATTATCACGTTTGGTGGATCCC
Organism: Macquaria ambigua; assembly: GCA_008360985.2. Lineage (NCBI taxonomy): Eukaryota > Metazoa > Chordata > Actinopteri > Centrarchiformes > Percichthyidae > Macquaria > Macquaria ambigua. The sequence continues at coordinate 56,134 of VMKM01000288.1, forward strand.
TGTGATTTTAGTTTAACCTTGCTGGCTTTGCTTTCAGTTGAGCACTTTTATATTTTACGGCAACAAGGCGCCTTCGACTTGAATTTAAGCTGAATGAGACAGAAAAGGCTGCGAAGGGAAGGCTGAACTGAGGTGACAAACAGAGACAACAGTAGACTCTCCGTAAGGACACATTATGAAAGCACGATCAAAAACACACTGAAGGACAGAGGATAAAGGGGAACAGATCAATTTGATTAGTGTCCTCAGATGTTCTCTCATGCCATTAGTGCGGCATATTTCAACAGCTTGTCTACCACTAAGAGGTTGGCTGTCCTTGTCCCTGAGTCACACCTGCCAGGCATGCACCAAAATCTAATCCACCTGAGAGGAACGGTGTCATGGTGAGTCAAGAGTAACAGTGTCTACATGTACAGTAAACTCAATCCCAAATCCATATTAATATTATGCTGCAGACACATAATAATTTTGTTCTGTTTGGATGATTATTACAAGTATCAAAAAAAACAAAAAAACACCACGTTTCTTGTGTCTAGGACGGGAAGTGTGCTGTCACAGGTGAAAACAAGAAAGCGTTAAACAGCTAATATGCCTTGTGAAATAATTGATGAAAATGTATCCCTGCCATTTATAAGTCTTCTATACTTTGGTATTGATCGTCTGTGCTAACTGTAAGCAGCAACAGCAAACAGAGGGAGAACAAAGTCAGTGTGAATTTCTGAATAAGAGACCGGGAGGGGAAGATAGAGATGGAGAAAAGACGCGTTGTGACGTGTAAACACACAATACAAGTGTACAATGCAATTGTTAAGTGTGTGTTGCTTTAGGCAGATAATGCAAACACAATGGGCCACTGGGGGAGCAGAAGACTGGAGGAGCTGGAGGAGGATGGGAGGACCTGAGCGACGTCACTGCAGCTGGTCTAGGAGAGTGCATACATCAACACACACAAACGCTGCATCACAGGATGCCACTCTGCAATCTGTTCACTGTTTACGAGATGGCAGAGGCTGCAGCTGTTACGGACACATACAAACAAATCATTTGACATCTTTATTAAAGGTGGGCTTCATTGTGAGGGAACATTTTCTTGTCCTGTCATAATCGCCTAAACCACCGGTCCCTCTGGTGAGGCAGCGTAATTAGGCACAAGCTGTTTCTATGACAACAGCTGAGTGAGTGCAGCCCTCCTAATGAGCGTTAAGAGATTGTTAGTAAATTGTTGGTAAATCTACAAGAGCTACAAAGAAAGAACCCTACAAGCAGCTACAAGAACCCCTGAAGTAATTCCTGTGTGGCATCTAATTCCATGGGCTACAGTACTAATTACTAAAAAACAAAACTCATGTAAAACAAGTGACAAAAGTAATAAGATTCTGTCAAAACACTGTTTCTGAAATAATGCTCATAAAAACATCTTCTGATTTCTCTATTAGAGGGATGTGTATAAAATAGCGTAGCATACAATGGCTGCAAATGGTAAGAACACTTCATTTTGGTTTAGTCACTTAGCTAAGTTTCAGTGTGTATTTCTGATGTTGGAGATTATTCAGGTGCTGACATGGACTTAATGGGGAACTCCACCCAATTAATACATCAAAGTCTGTTTACAGGTCTCAGGGAGTACTACTGCATAGTTGTATAAAACCTTTTGTGGCTCCAGGGGGAGATGCGCTATATCTGATAAATTGCTTCAAGTGATGTCACTTGAGGCGTCCGTTGGAGCTGAAGACTACAAGTTAGAAAATGAGAAAAATCTGGAGGTGTGGAGTTAGAAAGAAGTGAGTTTACCAGACCTCTGTAGCCCGCTCCTCATTAGCCACTAAATTGTGGGTAATGGAGGCTCCAGGTTTGACAAGGAAGAGGAATTAGTGGAATAAAAAAGGCAACTCTCTGGTTCTTCTGCCTCAATTTTCATCCGTTTTGTAACTCTATATCATAAATCCGACATTGTTATAGGAGTGCAATGCTAAATTGGTGGAGTACTCCTTTAAATCCCCTAAATGGCACTTAGGCTACACCGTTCCCCACTTTATTAACAAAACTGATGTGCTTTCCACAAGTAGCATCATGTGCAGATTACCCTGACATGTAAACAGTAGGCATGCCTCACCTACTACCTGTTCAGATGGGGATTAGCACTCTGGCCATGTGGTGAACTAATATATTTTACCCTGCTGCCAGACAAATGTAAGAAAAGAGACTGAAGGTGTCAGGCAAAAGAGATGAACCATGTTAGATGTGTTCACGCCTAATTAGGATCAATTAAAAATCTCACATCACTTGCTGCACAGTCGGATCCCTCTCTCAGATTACATTTTGTCTTGGAATACCCAGGCCTTGTTTAGTGTGGGGGTGGGCTGCTACGAAGCCACAGTATGCATACTATCCGACCTTGCTTAAGCAGGAAATACTGCTGAATCACACTCTGTCCACAAAAAAAAAAAAAATCTTCAGATCAAGTGAAATACAAGCAAGCAGGGCTGACCAACAGTTACCGAGTGTCACCCGTGTTGTTGCCTGCATGTAAGCTTCACTTACAGCATAAGCACTGTCAGACAGATGGATGAGCTGAGCTGGAAGGGCTCAAAGCTCAGGTGGACACTCTCTCTCTCTCTCTCTCTCTCTCTCTCTCCCTCTCTGCAAGGTCATACTGCAGCATAACAGACCAGATTTGTCCCCCTCGCTTTGTTTTGTATCATAGTCATCATCAGCTCTGACAGAAATAAAACTGCGCATGTTTGCCAGACTGAAACCTCTCCACACACACAGCAGGCATCACTTTGCACCCTTGCCTGGTCAGGATTAAATTGCCTGAGGACAACAAAATGGTAGCACTGCTACAGAAACATTAACACGTCCACCAAGCTGCCTGTAACTGTATCTGCTGGGCAGGAAGTCAGCATCCAAACTGACCCTGCCTCTGTGACAGATGCAGTGGGATTTATAATGATAAACATGTACAACTTTGTGTCATTTTGGCACCCAAAATTATGAAGTTTAGAAACTTACTTAGCCTTCTTTATGGCACTTATAACCAGAGGTGGTTTATCATATTAAATGCCAAGTTATTTAACAGAAATTCGTGGTTTCCTGTGAATGCATCATGCAGCAGTTAACAGGTAAACTTCACTAGGGATTTATATAGGCCTAAAATAATCTCCTCGCTTTGGTGCCGTGTCCATAGAAGAAGACAGGGGGATAAAACTGGTGAAATGTGCAACGACCGGTAACACTCATAAGATCTCAGTGAAGCCTGTGTTGTGGATTTAAACCTGCCTGAGAAGGGGGATGGGGACTGGGATGTGTAAAGTGTAAAACGAAAGCGACTGCGCCTGCTTGTGTGATGCACCGGGCCGCATCAACATGCATTACAGCCTGCAAAAGCTACTTACTTCCCGACGAAGTTCTCCAGCACCGAGCTCTTCCCCGCACTCTGGCCGCCCACCACGGCGATCTGGGGCAGGTCCAGGTTTGCGTTTTGCCCGATGGCGGAGAAGGCATCCTGCATGCGGTTCACCAGAGGAATCAAATCCTCCATTCCCCTGTTCCCCATCTTTGCGATGCAATAGGCAGTCTATCTTCCTTGTCAATGCAGGGAGGGATTTATTTCTTGTTTTTCTCCTCGCCACCCTCGCGTTTAGAGGGCGTTTTGGACTGCGCACACACCGGTTCACTTTTCGGTTTGCTCCCTCATTGACTGCGTCTCCTCGGTGTGTCAGATCACCTCAGCTAGGACTCTCTCCACCACTGAACATGTACACTCCTCTCCACCGGAGAACCGGGCACCGCAGGGGGGGGGTGATCTCTTGTATTTCCTGACGAGAGATCCCTGCAGTTCTGCACACACACCGCTCGATGGTGACACTGGTATACTTTCACTGTGTTGTGCTGTCATATTGTGCTGTTTACAGTACAGGGATGTCTCATTTTTCTGAGTCTAATCCTGCTTGAGTGCATTTAGGAAGATGTAGGCCTAGATGGGAAATTTGGCATCCCGTTTTTTTAATGTTATTGCAACAATTGAACAAGTGTGTGTACAGATCTGTCCATGGTGCTGAATGTGGCAGCACCGTGGACAGAGGCCAGGGGGCACTCTACAACTTTTTGTTTTTATAATGGTATGTTTTGATCCATGGAGTGTGGTCCAACACCATGGTCTCTGTCTTTAGACTTTTGCTAATGTAATAAAACAAAAACAAAACACGCATCCAAGGTGAATGTATAGGCTACATAATATGCCATATAACATAACATATATTAAGGTATGAGTAAGAATAATAAATACAACATGCATTGAAACAATATAGTATATTTGTATTATATATAAAATCATATAGTGTAACATGAAATATAACCTATACTGTACATGATGTACATATGTAAAATGTATTCGCGTTGTTGTAAAGTGATTGTTTCAACGTAATTTAATTTCTATTTAAGTATTGATCTACTGGAGGTTAGTGTAACAATGAGGTTCCACTTTTATTAATTTATATTAGCTAGTGTGACAAGTGTAAAATGTAGAACCTTAAAAATACATTTTTTATAAAATCTATCAGGGCAGTGGGATTCTGTTCCAGAATTAAACAGTGACCGTTTTAATTAAAAATACTACTCCATTTATTTATTATGCAGACATGAAACATTTATTTTCAGTTCTCCAGACAACCACCAGGGGCGACAGGGCACACTAATTTCACTACACTGCGCAGGCTGGTTTTGGGTTCCTGCTTAATGCAAGTTGCACCGGGGCTGAGAGCAAGTATTTAACCCTGTGCTATGATTTTAGTTGGATAACCAACAACCATCGCTTCTTTCCTCTTTGAGAAGTAAGTCGTAACAACTGTAGGAAGCCTAGAGTAAAATGTAGAAAGTATCTGAAGAAGCGCAGCTGGTTTAGCTATCTGTGAGTAAGCTAGCTAGTTCAGTGCTATGCTAAGCTAACTTGTTGGCTTCAGTTACTGAGCGGTGGCTAATGTAGCTTTGGTCATTTCATGACAGGTGTAACTTAGCTTGTTCATTTACTGACTCGTTTATTCCACTTTGTGTTAGTTTTTGAAAAACATGCCGCTCTCTTCCAAAAACAAACTGGTTAACATGTTGTTTGCATAAAGTTGGCTAACTGAGTAGAGAAATTAGAATAAACGAAGTGAACCGAAAAGTAAATTATTGTTAGCTTACTTGCTAACACTAGCTAGTTATCATCATGAAATATGAGAGCGACCTGTTGTCTCAGGAGATGCGCTGTTATTGAATGTTTCTTTACAAAAAAAAAAGAGTTGTTTTAACAACGGGGCACATAATCACACACGCTTTCTTTTCCCCTCTGATCCAGAGATATTTTGTTTAAAGCGGTGTCAAAACATTGGCACCTCACAGCTGCTGGTGTGTCAACTCACAGTGTAACGGAGGAAATTGAAGCCCGTGATGTTCAATCCACACAACCACCAGCAGCAGCAGCAGCAGCAACAACAGTTTCACCAGCACCTGCGGCAGCTACAGCAACTTTTCCAGCAGCAGCCTCCGCCTCCTCCTCCGCCGCAGCCGCCTCCGGGGCATCATGTCGCCCATCACCACCACCAAACACAGCGGTAAGCGCGTTAACTCGAGACCGGGGATTAGGCACGGCCCTCCGGATGAGCTATGTGTGGCTGGCGGTAGCTGAGCTAGAAACAACACATGCCAGACTGTATGATTCTGGGATGGCTTAAAATGTATATGTGTGCAGTATTTTAATTTAAATGGGATATTTGTACGGCTTGGCTGTGCGTCTGATTTGCTATGATTTTATCTTTGAAATAAACCCAGGACATAGAATTTGCAGCTGTACAGTCATATTTCTATCTGTCCCAATCTAGCAGCACTGATATACCTTATAGAAAGTTTGTTTGTTATTGTAATCAAAGATAACTGTTAACTCCAACTAAAATACATTGCCTTTCTGGATCAGATGCTTATTCGGTTGTTAAACAGTGTTATGCATATATTAAAAGTTGGACTATAGTGCCATGCTCTGTTATCTGGCCTGCCCAAAGGTAGTGTTGATAAACTGCAGATTATATAAAACAATGTTGCAAGATTACTGGCTACAGACCAAAAAGTACGATCATATCACCTCTGTTCTGTCCTCCTGGCACTGGCCACCAATCCAAACAGACTCTGATCTTAATTTAATCACCTCTAGCAAAAACCTGAAGTACCCTCTGAGCTTGTGTCATGTCAGATTTTGTTACTCTATCTTTAATCCTCATAAAAAAACTCAGGATGTTGGTCTCTTGTTTATTCTGAGGATGGGCAAAAGCAGCAGCCAGTACAGCTTGAGGACCCCTTACTGTACCTGTTTTCTTTGACGTATTCCCATGCTGTCACTCCATGCCACTGTCCCCAATTTACTTTTGCCCTACCTTTTTTTTAGTTTTTACGATTCTAATGTTCTTATTAATTTGATTTAGCATCTTATTGTATTGGGTTATACTTGTGAGATTTGAAGACCACCGTTTTTAAACCCTTAACCCCCTCATGGTGCAATGTCTTACAATTGTGAGCTGTAAAAAAAATCACAACTTAAAATAGACTCTGAGCCAAAGCTGAAAGGAAGATGACTTTTGATAAAGGCTAATCCATATCAGAGCTGCTGCACAGTTGATTGGGTCAAAACACAAGCTTGTGGTGGGGGCGGAGGGAATATTTATTTATGTTTATTTTCTCTTGCTTTTTTTGTTGCCCAGAGCCATTCCTGTTCCTCCCCAGGCAGCCCCTCCTCCCAGGATGGTCAACCTGTGCCAGGCGACCCAGACTACCATCATCGCCCCCAATCCCATGCTGCAGGGGGCCCTACTGATGCAGCAGATGCAGGGTACAGTTTGGATTATAGTGTTAAGACAGCAGCATCTGCAAAAGGACAAAAGCCCCAATCATAAAGAGCACATGTTTCTAGATAATGTGTTTAAAGCATTAAATAACTAACTTACAAGGGGTTATCATTTTTAGTTTTCTTTTTATATATATATATACCCATGTGTCTCCTTTCATCCAGGTAACATGCGGAACTTTGGGATGGGTGGACAGCAGTTTCGTCAGTTCTTCACAGCGGGGGCTAGGTCGTCTCTGCTCGGGCCAGTTCCCATGGGCATGGCCATCAAGTCCCCCATGATGGGTTTTCCAGCTGCTCGACCGTTTCACCCACATCCTCGCTACTATAACAACAACACCACCACCACCACAGCCTCTTCCTCCTCCTCCTTCTCTTCCATCACTACCACAGTAATTACAGCTGCACCATTATAATGATGATAATCACTGTGTAGGTTTTCAGTTTAGCTAATACACTCCACTAGGGTTCCACGGTTGACAAATGCAGCCAAAATCAATTATATCCAGTTCTAACCAAATCTTCTCTGACTTGTGCTTTTGTTTAATGTCTCTTACCTGCAACTTTGTCTGAGACTTGGGTGTGTAGCTATGTCAATTTAGTCCTGTGCTAATGCTAACTTAAATAAACAAACCAGACCTCTTTTATAGACAGTATATTTGTAATCCTGTTTGTCTGTCTCTTTGTGTAGGACACTGCAGCTCGCCAGACAGACAGGAAGAGGGACAGCGAGCAGATGGCAGCAGGCAGCACAGACGGCCAGCCAACAGATAACATTGAAGCCAGTGACAAGACTGAAACAGGTAGAGTCCAACTATTCAGCTATCTATGAAACATGCTAATTCTTTAAGGTGGGAGCTTGAAGGGATATAGCGTGTGTTGTATGTCATATATGATGTTCAACTTGTGTAGAAAAGTAATTAAGAATACTAGGAGCAGATTAGTGTTGAACTTTTGTGTGTAGATCAAGTTTTTCTTCCTTGTTTCCGACTTTGGTTTTGTCTTTTCTACCCACAGATGGTGCAGTGGGAGGAGAGGATGGACCCACACAGCCCTCTGAGGAGCAACTTGAAGAACCTGTCGTTAAGAAGCAGAGGACAGAGGGGTAGAGGAAATTTTTTTTTTATTGCTGTGAATGTAATTGTGCAAGAAAATCTAATCTGACATGACATCCTCAGTGTTTAATGCCTTATCCATGGAAGTAACAAAAAGACCCAACGGAAAACTGGATTTTTTTGACTAATTAGGGAAGACAAAATTTGAGATAATAAAAGTGTCCTGGCTAATGTTACATGAAACTCATGGAATTAAAGAAGGCAGAGTGGAAACCTTGCTAAACAGAAATGTCCTCTCCTTGATAACTAATCCAAAACATTTGTGCCTTTTTCCTTCTTTGAATCTTGTTATCTTTCTCTCAGGTCAGAGGAGCCCAGAGAACAGTGTGTTGTTGAGACTGTCACTATTCCAGATACAGATGGGGAGGTTCTTTCTTCAGAGTGTAACAGCAACACAGAGGACAGCCATCCTGAAGGTAAAACCCACAGAAACCTAGAGTATATGCTTTCAAATACTTAACATATAAAGCACCAATTTCTAAATGGAGTGTAGTTTAGGTCAGTTGAGATGTAAACTTAGTGTATTACATGTCTCTTTGGCCTCATCTTTTGCCAGACTGCATCATTCTGGAGGACGGAGGCTCTGCAGGGGGATCAGATGTAGTTGAGGCGCTGGAGGAGAGCAGAGCTGCTGAGGTGAGAGGAGCATGTATTTGGGATGGTCAAGTCATAGACAAAATATTGTAAACACTTAATGATAGATGAACTAAATCACTATTGCAAACGCTACTACGAAGGGTCACGTTAAGCTGAATGCTGATTATGAGTATTTGTCAGCCTCCTGTGTGCAGTACGTCTCTGTCACATATTAAATAAATGCACAACACTAGGTTTAGATCTGGTTTGCGACCTCTCTGTAGGTGTGCAGCTGTTCGTTGGCCCCATCCCCATCTGGCAGGCTGAGTGAAGATGACCAGCAGGATAATTTACCCCCAGAGGAGATGCAGATACAGGATAAAAATGCCCCCTTGGCTTCACCAGATAACCAGGAGGAAGAAGAGGAGGGTGTAGCAGAGGGTGCCAACAAGTTCTACTGCTACCTCTGCAGCATTACCTGCCACAATCAGCAGGTAGGTTGAACGTACACACATCAACATACTTGCGACCATAGTGGAATGTAGTTTTATTGGGTAAACAGTTGCTTATGTTTGTTGGGAATGTGCAAAAGGCTGAAAAAGTCACAGCAAATTATAATGACTTTGTTTAAGTATTCTCTTCTTTAATTTTCTCTCCTTCGTGTGTTTTTTTTTTTGTTTTTTTTTTTGCAGAACTTCAGGAGTCATATGAACAGTGTTTCCCACCAGCAGAGGATGATGGAAATCCAACACATGAGCAACGCTTGCCTGGTCACCCTGCTGCCACGGGTGCAGGAGTCTCTACAGGGAGCAAACAAAGATGGGTCCGTTTAAAACACATAGATATGCATTTTAGTTGTTTTTTTAATTCTTATTTTTAAAACCATTATCAAGTTTGAATAGTGAGAGATAATTGCGCACCTTTTTATTTTAACCTTAAACAGGGTAAATTCTTTTTTTCCAGGCAGTCATTTTGAGTTTAATGTAGGAGACAGTTTTAAAAAGAGAAAATTATCCTTGTGAGTCTTGAATAATGTTCATCTGTGTTCTTTGCAGAGAGAAGAAAGCAGACATGAAGCATTGGTGTGCCACCTGCCACACCCACTTCACCAGCAGCATCGTGGACCACCGTCGCACAGAGGAGCATAAAGTAATCAGCTGCTCACTTTATAGATAAGCAGATTTACATGGTGTAAATTCTACGTTCAAGACGTTCCACAAAATATTTTGAAAATGATTGAAACAGCTTTTCTGGCTGCTCTAAATGAGAATAATCAGTAATGATCGGGTGTCACTGTATCTCTCCTCAGCTTGCCAACAGAACAGCCATCTCCTCCTGCACAGTCTGCAAGAAACACTTCAGGACCTCCCAGATTTTTGTGGAGCACTTGCAGTCCCAGGAGCACAGGCAGAAGGTGGAGAAGGTATCTGTGTTTATATTCCTGATTTAAAACTAATTAAATAACAAGTAGATGTTCTGTTGCACCTCACCGCTCACTGTACTTGCTACTGTTTACTAGCTCCAGGAAAAGGAGGGCTGTGAGGCCTTGGGCAAGCTGACTGCCATGGACGCTGACGGCTTTTCGTTGGAAGAGGTGGATGGCAGTGAGGTGGAGGAGGGAGAGGAAAGACAGAGGAGTGAAGGAGAACAAGATTGCTCCGAGAAACAGGTGATTTTTTTGCACATAATGGCCTCCAATGAAACAATTACAACATGGTACCTCATAGCACTATAGTTGTTTACTGTGTCTCTGGTGATCTGGTACAGGATGGCTGCCCCCCACTTAAAGAAGTGACTCTAAAGGACATGGCCAGTGATGAGCAGTATGACCCTGACACAGTCTACGGTGAGTCACCACTGACTCCTCATGATCGCTGCATTCATTTTGTGGTTTTCCTGCATGTCTTTGTTGTTTGGATTTACTGATATCATTCAATATCACATTTGAGTGAAGTTTATTCTTGGATTTCTTTTACCGCAGGGTCCAGTTTTTTTGTTCCAGTAGCAGGTTTTATCTGCAGACTCTGCAACAAGTTTTACCACTTTGAATCCTCTGCCCTACACACCCACTGCAAATCACTGAAGCACTTCGAGAACCTCAAGGTTGGTTTTTGATGACTTCACTCACCTTGTTTCCACTACCAAATGAGGAGGTTGCCCACATGTGGAATTCTACTTAAAGTTAACTATATTATTAATATTTGTGGTCATTCGTGTTCAGCATTTAAGATATATATGTATTTAGTTTCATTGATTGTATAACCCCAGCCTCAGTCCAAGCATACATCAGGTCTTGATGGGAATGTCCAGAGGTATTTGTAGTATTGCAGTATTTTTATGCTTTCTCTTCTCAGAGTTACAGAGAGTTGCTGAGTCAAAAGGGGGGAGCTGTTGAATCTCCCAGAGGATCTCTCCTAGCTGCAGACAGCCTCAGGCCTGCAACAGACTGTTCAGATGAAACTTCCCTCTCTGATGACACTGGTTTAGTGACGAACCTAAACTCCATGCAGCCTATCATTACACTCACCCGACTCAACATGCAGACAGAAAACCAGCAACAGGAGGAACAAGAAGAACTTGACCCAACCTCACAGGACTTGATCACCACCTCAACAACCAGCAGCACAGATCAAGACCTCAGCCTCCACAGGAAGGAGGAAGAGACCACATCCCAGGCCTCTGTAGTTCAGGAAAGTCCAGCTAAGCTGCCGGCTGGCAGCAGAGAGGAGCCAGACTCAGAGCCAACAGCTGCTGCTGAGGATGTTAATGAAGAGGAGGAGGAGGAGGAGGAGAAGGAAGCTCCTGCTGCCCCAGGGAAAAAGAACGGCACAGGGAAGGCAAAAACCACACCCAAACGCAGGTCAGGGAGGGCCACAAACAGACGCTGAGTCAAAGACAAGATGTGGAAAGAGAGGAAACCTGGTACAATCACAACCTTAGGAAAGGATGTGAGGTGCTTTCATGAAACAGAAACCAAGAATTGAACAGCCCTGCCTCTCTCCGTGTTGGAAAGTCAGAATTTAACACACACCAACAAATAGGAAGACTGAATGATGGTAAATCATGGTGGAACATGACTTCTTGTGTGAATCGTTCTCCCAGGGTGGGAAATTAACACCTGACCGCTATCAAATACAGGTTAAATCAGTGATGGGTGGGTAAGTATCTTAATATTGGCTCGCAGTTAAACAAAATAAACAAAATGGTCCCCAGAGGATGAATCTTCTCCTTTTGTGATGCCCTGACTTTTCCACTAGCGCGTAACATTTGTGGTTTGAGTGAAATCTCTCAACAACTACTACATGAATTGGTTCAGACATTCATGTCCCCCTCAGGGTGAATTGTAATAACTATGGGGATCCCTTAAGTTTCCATCTAGCGCCACCAGCGGTCAATTTTTTAAATTTGGTTTATCACCACATACCTGCAAAACTGACATTCCCATCAGCTTCAGCTGTACTTTCTGTTCAGTGCCAAATGTTAGCTTGCTAACATGCTAAACTAAGATGTAGAACATGGTAAACATTATACCTGTTAAACATCAGCATGTTAGCATGTTGACATTAGGATGTAGATCAAAGTACAACCTGTGCTGAAGTACAACCTCACAGAGCCGTTAGCATGGCTGTAGACTGCTAACAGCAATAACAGTATACTACAACTATACTGTATAAAATTAAATGTGGCTGAATTTAAGAAAAGAAGGTGGCTGGCTCACCAAAAAGTTAATTTCCCACCCTGCTGTCCTCAAAAATCAGGAGGTTGAGGGCTGTGATTGTCAGCTTTTGCTAATTCTCTAGCTAGCTAGATGAATGATTGTTAACTTAATATAACCTACAAGTGGAGACATTTATAAACATGGCTAACCACGTACAATAGCACACGCTTTTAGCGAACTGAAATGTAGAATGTAACCAAATTAAGTGTTTGAGCCGGTGACCACTTTTGTTTAAAAAGTGAATGGAAAAAGAAGTCTTGAATCTGATCATTGCTTTTTTTTTTTTTCATACATTTTGGGTTCAAGTTGATGCCATGTATGGGGCAAAAAAGTTGTCAGCAGTTGTTGCCTTGACTGAAACAGTCCTGCACACATTCTTTTCGGCAATTGGGAAGTCTTGTATAATGAAGAGTTTAAAAAATACCAACACAATCTGGATGAGTTGACTGTAGAAGTGGACACCTGTCAACAAAATGTAAAAGCCCTTTTACATCTACACAGTCAAATGGAAAAGAAAACACTATTCTTGAAATGTTAAAGTGGCTCTAAAATGAGAATCTACAGCAGCAACAAAAGAAAGGTGTTTCTGCTAACAACCAGGCACTGAATTCAAATTATAAGCTGTCACCTATTCCCCTGGGACTCTTCACATTCACAAAAGGCTGCACTATGTTGGCAATTTGCTTCTTTTGACATTTAAAAGCTTGTCAGTCAAGGCAGGTGTATATGCTGCTTGAAGCTTAAAAGACTGTAAAGTATTTTCTTCCTTCTTGCTGGATGTTGAAGAGTGTGTCTTGAGAGGACCCACAAATCAGTCTTTTAGCTCAGAATTCATAAAGATAAAAGCATTTGCGTAGACTGGATCATGTTGGCACAAAGTGATTTTATACAAAATCACGTTTGGTGTCGCACTCCCATGGACATTTGTCAAGTGTGCCTACATTTAGGGGGAAAAAGCTGTTCATTAAATTTCCATGGACTTACAATGCTGTTAGTGGTAGTTAGTGCTTATTTCCAATTTACCATTGCATTGATTTTTTTCTCACCAAGATGTTTTATGTACAGTATACACTGGACCGATAGAATCACAGTTGAGTTAATGGAAGGAGGAAAAACCATTAAGTGTCTGTAGGTATTTAATGTAGCAAATGATCCTTGCAAACTTTGAACTCTGATCTTAAGCACCAGTAACATACCGTAGATGATCCCAGTTACAGATTATACAAATGTAAAACTTTGGTTCCAGCATTTCAGTAGTCACAAGAAACCACAAGGCATAAATAAGGATGCACTACTTCTGTTCTTCATGACTAGTGTGGTGTTCTGGAAACATTTCATCCTCCATATTAGAGAAGGATATTTTAAACCACAAAAGTGGTTGGCTGACACATGTAGCAACTCTTGTGGTCATGGTGGCGACTGTCACATGATCAGTATCGCATCATGTTCTGTCTGAAGGAACAAGACATGATGGAAACTCTGCTTTTTTTTTTTTTTAAGGTCTGAAACAGAAGGGAGCAGGAGAGAGAAAAGGACATGTAAAATATAATTTCAAACAAAGCTGTATGTTTCTTATTGTATTTTTATTCAGCTACTGACAAATTGAGATGAACAAACAGGTGATGTTTTCTAACTGCTGGACGTTTAATGTATTTTTGGATGTTTGTTTTCTGTTTGGGGTCATTTTAATTTATATTAAAATGTCTGACAATTCCCACACTTTGTCGACTTAATTTTGACTCAACAAACACAAACACTTTTCAGACTGCATCACTTATCCTAAACGGGTTCATGAAAATGAAAGGGTAGATTTACAGTCATGCTGCAGATCAAAGATAATACACTGGTAGACATCTGGAATGTTGCATATTTACTTTTTTGGATAACAAACAGGAACAGACACTGTACAGCTATTACTATTAGGCCATGAGGGCATATTCTGAAGATCACGGAGAGGCTGGAGTAATGTGTTCACTATAGGGTGTGTCACCATGAATATCAGCATGTTAGATTTTTACAGGAATTTTGGAAAATCATCTTGTAGTTTAAGTTGATTACTGTCATTGTTAAATTAACAATGCAGAGTCTTTCTAGTGTGATCCTGGCTTTAGAATTTGTTCTCATGATGTCCCACTTGGACCTGAGCAAAACGTCAACACGTGACTTAGATTTCACCGTAATAGTGCCAGGTGATTATGGTTATATAAGAAGCTGCTAGAGGTCAATAAACCCCAATCTGAGCTAATCAAACATCAGCACACCACAGTTCAACAAAAGGAGAAAAAACAGATTGAGCTCAGTGATAGAGGAGATGCAAAATATCACTGTTGTGCACACGTCTGCTGATGAGGAGGTAAATTCACAGAAGAATTAGACAGGCATGGACAGGACTATGCAGATCAAGGGTCACTAGTCCAACAGACAGGCTAGGAGTTGAGTTAACTTTCATAAATATTTCTATCCCTGCATTTTGCTGAACTCAATCCCCCTCGTCTACCCGCTCTTGTCACTCATTTGCCAGCTCCACTGTCCTCGTTCAGGTCTTCCTTGCTGGGTGAGGAGGAGTCCCCGTCTGCAGGACAATGCTCCTTCTGGGTCGGGGAGCCGGACAGTTGGGCCCTGAACTCCAGCCGGGCTTGCCGGTTTGACTCCATTAGTTCGTGCAGTTTGCCATTAAGTGAATCATTGCGTTCTTCCAGGTCATCAAGATAGGAGTTGATCTGATCTAGCACAGAGTTGATGGCTTCATACTCTGTGGATACGCAGCAAAGAGATTAGTCTTTTCTGTCAGGCAAAGTAAGGAGTGTCTGGTCTTTAACGTAAAAGATGTTATTTAGGATGTAAATAATGTGATTGCTTTCTATCTTTATATCCCTGATTAACACTGTCAAAATTACCCATTCTTGACCTCCTTTAACTATCAGTAATTCTATGATTTCATGTCTAAATGGCTAGCACAGACAGACAAGAGGAGAGCATGTCCCACCCTAAATCAGAGCTAGAGATATACAGTATGGTTTCCTTAAGCTTTGACTAATATTCTGTATTTTTCCACCCATATCAGCCAATCCCCAGCATGACATGTTGTAAGAATCTGAGTAGGTTTAACCTGTATTAAGAAAATTACTGTATATGGATATTAAAAAAGAAAATACTTTAGGCAACCCAATAAAAATTACAAATAATTCGACAGCTGTATAAAACACGGGGAATCTCAGGAAATAAAAACAAATGTGGAATGATACTGCTTTTTAAAATCAGCATATACCACTTGTTGATATATCAGTGCATATTAACACATCACATCTAATTTCTATAGTCCTGAGCAGATCAACTTAATTTGAGAGTCTATGAGAGTACCTATTATGATATTATCCAAGCAAGTTTATTTTAATGTTGGAACTATATCTGTCCCAATATAGTTCCAACATTAAAATAAACTTGCTTGGATGTAACATCTTAATCAGAAATCCCATGAACCAAGCTCATTCAAATTCAGTGTCACTTGACATCAAGTCAGGGATTAATTCTCTAAATTACCATTAACGTTACTTCTTCGGGAGAAAGTTTATTTGAGATTGTAGATTTTGACTTTATTGACCAAAAGTCACTGGAATAGCGCACTTAATTTGATTTTAGTGTGGAATTTCTCCTCAACTGCAATAACGTTACTAGGGTCCATTACAATGAAAGAACACATTAGCTCATTACCTTCTTCATCAGCGAAATCATCTTCGTCATTGACAATACCATCGTCAATCGAGATGTTTGGATCTCCATTCGGTCCGGACATTATTTAAATATTCACGTTTATTACTTTACTACAAAACGAGTTACGTTAGCAACCGTCACTTTTAGACTATTAACCAAGCTAATTGGCATTAGTAAATTAACGAGCAGCTTGAGCAGCTAAATTAACAAGTACACGATGAAATGTCTACTTTAACGTTATTTCCAGACGGTTTGGATAAATCCACAGATTCCAGAAGAAAATCTCCGACGGGGTTAGCTAGCTAGCTTGACATGGTTGTCATTGGCAGACGTCAGATTTGTGTTTACTGCACCGATGCATTATGGGAGAAATGTGGGCGGGGTTTTTACGTTCTGAGCAAATATCGTTTAGTGGTAACATAGATTACTCACTCTGTACAGATAACCTGATGGGTTGTTGAGTGAAATATCGTCAATCCTACACCGCAGAAAATATGTAAAGCTTTTTCACGTTACTATCACCAGTGCCCGTTTTCGATCAAGGTCCGACTTTTTCATTTACATTTTTTCCCGTATCGCCGCAGCTTACTTGACGACTACACTTATGGTTTCTGAAAATACAAACAGAGTGGGCTCTCTTTCAATATCCTGCTCTCTGATTCTGTGCTGTCAGACGCAGTCAATCAGCTGACTGGACGCACTGCTAGCACCTGACTTAAGCCAATTTAGCCGTTTATTTTTGCGCTGTGACAGAAAAAGTATTCACTTGAATTTACTCTGTTTATCAACACAGTTGCTACAGATAACATACATTGACGACTCTGTCATAGTAGCAGATTTATTGTGTATAATTTTTATATAATGTTAATCGCTCCTGGTTTGCATCAATTTTTCTGCTAGCATTACTGAAAACCTCAAACTTTACTCGGTTTACTCAAATTGATTTAATCAAAGGGTCGCGTTTGATAAATACCAGCTGATAGCTGAAAGGGAAAGCTTTTTCCTTTCGTCCAAGCTGACCTTCCTTGCTTTGATCAGTGGATGGCGCTAGGATATCATGCAAAATAGTCGGTGTAGTCAACCCACGTGTAGTTTGGCATTTCCTGTAAGGGGGTGGCCTGATTGACACACTTGAAATATCTGTTTTGAAGTGTTTTTTAAGCTATGGACGAATTACCTGCGGACCTCAGAGCTTTTCTTCTTAACCACCCTTTTCTTCAACTTACAGATGGCAAAAAGGTTAGCGAGCAAGTTACATCTCATTACACGAAATACACTCCCGTACAATGTGATGCTAGCCGCATTGCTAATGTCATGTGTTGTGATGGCTAGATGTGCTGACCAATACTGAACAAAATTGTTAGTGATTACCAGTGTTATTGCTGCACCAAGCTAAGCTACATGATTAACACCATTAAATGTACCTAATTTGTTGTTTTCAGATCAAATGCACTCTGAATGGCCACGAGTGTGCATGCAGCCTGACGGAGCTACAGAAGTTCACTCAAGGGAAGAAATATGAGAAACTGAGTGCTGCAGCAGAGTTCAATTACAGCCAGTATGAACCACACATTGTGCCAAGCACAAAACAACCGTGAGGAGACTCTTGGCTTGCCATTTTGACATTTTACAAGAAAAAGTACCAACACCTTCCTTATCTTACTTGCAGTTGTGGCAATAATTTTCAAGGAGATGCTTCAGTTTGTTACTCAGAAATATGCTGAATGTGTGAAGCTAATCTGCACTTTGTGATGTGTTTTCTGATGCCTCCTGTCTGTTTTCCAGCAATCAGCTCTTCTGTAAGCTGACCCTCAGACACCTCAACCGGCAGCCACATCACGTCCTCAGACATGTTAACGGAAAACGCTTCAAGAAAGCCCTCTCCAAATGTCAGTGCATTACTTATCTACATGAATGGCACCTTCTTTTTTACAGGTTATTAACTAGTGGGTATAGTGTGCCTTTTGAACACTGGGGATGTTATACAATGCAAGTCACATAGACTTTTGGTGTGATACTCATCATTCAGGAAGGAAATCAAAGCTATGTGGTGTATCTGTTGATGAAAACGTATTTCTGTGGTAGCACTTTTCTCTTGAACATAATCATTCTAAATCTGCTTGATCAACATTTGGGGATTTTGTTATGAGTTGGGTTCAGAAATGTGCAAAATGCAGTAAATTAGAAATACCAGAAATAACAACATGTTCAGTTTTTTTGTGTTTTTTTTTTTTTTTTAAAAGCAACTATTACCCAATAACAATGCCATCCCAAATCATCCAGCCAGTTACCTAGTCACAATATTAGGTAACTGTCTAATATTATATTATGGACTTCAACATCTGTTTCAGATTTACACTGTAGTTTTGCTTCAGTGTTGCTGTTGTACCTTGATCCTTCAAATCTCCTTGATAATATTACTTAACTTTCTTCATGACATTCTTCATGCAGCTGTATGTTGGCATAGCAATGACACATTCAAAATTTAATCTGAGAGGTCAAATCTTTTTACAATTTGGAATGGATTCACCCAAATAAGAAACCATTATAATGTTCTATCAGTATTGTCAATATTCATTTCACGTTTAGCTTTGAGTTCTTCTCTGAAGTTGTGAAACAGAGTCTTCATTTGTGAGCTGAAAAACATGAGAAATATGAGAACATAATTTTAAGTGACTGGCATGGCAGGCCATGTAATACACTGGGTTGTTGGACAATTCACACTGTCGACTTGATTGCTGACATGACTGTCTCATTCCTGCTCTAGATGAAGAGTGTGTGCAGCAAGGGATTGAATTCACTCCAGCCAGGCTCAAACAGAAAAGGCCCAGAGACACCGGAGAGGAGGTCAATCGGGGGAGGGCCTCAAAACACGGGAAAATCTCGTGGGAACCCTCATCCAGTGACGAGGATCACAGTGACTCAGGAGACAGCATGAGTGACCTCTACCCCTGTGAGTACAGTACTTTGTCCACTTTTATTATGGTTAAGTCCAACTTTGTGTCTTGGAGGTTCAAGAGTCTGCAGGTTTTAATTCCGGGCAAAATCTAGTGAATCTACTGTTTAACAAACACACTGTCTATCAGAAGAGTGGCTTGTAGGATTGCTGTTTTACTTTGCTGTGACACCTGTGTCATATGTTCCCACAGCGCATATATTCACTTTAAAAAACACGGCGGAAGAAGTTATGGAGGGTGACGGGGGTGAGAAGGAAGATGATTTCCAAACAGATGAAGACGAGGAAATGGAGGTGGATAAGCAGGTGCTGCAGAAACGCAAGAAGGTCTGTAGAAATCTGAAATAACGTTTTCTTTGTATGTGGAATCCAGTATATCAATGTTAATAGCGGGCACTAACATTTTGTTTTGTAGGCTGAGTCCTTGTCAGATGTTAATGGTGTTTTATTTATCTTTCAGGTCCAGGGCGGTGGTTTTCAAAAGAAATTCAGAAATAACCGCTGGAAATCGGGGCATAAGAAACATGGAAAAGTGCCAAGTGAAAAGTAAAATGCAAAACCATATACCTATAGTATTTTTATACCTGGTAATTTGTCAGGGAGCAATACTGCACTTCCGGTTTGGAGTGGTATTCCTGTGTCTGAGCCAGCCTGATTTTTTTGTATAAGTGAACATCCATTAGATTTTTCATATTTTCTGCATATGAAAGGTTGTCTGTTTTCCAAGTTGTGATGTTGCACAGTTCCAACGAGGCTGGTTTACATGACATGGAAAATGTGTTAGTGGCAGTAAACGCATCATTTTGACTGGATAAGTTGTATTTTCTGGTTTCCAACCAAGAGCACTACTATAAAATACAACTCTGTTTGGATTTGCAAACATTGTCTGTGGGTTTTTTATTTGCTACCAATCATCACCTATAAAACAATCACAAGGAGGGAGAGACCTTCATAGGCACCAACTAATGCAGGACATAAACCTAAATCATTTAACAGAGAAGTGCAATTCTTAAAAAGCATTTTGTAAATTGTCTATTTTCCAAGAAGAAAAATGTTGTAGCCTGACACACATCTACTTTTTGTATATCTATTGCATAGATTTTTTTTTTTTTTTTTTTTTTTTTTTTACTGTTTGATAAGCAGAGGGGTTGTAGACATATCTCACACAAGACTATATAAGAAGGTAGCTGAAGATACAACCTGAAAATAACCACCATACTTAGCAGTAACAGGCAAATGCTGATGTAGCAAACCATTTAACCATTTTTCTTACGAGTGTCAAGAAGCTTTGATGCTGTAGATAAGTTTTCACCAAGGATGGACATTTTGTCTGCAAGAAAAACATCAAGTCAAGGACTATCATGACTTTGTGGCTAAATGTTCCAACCAGTCACTGCAACAAGTTCTGGCTGATTGGTTCTTCTCATTTAATGTGTAATTTACACTTATGAAATATCTTTCTTGTAAATGTTGAGGGCAAGTTGTGTTTATTGGGCAAAACATTTAATACTTAATGCTAGGTCAACTTTATTGCTGTGCATTTAAAAAACATAAGCTGGCATGGTGCACACTGGACCACTGCTTGTGAGATAAAATACCAGAGTTTTTTGGTGCTTTTTTCTGCCTGATTAACAGGGAGCTGGTCTTTAACAAGCCATGTATGAGCTATGGCCCCTTTTACACCTCCATCCCATTTCCCTTCACGCAGCTTTTCCCCCTCGTGGCAGTCATGTTCATCTTCCTCTCACGGCCATCATCTCAGTCACCACATCTGACGGCTCCTTTCTCTCTCAGCGGGGTCTGCTTCTGCAAACACCAACTATGAGCCAGCCACATGTATTGACAACCAGCTCCAATACAACATTATTGTATTACATGGCATTAGCAAATTACAGGCTGCATATGCTGTCATGTTAGGAGAAGATCTCAGGGAATCAAAATCATCTGTCCATCATCATCTTTTAAAGAAGGTGTGTCTGAATTGCTGTTTGTCTGCCATAAACACAGGAGTACATAACCAAACTCCTGAGGTGTGTGTAAATAAGAACCAGTATTTATAGTCAGCTGAAGGCAAAAAGTTAATAAACATTAATGCTAAAATTAAGTGATTTGACCCTTGTAGACATATGGGTGACAAAAGAAGGAGTTGTCTCTCTACCAGGATGACGATGGTTCCAACCACAGGGCACGAGGGTGTCAGACAGTGCTCTCCATCACCGTCATCAAAACACCAAATGAGGGAATATCTTTTTGTTCATGCCTCCAGTAGAGTTTCAGAGCCATGTAGAATTCATGACAAGGAGAGCTGACGCTGTTCTGGAGACCTTAATTCGTTTTCCTACTCATCTGTATTTGCACTGTTTTTTAGGCAGCTCATATGGAGTGTTTTGTTTCACCAGAGTGGAGGAGTGAAGGATGTGTTAGTTGTAGAAATTAAACAAAGATTAAGTTGTCCAACAGCTTCTGTGTGTTTGTTTGTCAGACCAGTTGTTACCTGTTTGAGTAGTACAGCTCCTACATGTGTATAAAACACTCCCACTTTTTTCATTCATTCATTTATGCGATCATTTATTACATTTTTATCTCATTAAAGTGCATTCAAATTGTTATTATCATGATAATAATAATTTGGATGCACTTTCAGTAGAGTATGATAGTAGAAGTCAACTTATTATTCGTCATTGTCTTTAAATAAATGATTATTAGACCAAATGAGAGACATTTTGTTGTAACAGTGTTATCTTTAACAGCTGCATGGGTTACAAGGAAAAGTGCAACGTTTGGAGCCTTAAAACATGAACATGCCTTAAAGTTTATGTTCAGATGAATTCAGGTGAAGTGGAGGGTATAAACTTGTGCTTGTTTACATGTGTAAAAAGCCGTAAACAATGCTGGATGGCTGTGACAAGCTCCTGCACGGATCAGTATACGTGGCATACATACAGCGGTTGCAGTACCATGTAGGGGGGCTCTATCTGGCTCGTCAAATCGCGGGGCATTGTGGGGCGGAGGCGGCCTTTCTCTGCGTAAAGGCGATCGGGAAATCGTCAAGTAAATAACGTTAACGGGGGGAGGAACAGTACAAGAGCAGCCTGCGAAAAACCCAACACACCAGAACTGTGTTGCGCTGAGCCTTAATTATTAAAAAAACCGTAACATTTCACAAATATGGGACAGGAGGATCTCATGAACACAGCCGAAGACGTGGCAGACCAGGTAACTTCAATTTTAGCACCGCAGCTGGTAACGCTAGCCGCTGTTAGCATGTTAGCTGCTAACTAGTTTCCATGAGATTGAAGTAACGTTAGGCTCTTGAGTGTCTCATCCAACATTGTGACGCCTTTAATTATTGTTTCTACGAGTCCACAGTAGCTAGCTGACGGCATTAACATGACCTTGGATCAACGCGTTAGCTAATTTACTCGTGTTTTAATGTGCAAGACAAATGGTTGAGGTGTCTGCTCCTGTCATGTGTCTCCAGATGGATTAGACAGCATTATTAATTCACACCGACAAAGTGAAACTGACATCTGTTTGGCAGCGAGCGACCTAGCCAATGTCAACAGGTATAGAGTTGGATGGCTATCTCATTTAGTTAGCTAGGTAGACACCCAAACAGTATCATTGGCGAGCCAGTGTCAGCCAAGCCAGACAGTGCCAGCCAGCATTGTGCAACCACTTAGCTTAGCCTCCAAGTTATTGGCTAACACTTATTTAGTCATATTGTGTTTTAGCAACCCAATTGCTTGGTATTGCTGGTGGCTTGCGGTTAATATCTCTAAGTTGGAGAAGCATTTGTTTATTCCTAAACTGCATGTGGCCTTGACAGAGCTGCCCCGCCACACAGCTAAACTGGACGTGAACCTTCACTTTATCACACATGCCACAGCTGCCTTTCTGTAGTTATTTCTGTCTTTTGGAGGGATTTTTTGCTGCACTGGTGTGAACTACAGGCAATGCACTGATCTAGCTGGTGTGAGCTGAGATGCCAAGATCATATTTCAGGTCTGCCTGGGACCCGTGTTACTATGTAGACTGGGGGGAAAAGCCCCAGATTTTTGGGTTTGTGTTCTGTACCTTCTGTCAGTCTATGCTTCTGTCTTTTCGAAAAGTTACCGCAGCCTGTCTGGCTCATAAGACACATGCCTGCCGTAGTGCTGTGTGCTGGATTCATGGCCTTGTGTTTTTGCAGGACAGGCCAGGCTTTTAATGTAGGCTCCTAGGAGTACTGTCAGTTTAAACATCAAGTCATGGAGTCAGTCCTGTGTATGTTTATGGCAGCTGTGTTGACTGAACTCAAACCCACATGCCAAAACTGCACCACTTCCTCTAATCCAATTACAACTGATTGATTTATACACTCCTATCAGGAGTGCTGTGTGCTGTGTATTGTAAAAAAAAAAAAGAAAGAAAACAAAGAAGAAGAAGAAGAAAACATTAGGAAAAGGGAACCTGATGTGTCTTGAAATACCCATTTTAAGGGCACATCCCTCACTAAGGGGTCTTGAGCTAACAATGTTTCTTACATGTTACTCTACAAAATGGTCTATTTCTAGGCTGCTGCTGCAACCTCTTGCTTGTTCGGATTGGCTCCCAGTTTGTCCATTCATGTCCCACATAGCAGTCGTAGTGGGAGTTGGTGCACGGTGATAGGCTGCCGAGGTCTGACAGTGCTGATGTGGACTGCTGAGTAGGCGGAGCAGGGGGCAGGTCATTGCTCCTCATACTGTGTCACTGTAGTATCTGAGGATCTTTTCATGAATTCTGTTTGAGAGGAGAATGTTGAGTAGTTTCTTTTTTTTTTTTGTTTAAGCATTCGGCATACTTCAATTCCAAATAATACAACAGGCCATTTGGGGTTGTAACAGGGAGGTGCAGCCCTGTTATTGTCTTGAGATTTGTGGACCACAACAGAACTTCTTCCACCCTGCATATGTTACACTTTACACTGTTCAGTTCCAGTCATATGTTCAGATAGTATACCTTTGTTGCTTTTGGGTTTTTGATTGAATATTCAACATGAGTAATCTTGAGGGGGAGAACACCATATACAGTATCTTCATTGATTTTTAAATATTTTATAGAGGAAAGTTACTGTATATGATTTTATAAATAATCAGTATTGATGTTTAAATGGCAGCTATGTAAGAGACTGCCTGACTAGTCTAAAAATGGAAAACAAATCAACAGAAAATAGAGACCCAAACTGATCTCCATTTTGTCATTCATTGCATTTACTTCCTAAAAGCAAAGTAAATACTTGCTCTGCTGTACTGTACAACACTATTTGGTTATATTATTTTCAAGCAAAGTCTATCCAAGGCAGCAATTTGGATTTAAATGACTACTGTTTCGACATTCACTTACCTTGACAACTGCATTTAAATGACTAGTGGGTTAATTCCTATTCCTATAATTGACAATGTAAATAATAATTAGTAGGAGTTCCAATTACTTCTTTTCTTTCATTTAGATGTTGAGATCTGTTTGAGTAGTAGCAGGTCAGAATATTATTATTATTTTTTTTTTAAAGAGTCTTTAGGGGACTTCGTTGTTCAGTTTTGCTGTTGTAAGCAAGCTTAGCAATGCCTCAGAAACCACATCCTTTGATTGTTCGTCTTTGCACTTCAACTCATACCTTTTCTTGTCAACCATTTATCCTCTTCTTTCTCTCTGTTGGCCAGTTCCTGCGGGTAACCAAACAGTACCTGCCCCACCTGGCGCGTCTGTGTCTCATCAGCACGTTCCTGGAAGACGGCATCCGCATGTGGTTCCAGTGGAATGAGCAGAGAGACTACATTGAGGCTACCTGGAGCTGTGGCTACTTTCTGGCAATGTGCTTTGTGCTGCTTAACCTCATAGGACAGCTGGGTAAGTGAATGGGAGGCAGTACACGGTCAGGACATGAGATAAGTCAACTCAGATTTTTAGCATTGTAGGAAGTTACATGTTTTTAGCGTTAATAGGTGGTGTCTGACACAAATTCTGGTGACGACAATAAGAGGAGCGAGTCAAATTGCTAAGCAAAGCAGATGGTGTTTTTTAAAATGCTAGCAATATGAAATAGAAAAAGTAGTTAGACATCTGTATAAAATGGAAATTGGCATCAGTCTGAAACTTCAAAATTGATTCATGAGCAAATAGTTTAAATGTATGAAAAGTTTAAAAGTGTGTTCAATGCAAGTTGTGCAATAAATTCAAACAGTGAGCTTCACCTCTGGGTTATAAACCATCTTGCTGATTAGAGAGGTCAGGGGAGAGCGGCAAGACTTGTTGAAGGAAGCCAAGAGGCAGCCCACTTGTCCACAAATCACTTTGAAGCAAATGGGCTGTAAGAGCAGAAGCTCGCACACTGCACACTGATGAAGCCATCGCCCCAAAAGTAGCGGAAGACAGAAGACTTGTCAGATAGATGTCAGGTTCCATTCTTGTCATGTAAGAAGCAGAATATGAAGCTACAATGATCACAAGCTGTAATCACCAAAGCATGACATGACAGTTGGAAAATTTGTCTTGGGAGTCATATGGTTTCTGTTGAGACATGCTGAAGCTAACAGTCAGAGTTTGGCATAAACAGTATGAATCCATGGACTTACCCTGCCACATGTTTTGCATAACAAATGAAACTGTCATAAGCTCTTATGGCAGATAAAGCAGCGCCCACAGCACAGTGTGACTGTCCCAATAGGCCTGAAACTACACAAAACAGAATATGTTGATTGATTATTATATAATAAAATAAAGCTTGTTGCAGCCATAAGTTTTCTTTAACATCTTTGCCTTGTTGTGTGTGTCCTAACAGGTGGTTGTGTCCTCATCCTCAGTAGAAATTTTGTACAGTATGCCTGCTTTGGACTATTTGGCATCATAGCGCTACAGGTGAGAACAATTACATTATAATTACCTGTGAACAAGCATTATGTCTTTGTGTCTGATCTGGAATGTCTTTTCTTTCCACCAGACGGTTGCATACAGCATTTTATGGGACCTCAAATTTTTGATGAGGTAAGCGTCACTCACTGTAGTTTTATTTGCAAAAAAAAAAAACTATTCAAAGTACAATAACCTCAGTAAACAAATTAAGAGCAATTCTGTGATTATTGGAATATTTGTATATTTGTATATTGTATACATAGCAGAATGTTATTTGCATATACTTGTTTTTAATCTCATGCTGATAGGTGGTTTCTGATGTTACGTTTTGAATGTCACTGCTTATGATCATAGATTAGAACTAGCTTAATCAATTGGACAGCGTGTAGTGCTTTTGCTGCATCAATGGAAACGCTGATTTGCTTGTAGTGGTAGTAAATGAGAAAGCTCCGTTGTTAAGCAGACACCAACAATTGCAATTACTGTGGACAAGACCTGTGATTTATTTAACCATGGACAGGCCAGATGAGTCATCAGCCATCGGAGAGATCCGTTAAATACAGTGCTACGTTTGAGTTTTTCTGTTTCTGCATTCTGTGTATTTTTAATTCATGTGCTGTTGGTTGTTGGTATGAAGTCAGGGTAAACTGTAGTGCTGAAAGAAGAAGTTGTGCAATCAATGAGTTGATTGACAGAAAGATAAAGGATGACGATTGTGATTATTGATAAATAATTTAAGTGATTTAAAAGTCCCAGAACAAAATAAGCAGTGTGGTGATTGGCGTTTGTCATTTTTGCCATTCAATGGGCAAAATAAGAAAGTGGTTTATTGAAAAAAAGAAACAGATAATTGATATTGAAAAGAACGCATAGTTGCAATCATACTAAGCAGTCTCATTGCAGTCAGTAATGACATCATGATCAGCTGATTACAAGTTGGCAATTGAAATCAGCCTCAGCCAACCTGATTGTACTGTATCCACTCTGTATTGCAGACATTTTTCTGCTTGTCTGACTGCAGGTCTGACAGGCACTGTCCAAAAATAACCTCCTTCCTCTCTCCTCTCCCAGAAACCTCGCCCTCGGAGGAGGTCTGCTCCTGCTGCTGGCTGAGTCTCGTTCGGAAGGAAAGAGCATGTTTGCTGGAGTCCCCTCCATGGGAGAGAGTTCGCCAAAGCAGTACATGCAGCTGGGTGGTCGAGTACTGCTAGTGCTCATGTTCATGACTCTGCTGCACTTTGACTCCAACTTCTTCTCTGTGAGTACTGACAACAGCAACCCTCATTTAACACAGATGGATATTTCATCATTAAGACCAATACTACGCCCCCACATTCTTACAGACACAGACAAAATCTAAAGCAATTAGATTTAGACTTAAAGGAATAGCCAGCAGCTGGTAAGTTGCATAAAAACAGAAAGCAAGGGGAAACAGCTAGCCTGGCTCTGTCCAAATGTAACAAAATCCACCTTACTAACACCCTTAAAGCTCATTAATTAACACGGTATATCTGGTTTGTTTATTAACTAAAGTGTAAAAATGACAATTCGGGTTTTACGGGGCATTATGTGCTGGACTATTTCTTAGCCTGGCACAGTTGAGGTCTAGATCCAATTGTTTACATCCATGTTTACTAGCCTGTAGTCTTCTTCTTCACTGCCTTGGCTGGCTCATTGCAGCATATCTTGACGTGTTACCGCCACCTGTCAATCAGTAGAATAGTGTGACGCCATTGGTAGGACTGTGTGTCACGTCACTCATGCGTGTGCACGAGATATACAAAATGGGGACCCACTCATAGAAAAACAGCTCCATAGCTCTACTAGAGGTCTAAAACTCCACAGGGAACCCTTAAGTGCCATATATATGCTGTTGAGTTCTATTAATTTTAGTACAGCAAGTCTCTGGTAGTGAATTTGCAGACTTGAAACTTGACCACATGCTGTAAAGTGCAAATCTTCAGCCACCTACTTTAACACATGTATTCTTCCAAAGATCCTGCAGAACATGGTTGGGACTGCCCTCATCATCCTGGTGGCCATTGGCTTCAAAACCAAGCTAGCGGCGTTGACCCTCGTCATTTGGCTCCTGGCCATCAATGTCTACTTCAACGCTTTCTGGACCATCCCCGCCTACAAGCCCATGCACGACTTCCTCAAGTACGACTTCTTCCAGACCACCTCGGTCATCGGCGGTCTGCTGTTGGTGGTGGCACTTGGACCCGGCGGAGTGTCCATGGATGAGAAAAAGAAAGAGTGGTAGGCAAAGGGGGTTAAGATAAGAGGACTGCACAGCACCACTAACTTCCCCCACCAACCGGGACACAAAGACCCTCCCTCTCCTCCAGTTCCCCCCAGCAGGGTACGCCGTTTTTTTTTTTCTAGCTTATTTTTTATTTGGCCAAATCCATAGACACCACCTCACCCATCTATGGACAATATTTTTTTTATTTTCTTCCAAACTGCTGTTTTTGGTTTTTAGTTGAACATAGAACGCCAGATATTTTTCTAAACCCTCCTTGTATGTCCTCTTTTTCCATGACAACAAGAATAAAATAAAAAGGCCTGTGTATTAGGTAAGGTAAACAACTAATGGATAAGTGGAAGAAAAGATTTCTTTCTTCTGTGTGCAGAAGGAATGAAAATAATTTATTGTGTTTTATGGGTGTTATGCCATCAGTTATAATAGATTTACGTTCATATTTTCTGAATAAAACTGGCAAATTGGATCGAGTGCAGCAGTTTGGGTTCCCCCCATGGATGCTGATCTTTATCTGCCGTTGGATCTTCGAGTGTCTTACTCCATATCGATCCTGAGAACTTGGGCAGTGATTTGACAGCAACTCGCCTTGACTCTCCAGGTTTCATCTCCCATCATTTTGTTTTTCTCTGACACCCTAGCCTTTCAACACATCTGTACACCTTCAATCTGAACTGACTCTTGTTCACGGGGAGTCAAAGCCGTGGGGGGGGGGACGTGTACATTGTATACAAAGTGGTGGATTGCAGTCGTGCTTGATTGAAATTTTCAACACAATTGTTAGCTCCAGGACTTGTTATTGGGCACTTTGTACTGTACGTCTTTGGCAAATGCCTAACTAGTGAACTGTACATGATCGGGGATAATGGGGGGGGGAGGCTCAACGTTTGTGAAACGCCATATTCTGCGATCTAGAAAAGCAAAGAGGACTAAGCAGAGTCACTAGCCACCTGGACTTTGTCTTTGCTCAGTGTTTTTTGCCCTGTGTAAGAAAATAAAAAAAAAAAATTCAGTGTATTGATTTTCAGAAGTTTATATTGTATTTTTGATCATTTGTTTTTTGATTTTGGAAGTTCATGGCGAAAAAATAAAAATTCAAAAATATAGTCATTGTCTTGGTCGAGGTTTTTAGCTCTTACGATGTCCTCAGAGATTGAAGGACATTAGGGGACCATTTTATCAAATTAATAATAACACGCAATAGAGTACAAACATGCAGTATAGTAAAGGCTTTGTGAGGACCTGTTGGATATTACAGCTTTTCAGAAAATAGTAATTAAAAGTTCAGAAATAATGTTTTGCCATACTGAATGAAACCTGCCTAAGAATTTTAAATGCCATCAACCTGCCAGGGACTGCAGATGTAAATTGGCCTGTATGGCTAAATCTGGCACATTCACATGATGGACCTATGTGCCCATGTTAATTAATGTGCATTGTCCCTTCTTAAATAAACATAAACGTAAGAATAAAAGGTGTTGGAATCAGCCTCCACTGAGAGCCATTTGTTAAAGACCAAAAACTTTGAGCGAATACTGACCTCTAATGGACTATTGTGGTAAAGGTTCACTGCAATGGAGTATTTCATCATTTTATTGTTGTATCGCTGATAAAATAAAATATGAGTATGATGACATCACTATTCACTATATACGTACAGCACCTGAAGATGATTGTTGGTATCATGTTGCAGTGGGGTTGTGATTGCTGCCATGATGGAAAAAACATTGTTTTGTGTGTATGGTACTTGCAGAACAAACAGAACTACTTAACCATAGAACTTTATAACGGATACCATGGCCTTTAATAAACAGCTCTTACTAGAGTGAACTGACCAGGTACCATCTAGATATTGTTTAGGACTTTTTTGGAGAACATTCTAGCCTATTGCAATGACGTAGACCTAAGAAGAAGAGAAGTGTTTCATAGAAACCTGAGCCAGATGAGGAAATGGACACAGATCTGGTGGAAGAAGCCAAACTCACCTGTAAACTCAGAACACCCATCTTTGAAATGTATTTAAAGGGACAAAAGTTTTTTTAGTAGAAAAATTACATGTGTGTCTGCTTTATATATGACAAGTCATGGTTGTTTCCTTTGAGAATACATGAGTACAGTGCTAACCATGACGATAAGACAAGAATGTCTCCAACAGGTATGACGAGATAAGAAGCTGCTGCTGAATGTCCAAGGCATGACAAACAATGCATTGTTAAAGATTAAACCAAAGGTTCCCAACCTTTTTGGTGAGAGGACGTTACAAAAAAGCAGTTTGTAGATGGGGCTCTTGTCATATTTCAGACGTCTATGAGTTTGTTAGCAGTTCCACCAAAGAGATATTCCCCTCTAAACTTCTCACATGGTTTAATTTAAATAACTATATGAGGCCCAAAGAGGTGAAAGTATCCAATATCTCACAAAAACACCAAAGATTAGAGAAAAGACCAAAAAAAATAATATAAATTTGCGTTACAGAACCATGTTTTGTTTTTTCTGCCGATAATACTTATGTAGAATTTTGAATGCAGGACTTGTACTTGTATGGAGTATTTTCCCATTAATGTATTGGCACTTAAGTAAATGATCTAAATACTTCTTTCACCACTGCTTAAAGGTTACTCCAGCCACAGATTCAAATGGAATGACCGGTCAAAATTGAAGCAGAAGAGGCAGATATTCTGACTTTAGTATGGGTCAAGCTCCAAACACGCTGCATCCTACAATTTCCATAATGCAACTAAAGAGCATCGTTCATCATTAAACAGTTTTCTAATCTAGATAACTGTGTGGTGAATGAACTGACGCAAACCGCAGTGTCGTGAATGACGCAATGTTAGTTGGACAAGTCACAGTGCAGCAGCGGTGAGTCAAACAGCTGGTGAACCGACCACGCGCTGCTACTCTCTTCCACTCCTCACCGACCAACGGCAACAACGTCTATTCATCTCACAAAACCCATTCTTTGGTAAGTATAACCCACCTTCGTGTTTTATGTTTCAATTTGATGTTTTATCTGTCAGTCAGAGCGACCGTCTTGATTTTCGCCGAAGGGTATGTAGTTGCAACGGTATGTCGCAAGGGTTTGCAACAGGCATGGGTGACACAGTTGCCGTGGCAAAGTGTAGCATATCCCGCAAAAACATTTAGCTAGCTATCCCAGAAAAAAAGACAACTATGTGTCTGGCTAATAAATGTACACCTTGTCGCCACTAGCCAGAGAACTTGTTAGGAAACACAAACTGTGGTTAGGATGGTCAGTGACCGTTGATAGTTTGACGTAAACCTCAACCAAACCGCTGTGCGCGTGTTGAGAGGCGTCCCCATTTACGCTGTTCATAGTTGAGTTTCTGTCTGAAAACGCTGTTTTGCCACGTTGACACGCCACACACCCACAAATTAAATTGTTTCGTATATCGAACGAAAGACTTTTTTTTTCACCACAACCCCTCCTAGCTCGTCATACACCAATTACACGCGCCACTGAAGAGGTTGATTAAGGATATGAGGACACTAC
The DNA here is from genome assembly GCA_008360985.2 of Macquaria ambigua. Lineage (NCBI taxonomy): Eukaryota > Metazoa > Chordata > Actinopteri > Centrarchiformes > Percichthyidae > Macquaria > Macquaria ambigua. The sequence goes on from VMKM01000288.1 coordinate 87,731, forward strand.
CTTGGAAGATTTCATCATCCCACTCAAACCATACTGATGGCTGTCATTTTTATTTCCAGCTGAAATATAGTAATTATCTTATTCTGTCAAGTGGGACAAACTACCAAAAAAGGACAGCTAAATGTCATTTTAGAAAAGTTTGATGTCAAAATGATACTGTCAAGTGATGTAAAAGGGAAGACAGAATGAGCAACTTCCTTTTTAGGCAACATATAACATTGGTAGTCCATCTAGCCTCATGACACAATGTGCTACCTCACTTGATCGCACTGGTAGATTATTCTGAGAGAGCGCCTTGCCTCAGCCCCAGGGCAACAGGGCTGCAACTAATTATTATTTGCTTCATTGATTAAACTGTCTTCCAGCTGTCTAATCATTTAGTCTCTAAAATGTCAGAAAATAGTGAAAAACTGCCCATCACATGTTCCCAGAGCCCAAGGTGACATCGTGAAATTGCTCGTTTTGTCCGTTCAACAATCAGCATTAAAGTATAAACAGCAAATGTTCACATTTAAGAAGCTGGAACCAGCAAATGCTTGGAATTTTCTTTGATAAATTACTTAAATGTTAATTAAGACACAGATCAGAACTTGCCTCATATGTTGTTAAAGATTTGACATTACAGGAGGTTGTTTTAACTCCCCATTACTCTCAGGTTATATATTGACATTTCCTTCCCAGCTAGGCTAGTAACTGATGTAATTGCCTTCCTGCTGTCTCTTCTCTGCTGCCACTCCACAGCTTCTCTACCTGTTGAACTGAGCGGCCCTCATCATGTCTAAAGGTACAGTGGTTCTGGCCTACAGCGGTGGACTGGACACATCCTGTATTCTGGTTTGGCTGAAAGAACAAGGCTATGATGTGATCGCATACTTGGTAAGGTTCAGGGGCTGGTATGTGTGCAACAGGTGTCTTAGTTCGTGTTTCCAACCAGCTGCTTTTGCATGTCATGTATATCTGAAGTTTTAACAATTAGCTGTTTTCAGACAGCTCACACAGTTTGTCATACAGGCATATGTAGTAAAGTGGGCTGTTCCAAAAAACCTGTCAGAGCTACAGTACCGGTTAACTCCCAACCACAGGATCTGGCTTCATAATGCCACCGCAAATCTGGCTGGATTTACTTTTTGCCTTGTGGCAGTTTCGAACTGCACAGCAGGCAGATTTTCTTGTTGTCTAACCTTTCATTCAGTGGTGTTGTGGTTCAGTATGGGGGGGATGGGTGATGGTCTATAGGTCACTGCTGTGGCACACAAGGGTGCAGCCTTCCAAATCTTTCTGGCTTTGGCTCTCCAGGGGAGCAGAAGAAGAATAGCAGGCACTGATCCAATGCATCATTGATTGTCTTTGATGAAATTACAAAACTAGGCACTTGCTTCAACTTGTCAAAGAAGATTGCGTCAACAAACAGTCAGGCAGATGTTGGATAATTAAATAGAAATAACTGCTTGTGGCTTGCACTGGAATGTGTTTTATGGCAATGATGAGGTTTTAAATTTGGGGTGTTAATATCTGTATGTTAAATTAAATAATGCATCTGGTATGCAAGTGTAATTCACAAGTAAAGGAAAATAGTTGACATAGTGCCCTTGCAATGTCATAATGACTCGTCCTTAATCTACTGTGAGTGTATGATCAGAAAAGCACTAAAATTAAAATGGAGTACTGAAATATCAAAAGCATGCTAAAGTATTTGTGCTGCAGATTTGTCCATTTTGTTTACCAGATCAGTATCGTGTCTTTGTAGGAAAATATCCCCTTGTTTAGTGTTCAGCTCAGGAGATCCGACAGCCTCTTCAAGCCCTTAAGTGATGTTCATGTTTGGTTTCCGCTGTGAGGAGGTTATTACATCTCCTCAATGGACGTGATCTGAATTACAAAATGATGGATTGTCAGAATTAAAACTTGCACAGTCATGAGCCTGCGTGTCATTCCACTGGAGCTCTAAACTGAAGTAACTGCACAGTTTTTTGTTTTTAATTGATGAAAATATATATGTATGTTTGTGTCACTTTTGATGTTTTCAATATGTGTTTTTCTAGGCCAACATTGGGCAAGATGAAGATTTTGAAGCTGCCCGGAAAAAGGCAGAAAGCCTCGGTGCAAAGAAGGTAAGAGAATTTAATAACATCAGCAATTTTGCATGTTCCTCCGACCCAGTATTTTTCCAAAAATGCCAAAAGATTTCAGATTGATTTATTAACTGTCAGGAAAAGGTCTTTCAATTTAAGGTTGAAAGGTTCAAACCAGGGATGCTGTGGTTTATGGTCAGTGCCTTGACCTCTAGGGTGCCCCATGCTGGTATTTTTTAGAATATTTAGCATTCATGTGCTGGCATTCAAAAAGCTGAAGATCAATCTTTTTGCAGTTAGATACCAAATTCGCTTTATCCTTTTTATCCATATTTGCCAAAAATATGGCTCATGAATGTAGTGCTTTTTGCCAGCCAACTGTCATATCAGAGCTTCCTCCAAGCACCTGGATACACCAGTAAAGAAGTGCTTTTAAAATGTTCTCTATGGCCTTAACAATAATAATGTACCTCTGACCAACAGCAAGTTTCCAGCCTCTTCACGTACAGTATAATAGCATGCTGTAATGAATGGAAATCAGAAGCTGCTTTATTGTGATTCTTGAGTGAGCAAGGTTTTCACATCACATGCTTACTGTACGAGACAAAGCTCTTTTGTGGCAAACAATCATCAGTTCTTTCCTTTCCTAAAAGGGAAAGATATCATAAATAATTCATTGAATATGTCTCGCATAAAAATGGCCGAAGATTAATAGAATCAAAGACTTAACACAAAGCCCTGTTCTGTGTCCTGACCTTTGTTCCCCGTGTAGGTTTTCATTGAAGACCTGCGTGCAGAGTTTGTAGAGGACTTCATCTGGCCTGCAGTTCAGGCCAATGCCGTCTATGAGGACCGATACCTGCTGGGCACTTCGGTAGCACGGCCTTGCATTGCCCGCCATCAGGTTGAGATTGCGCGCAGGGAAGGTGCCAATTTTGTCTCCCATGGTGCCACAGGAAAGGTAAACCAGACACAAGACAAGAGGCTACACTCTGAGGGAGGAGAATATCCAAGAATCTGCTAACATGACTGAATCCCAGCACCAAATTATATTTATTTAAAGATTATTTACATTTTCTTCCATTTATTGTAGAGCTGGGACAGAAAAGAGTAAGTTAGGGGAATGATACGGCACTAAAGACCAGTTTCTTATACAAGACATTGTGGTTAATTGCTATGCGCCTGACCCCCTGGATGCCCCAGCCAGTCTTTTCTGAACACAAACCAGTTAAGGTCACTGTCCATAGTCTGGACGAGAGGATTTGTGTTTGCAGGGTTGAACATCAACTTTTTTTATAACCAAACTGCAACAATTAGTCAGAAATCTACCCTCCCTAGAAGAACATAGGTGTTTTCCTGTGAATCCAAAACAGGTGTTAACCTCACACTGTTCCGGATCATCAGCTCAATGAAATGAGTCACTGTCACATTGTCATTTCAGTACATTTTGTGGATAGTTTCAAAGATCTGTATTCCCTCATGACACATTCACAGTTTTTGCAAATCTACTCTGCTTCGTTTTTGTGTTACTGGGATATTTGGCATGTTTTACCTCCTAATTAGCCTCCAAAACAGCACTGCATTCTCCATTTCAACTTTTATCTTAAAATTGCACCTGGAAAATAAAATAAATAATAATTAAGTGTCGTCAAACTGGAAAATGATTGAATGATTGATGATCCAGAGGAATATAAAGTGCTCTTGAAGATAAAAACATATTTCAGGGCACTCCTATGTAGAGCAGTGATCTAATTTGTAGTTCATGTCATTACAGAATGACAATGTAATTATAGAAATCGAATGATTATAATTGCTCAATTAATTACACTGAAATTAATTAATTTAAGCCTTCACTACATCTCAGTTCTTTGGCCAAAATGTGAAACTCTAAGCTGCAGCTGTGTAAGTCTGTGTGCTATCAAGGTTCTCATAGTTTAAATAAAATTCTATTTATAATTTAATTGAAAGCAGTAGAATCCATTAGGATTGAATTCGGAAGAAATCATATATCTATTTATTTCTTTAATATACAGTTTGTCATTCAATACTTTTACAGGTTTTTTATTGTATTATTTTTATTATTTCCTTCAAATCTATTAAATTGCAACTGTTGTCAGTTGAAATGCAGTGTCCATATTTTGCCTGTAGATGGAGACAGATACCACATCATAAAGTTACAATACAGACCCCAAATGATGTAACATCAGCTGTCTGAAAGATTTTCAGCTGTTTTTTTTTTTGTGGTAATTGAGACAATGCAGCTCGCTCCTCTCTATATTTTTGTACTTCTTGAAACTGATGATGAAGAAAGAGACGGAGCACTGTACAGGAAAATATAGGAATGAAAACTCCAGCAGAGTGTGATCCATGGTGTTAGTTGCAGCCCTGCTGTGCACACTTTCAGTTGTTGTTGTTGATTTTAAACTGTCAACCTAAATACAGATCAACATTGACACAGCTCACATGTGGTACGTAGAGCTGAACAATTGTGTTTGTGTTTTTCAGGGCAATGACCAGATACGTTTTGAGCTCACATGCTACGCCCTCTACCCTGACGTTAAGGTAAATTAGCTGCTTCACTGTATGGAAGATATGGCTTTTACTGTTTGGCACAGCATCTGTTCATATGAAGCTGCTGCTGCAGGGCCGACACTCTCACACTCTCTGTTTGTGCTGTTCAGATCATTGCACCGTGGAGGATCCCTGAGTTCTACAACCGCTTCCGGGGGAGAACAGACCTGATGGAATATGCACAGGTAGCTCCATCAGTCTGTTAATCTCAAAATCACAAAATTCATATTTCAGGTTGGTGTATATAATGTCCAAACATTCCCATCATGAAGCTACCAGGGCACAAAATGATGTCTTAAAATGTTTGACAAACATTCCTAAAGTACTGTATTTATTTAACAGTGATGTTAAGATATGACATTGATGAACATTTAAGTTCATAGAAGTATAACATTTTGGCATGAAAACCTTTATTTCATTTAGTTTGAGGGTATTGTGTATATAGCTTTCTTATTTTAGTTCATTGTATAGATTTTTTTTCTACTTACTGAATTCTCTCCTGTATTTATTTTGTATCTGTATATAGCTTTAATCTTATTGTAGAGCTCTCCCAAGTTTGATTTTAATCCCTTTTGTATCTGTATCTGGGGTTGTCTCTCGTGCTGCTGTAACACCTAATTTCCCCCCTTGGGATCAATAAAGTATTATCTCATCCAAAAGCTCAACAGTTTTTAAAACAAAAAATGAAATCCCTTCACCATGTGTATTGAATTTAGATGCTTATAGTAAAGAATACAATATGATTTATTATTGCATCCCTACCCTCTAATTTAATTTCACACTTAACCATTCTTAGATTTATATTACTGAGACCACACACGCATTCCTTGGCTGTTTGTTCATATGGTCCCATCAGATGGTGGTTTAGACCAGTTTTTCCCCACTAGAGGGTGGTCATGATGTTTTAGTCCACACCACTCTCCTGCTGGCTTGTGGAGTACTTGTGAAATCATGCAATCTTAAAACACTGAATTGTTGACTTTTCCTTTGAAAATACCGAAAATATCTTTCTTTGTTGATTGTTTTTGTTCTTTTCACTGTGGACTCTTGAAGACAAAAGCAGGTTGGGGAAAAATATGTATTTCGGTTACACAGCATGCCAAAAACCAGCCGCTGGAAATAGTTTGCTTGGTTCCTATTATTCAGACCTTTCTGGACAAATAATAATCTCTGTTTGAAAGTTTCTACTATAACCTTCAGGTGCAGCTAGCTTACAGGCAAACAGTATGTAACATAACAACTTTCTCTGTCTTAACTGTAGAAACATGGCATCCCTGTGCCTGTCACTCCTCGGGCACCCTGGAGCATGGACGCCAACCTCATGCATATAAGGTGGGTAGGACTGATGTGATGCACCTTCTTTAGGTCCTGTTTTAATATATTGTTTTTCTAATCAGAATTAAATATCAATTTTATCAATTTTGTTTCTTTACAGCTATGAGTCTGGCATCCTGGAGAATCCTAAGGTAAGACTAATTCCCAATGGCATATCTACAGATTCTTGAAAAAAGTAGTCCTACTTTTAATTATTTCTTTGCCCTCCTTTTGGCCCCTTCACTCTTAACTAAAAATGAATCAATACTTAAACCGGTATGATATACTACTTAGTGTAACTAAAGAAATGTCTTTGTATATACACTGAACACTGTTATGAATAAGCACTGGTTAAGTATCAAGAAAGTCACTTGTCTTAAATAACATATAACTTATTTTGCACAATTGTAGGTTCACTGACAATACTGACTTTGATAAAAGTAGTTTATTTATAATCGTAATCTCTGACACCATAATTCAACCTGTAAAAACAGAACTGGAGGCATTTGTACCATTTGTATAGGTGAAAAGAAAATGTACACCTGTAGAGTTTTAGATAAAATGTCTTGAGATTGTACATAAACATCTGGACAGTGGATGTTATCTTCAGATCAGTACCTGTTCGTAAAATGGTTTGTACTAATAATTAATCATGATGTATCCCAGTACTAAAACAAACAGATCAATTAGAGACAAAGTTACACAGAACATTTGTCCACCTACACAGAAACAGATTTTAAAATTGGTACAGTTTACTATTGAGGTACAGTAACTATCTGTTTGTCCTTTCTGCTTTGTCCTCCTCTCAAGCACACACGTTTTGCTATCATTTCCACAACAGCAGACAGATAAAATATGACTTTCTTGTATAGTTAAAATGAATCATCCACTTGGAGTGACCGTAAAAATAACACAGCAGTAAGGCTTCTGTCCCTTCTGCTGACCCATGCCAGCCCCACCAGAGACAAACACGACTCACTCTCCCACAGTGCCATGGGTGAGACAGAGTTTGATCTCTGCTGGTGTCAGAGGTCAACACAGTACATACAGGTTGCCCCCAGTGACCCCCAAAGCTCCCATCCCTTGGTCGCTGTGTCTATGTCTCTGTCTCTCCTCACCCCGGGTCCTCGCCAGGCCCTGGGAAGAGCCTGGGACACACAGACACTGACTTGTCGTCAGCAACGCTTCGACTAATTCCCGATTTCATGGGAGCCGGGGAGGGGGAAGGGTTAGGGTGTTGCGCCCAGCTGGGGCCTCCTGAGTTCCAGCCCCAACTCCTCGGGACTTCATTGTTCCACTGGTTGCGCCGCCGCGGGCTGCGACGTGGGAGGGGAGCCATTTCATCGTGACACCGTGACACCAAAATGTCACCAGTAACAGTAAAGTACAAAGACAGCGCGCCAGACAGATGAGTCCCCAATGGACGGGGTGTCACAGGGAGGCGAGGGGTCCCGCGCTGCTGGAGTGGAGATGCAGGGGCAGGGCCACTGTAACTCACAGACCTCTATCTCTCTCACTCTCTTTCTCTGTCCCTTTCCCACCCCTCCGCTGCCTCTTTAGTGGTTGGCCTGTGGAGAAATGTTTTGAAAAGAATGAGACGAACCGGCTCAATAGCATAGCGATGCATGATGACAGTATTGTGTAACTGATTTCATTCAGGGGTTTTGTGTTGGACCATTTACTCCAATATTGAATCGATTCATGGCATTAAATACAATGAAATATTTATGGTGCAGGGGTCCAGAGTGGTAAAAGGATTTGAATACATTATCCAGGGCACGAAATGATATTTTGAACTTTGAACGAGCTGTGATAATTAAGTAATTTTCAGTAGCCACAACCCCTGGCCCTTCTGGCAATTGGACAAGTATGTCTGTTAATTAGGTTTGGGGTAAACATCACAATATCTAAGTGTAATTCCTAGGTTAAACATTAATCATTTAAATGCTATTTAAAACAGAAAATGAGTACAAATACAAATTGAACTTAAAAATAACCAGTATAACAACAAGAAGGTGAATTTCTCACCCAAATGCTCAGACCAACATGACAGATTCTGATTGACCTAGAAGGTCATCTGAAAGAGGTCATCTTATTCTAAGTATCTCCTCTCTGTATCAGCCTCTCTCTCTCCTCCAGTTACAGCCCTAAAGGCTCAGGGCAGACCTCAACTATTCAAACCCCCCCAACGCCCCCCACCTGTGGTACAAAGGCCCCTCTCTGCTCAACACAGTCAGATTAGGAAATGTCCAAATGGTCGCTCATATGTTCTCCTGTAGATAAGAGTCAGCAGAGTTCAGGTTACTCTATGATTAACACTGTATCCTTCCTGATGACTCTAAACCATCTTGCCTGTAGCACAATGACTTTTTTTATTTACTCGCCTCCATCTGGCAGCGTTAACCTATGTGAAGACATGCGCCCAGGGCAACTTCAGCTATCTGTTGTCATGTTTATTTAATACTATTGGCATCAACCTGTTGACTGCATTGAGGTAGAGGTTGTTGTTAAGTTAAAATTCTGGTTTTGTTGGCATTAGGGTTGGGCAATATGACGATGTATACCATCAACCGTCCATCTGTCGTTGAGAGATATTAGAGATTCTAAATGCTATCCTTTCAATATCTCTGCTTGTTTTTGACCGTTGTAGGCAATGTTGCAAAACGGTGAGCAGGACAGCATTTTTGGCAATATTGGATTTATAGGATTTTGATTTGTGATTTGTCAGGTATTTAATTAACAGAATTAGCCATAACCGACATTTCCATCTGGTGATTTTATCTATAAATATTGCCCAAGAATTTCTAGAAAATGTTTTATATAATGATATATACCGGAATTGCGATGTACAATTTCATATACTGTCATAGAAGATTGTAATTATATCACCCACCCCTACTGTAGTTGGCATTAAAAGGTCAGATCTGTATTACTGTCTAGTATGCTACATTTCTTATGTTGTGGTATTTATCAAATTTGATTAGCAATATGGCAATTGTTAGATGGCTCCACACCCTGCACTCCCCTATTTGCTCACCATCTCCTCCCTCTGTCTCTGTCTCTCCACACATGAGCAGTCAGGGTCCAGCCTGAGGCAGCCTGACACTCGTCCTGAGTCATTAAAACATCACCTCAGTCTTAATTATAGCCTCTGTCAGTGAGCTTCCCCGGGCCTGCTTCACTCTTTGATCAGGGATCTGATGGGCCCCTGCTCGTGTTGACCAGGAGTAAAGGAGCGTAACGCCAAGCCCCTGCTCACCAAGAGGAAATGAAAACTTGTTTTCTGCTGGTCGCATGGCTGGCTGGAGAGATGGATGGACAGAAGACTGCCTGTAGGGAAAGGAAGTGGGCTTGTAGGTGTATGTATGCATGTGAATGTGTGCTTTGAAGCAAAGAGGTCAGCGTTTGTCATGTGCCTTCGCTGCCCTCAGGTCTGCTTGGTCTGACCTGTAATACTTAGCGAGTGCTCCCTGTGTCCATCTCAGCATTACTGTAGCTTTGCATCCATGTAGAAGTGCCTGTTGTCCTCATTAAATTCAGCTGAGGCCCTAACATTAACCAAAACATCCTGGGTGTTAAGAATATAAATATCTCCCCAGCACATCATGTGTATATTGTTTTATTTTTGTCTCAATTTGCCGTGTTTGCATTTTAAAGAGAGGGACAAACTTGAAACGTGGTGATTTAAGCGTCATTTCCAACCCATTGCGCCAAAGATGTTTTTACCATCCTCTTCTCTTCTATCTCCCTCTCAACTCTCCCTTCCCCTCCTCCCCCTCCCCCCCTCCCTCCTGCCACCTCTGCCTCTTTTGGCTCTGTTGGCTTCGATTGAAAACCAATGAGGCAACTAATATGTGGAAAGATAGAAATTTACTTGCTTTAAGTTCATGCGTCAGCCTTCTTCTTTGCTGTATGGGCCACGTTTAGCACAACAATATAGCAGAAGCAAAGACTGCCAAAGGAGCTGCTCTGTGCTACATGATGGTGCGCTTCATGCCCCATTTCCCACCAATACCCCCTGTCCCCCGCCTTCTCTGTCTCTACCTTTTCCTCTCTTTCAGGGCCATGGCTTTGGGACAGGTCCACCTGCAGGGGGTTTGAATTGAAATGCATTGATCTCTCGCTCACTGGAAACAAGCCTATTCCCCTTATTTTTCTTTTTTTTCTTTGTATCCAATAGCCTGTAAGTTTGAGCTCTCATTGTTGGAGCATGCATGAGTTTTCAAGCATTACTCAGCCAGAGGCATGGATTTGTCTACATTTTTAAAATGTGTTTTTAATTGGTCATGTGGTGTACTTTCTCTAAGCCATAGTGCAGTTACTCACTCAATACTTTTGTTGTTTTATAGGCAATAAAGACACTCAAACAGGGAACTAAATTATAATTTTAAACTCAGGAAGTTAATTGAAATTTATCCCAAACCAGAAATCTAAATATGTATTTCCCCAGAGCTAGAATTAAAAAGACTTCAATCTATTTTGGCAGAAAGTCTAAATCTGGAGCTGCTCGTTTACTTGATGCATAACATGTCAAAAACCATAAAGGTATTATATCAACACTGTTTTTAAGTTTGCTATAATGCGTTTTATTTGAAGGTTGAAAAAGACAACCATTTATTTACAACCAGCATATAACACCACAGGAACCGTAGACTTTCTCATTCTCCGGTATTTAAAATTCAGTCCATCTTTCCCCCCTCAAAGAGTATGCATCAAAAGGCTTTTTAGGGTAGTCATTTCGCCCCTCTCCTGTTCGCTCTCATTTGGCATCTTTCAGGGCGCTGAGGCAGAAAATAAAGGAGAGGAAGACGGGCGCCTTCCCAGTCAATTTTGGTGTTTAGTTAAAAGGAAGGAAAGTGATTGCGCTGCTCGTTTTCTCCTCACTGACAGGCAACGAGCAGATGCCGATTAGTTATTGTATGATGATTTAGTGTCTGGTAAAGCTTTCCATTTAAATGCACCCAGTAGTTATTTTGCATAGTCCCCCTGCAATTTGCCTCAGCTCAGGAGACATTGGCCATCGTTTTGTCCTAATGCTGTGTAATTGTTGGAGGGCCACATCGCTGGGCAGACACGTCAGACCGCCACGCTCTTTTAGGTCCCAACCATGACTTACTGAAATTGCTCCCAACTCCCACCAACTGGAAAAACGACAAACGTCTGTCACCCAGGACAACTTTAGTGGATTTAGGGTGTGGACTTTGTTGCTTTGTTGTGTGATGCCCATTTAGCAAAATTCTTCATTTGAAAATAAAATGGAAGGGAAACGTCACTCAGAAAATCAAAACTGGAAGATTAGAGGAGGTGAAGACAAGTAGGGATGAACCGCAGACACACGATAGAATCGGCAGATCTTTTTACAGAAAGGCAGAATATTATTGAGGACGTAGTGTTGCTCAGATAGGTTTTGTCATAGTAGCAGGTGTGTTTTGACTTGTCAAGTGTTCACTATTCTTGGGGATGTGAGTCATTCTTTCTTTTGCCCTTTCCCACTCTCCTTCTGGCTGCATCCACTTTTCCCCGCCTTCTCCTGTTGTGAAGGGCCATGCACGGAAAATGAAACCAAATAGAGGAGAAAAATGGAACATTGATTTTTTTTTTTTTTTTTGTCTTCACTCCCCTCCTGGTGGTGTTTTCAGGTTTCTCCTTTTTTACGCATCATCCTCTCTTTTCTTCTCCCAGCCGTGTCTCGAGTTGTCCGTTATCACCTCACACAATAGTCTCCCCATCCGCAGTACTGTTCCTTGATGGGGTCTCAGAAGGTCCTAGTTGTTCATCAAGGGGAATAAAGTGTGTGAAATAGAGAGAGTGAGTGTGTGTTTTTGTGTGTTTTTTTTTTTCAGAACCATGCTCCGGCTGACCTGTACCTGATGACCAAGAACCCAGAAGATTCTCCCAACGTCCCTGATGTACTAGAGATAGAGTTCAGAAATGGTTTGTGCTTGCAATATGTTTTTTTTGACTATTACAATTTCTAAAACCTAATCCCTGATGTAGATGGAGAAACATGCAATTTGCCAAAAATATCAAATATACTTTATAAAAGTTCCGAACAGACATTATTCATTTGAGTTCATCATTCATATGAATAATATTTATTCATTTAATTAAATGAAGATTCATTCAAATTCATTTTTCATTTCCCTTACATGTGCGCATGATATACAACAAAATTAAAAATCAATGATACGTTTTTCACTTTCATTTCAAACTGAAAACATTTTAATTGAAATGGAAACATCCGGCTTATAATTGGTCTTGCCTGTCATCTTTGTGAAATGGATTTGATATTTGTCTATTTAATGCAACCTGGTCTTTTACATTTGAGCTTGAATTATGTCAGATTTTAGGGCAAAATAAATTAAAACAAAATTTGCACTTTCATTTGAAAAATGTCAGGACTCGCTCAGGCTTGGTTTGTGAAATCTGGCACCCATCAAAACCAGTTTGATACGGTAGTTTTTGTTGACTATCATGCTCTCGCACACACTGGAAACGAAGTTTCAGTTAGTTTGCATGATTTTTTTTGAATGATATCAGTTCTGAACTTCTATAATGCATCAGTAAGGGATGGTGTCCATCCTCACCAAGTTACTTAACATTGATGGTTATTGCTGCAGGGCTACAGCTCTCACGCTGACCCGGTTGCACTTTATCACCATTCCTGACCACCCAGACTTATCCTTAACCCCTCACAGCATTACTTGGTCCAAAGCTGCCATGTTTGCCCGGGGGCACACACACGGGCCGGAAGCATTAAGTCCAGCTAATACACCAAGCCCTGAGGGGCCAGAGAAACGCTCATTAGATATATTGCCATGAGGGCCGGGCTGAATAGTGGAAAGTGTCACATGTTTGCGCAAAGAGAAAATGGCAAGAAACATCCAAGCCTGGGGCAAATGGCACAGATGTCCCTTCATCCCTGGTCACTAGTGGGGGCTGCAGAGCATTAACATCAATCGGCTGAGAGACACTAGCTCCTCTGATCGCATGGGCTTGATGGGCAGCTTTATGAGCTATAATAATAATTTAAGGGAAGTTCAGAAGGTTGGCAGGAGATTTAGTGGGAATATTTGTGATCACTAAAGCTGTAAATTAAAATCCCATTCAGCCATCAACGTGTATCTGCGCTGAAATGGTGTTCAGATCTCACTTTACCAGTTTCCCCAAAAAAGGTTTAACTATAAAACAAGTAGGTTGGCGTCAGTTCAGCTGGAGATGAGATGTGCTTTTGTAAAACAGTGATGCAGTAGTAAAGTCTAGTCTGGTTTCGCGGGTTCTTAGCAGGCCTGCGCTCTGTTTTCACACATATTCCCTGTGCCTTTATTGAGCACCCTATGACAAAAGCTGTTTTAGTTGTCCACACAAAGGCCCGAGCCTACTCCTCCCTCTGAGCACAAGATCAGCACAAGAATGTTTCATTTCATTCCCCCTCCCACCTTTTCATCCCTGCCTTTCTCACCAAAGTTTTCTCACTGATTAAAAAAGAATATTTAACGACAGGAACCTTTTCCCCCGTCAAACACTCCATTCCCCATTCCTCTCCCTTTTTAAGAAAAAAAAAATTCATCCCTCCCTCCTTTCATGCCAAAGAAGTGGAGAGGAAAAAGAGACAGAGAGGAAAAATGTAAAGCAGTAATTTTTCCTACAACTGTGTCTGCGCTCCCATTGTCTGCACTGTTAGGCTGCGAAAAACTGAAGAAAAGGATCACGGGGAGAAAAAGACCCCTCAGTGAATGATAGAACCCGCATGATGGAGAGAGTGAGGAAAAAGAGAGCACAGGGACGAAAGGCCAGCCCCTACACTCCCACGTTCAGACACTTAATTTATTTGAACTTTTAATCTAATTATTAGGTATCTGGGAGGGGGTGCGGTTTTAGTAATGCATCATCCATACTGCCCTCTCCTGCACCGGGAGCTACTTTTTCTTCTTCCATGGGAGCCACCGCAATTCCCGCAATATGAGAATGGGCCATCAACAAAGCCCTTGTCTAAAAAAAAAAATGTGTCAAGTCCTTCACGTGTCATTCCTATCAGGGCTTTGTAAACGCTGGCTGAAAGGCAACCAGAAGTGCTGCTCTTCTCTTCAAAGCTATTTGACTGACAACTGCAAGCATGCTAAAGTATGTATAGGACTAAACACTGGACGGATGGAGAGTGAATATCAGCAGATTTCTTCTCATTTCCCTCTCCTTGTGTAGTCCTCACATGATTATATTCCCTTCTCAACACACACATGGACACACACCCATGTGTCATGTTTGTTTCTTCGCCTCCACCTTTGGCCCGTGTTGCTCATTGAAGGCCATGAATAAGCAGGTCCATGACAGTGATTGATGTGTACTTGGTTTAAGTGGCTTTGGAGAGGAAGTGTGTGGAGTGGACGTGGGTGTCTTTTTTTTATAGAAAAACTGTGTGTGTGTGTGTGTGTGTGTGTGTGTGTGTGTGGTGTGTGTGTGTGTGTGTGTGTGTGTGTGTGTGTGTTAGACACATAGTAATAGGGACATTGGTGATGAATCTGCAAGTGGTTTTGTCTCCTGCACATGCGCATGAACACACAAACACTCAGTGGCGCAAAAAATCTCAGCGCTGAAGAGAGTATGGGTAACAAAGCTGCGTGAGTAATTAAATTAGGTAAAGGCCTGCCCACGATTTCACAGCTTTCAAATGAGCAGGGCCTTTGAATTTATTAGCCCTTCTCACCACCTCCTTTTGTAATGGTTTTCACTTTTAGCTGACGACTATTCATTTCAGTGACTGAGATAATGAGCACTTGTCAGCAGATTTGATCAACTCTTTGCTGTTTTTTTTTTTTTGACAATTTAGTCAGTTGAAAGGAATTTTTCCATTAGTTTTTGAAAAGCCATTTCCCCAAACTGTTGATTAACTAGGCTGTGAAAGGTAAAAATTTTTACTCATTGTTCTTTGCGGGCTATGAGTTGTTTAATTCTCTGATCTCGGTGAAAATCACTTGTGTTTTCGAAGAGCAAAGGCAGGTATGTCAGACCGTTGTATTGCTATTACATTTGCATTTATATTAAATTTCACGTTGCTCTAGTACCTGTAGAATTCACACAGGTGTAGTTATTGTTTTTTGCAATCGCATCAAAACGATAATTTTCACTATGGTAATGCACGACACTAACAGCTATGCAAGTAATGCTAATTTCCTTATGTTTGAGTAAATGCGCAGTATAGGAAGGGTACAGTACAACAGCTATCTGCTTTGCTGCAGTTGTCATTTCTTGCATCAAAACAAATAAAATAATGGGATAAATGTACTTTACGTCTGTTCAGGAAATGATTTTCCTCAAAATCAAAATGCATCTGTTTAATCAACTTATAAAGAAAACATTTATTGCTGTTTCAGTTTTTGAATCTCAAACATAAAAATGCATTGTAGAATGTGACATTGCTTTATTTACTAGACGGTTCACAAGTACCTTTTTATAAGTCATATAAATCAAAGATTTAAAATTAGCAAACAGTAAAGTTTCTTTTTACGTTATTTGTATGTTGGTGTGATATAATTTAAGAAATCAACATTTCTTTCCCTTTAGGAGTGCCTGTCACTGTGACAAATGTGAAGGAAGGCACATCCAAGGACTCAGCACTGGATATCTTCTCATACCTCAATGAGATTGGGTAAGCATTATAAGGCGTATCCTAATGTCTGTAAATTATTTATTGAAAAGCAGTTTTACCTTCCATGTATGATTTGTTAGATATCCAGTTTAAGGAAGCCTCTCTATCAGAATAGTATGTAAGTGTCCCCAGAGGTAGAGCAGTGGTTAAGTTCAGCACCTCTTGAATGATGTGTATCTGTCGCTGCTGGTCTGGGATCGAATCCCACCAGAGTTTTCCCTCCTGTGTCTCCTCCACTGTATCCCCCTCTCTGCTTTCCAACTGTCCGAATAAATGAAAAGTACTAAAGGTGAGCCGACTGATGACAAAGAAAAATCTGTTTCCTCTACCGCTTTTGAGCTTTCAGCATGATGTTGCCGGTGAGGATTTTTTTTTTAGGGAAATTGTCATCAACTTTAGACATTGTCATTAAACTCTTATAGTTTTATGGGGTGTCTGGTTAAGTTAGTGCTGCTTCTTCATTACATGCATCGCAAACTAGTTTGTAACATTTGTAGTTCTGAATTAATGGAATGGAATTAATTTCCATTGTCAGGGGAAACTAAAATAGATTTTCACTTTTGCTATTGAAAATATTACATTCGAGGAGAGGAGATGATGAAACAAACAGACTGTGCGTTGACTTGACCAATGACAGTGACAGGTCTGTGGAAATATTATGAGGAGAAATATTGTGTGTGTGAGAGTGTTGGGCTGCCATGTCATATTATTATCATATTTTTGCTCTTTATTAATTTCAATTTTTAATATTGTATTGTTTATTAAAGGATGTTTTTGACTAGCAGGGCCATTAAGAATTTACTTAATCTTGAGGCTCCTTTACGTGGGCCTATCTAATTCAAAATTAATGTATGAGTGTGTGTCCACTGAATGTCTGGCTGTCATTGTCTTTCTCTTAGTGGAAAGCATGGCGTGGGCCGGATTGACATTGTAGAGAACCGTTTCATTGGCATGAAGTCCCGAGGTAAGGAATTAAAAATTATATTTGTTTTCATCTGTCTTGGTTATGACATGTTTTCTATTTGTGCCAAATGAGTCTGACAGGCATCCTCACTTACACAAACAGTGATAAACACTGTAAATGCAGTGAAATGGACATATTTGCACTTAATTTTACATCCATTCAAACGCTTTCCTTTCAGTATCCAGGCCTGTCATGCAATTTGCAGTTATTTTACATGAGTGCTTTAAGTGTCACGCTTGCTATTCCACTTCCATAAAAGTGGGCTGGTTGGCAAACACACTCTCCTCAAAGGAAATGTTTTACTCTGGTTCACCTGGAATCATTCACTGAAGTTACTTCCATTCACTTATGCATGCACACAAATAGAGAAAACACACACTGTGAACAAGAAAACGGCGCACATGCTTCACTGGATACACACAAATGCACAGTTGATCACATATGTGCACATGCAGTCGCACAGGGATGTTTTTGTCTCTTTATCTTTGGTATCAACAGGCTACTGGAAAAGCTCCTTTGTTAGGTCTCTACATGTGTCACCGCAGCTAATATACAAGGGCAGTGAGCTGTTCTGGCCTTGTATGACACACACACACACACACACACTCCTTTTCCCCCACGACACTATGTGCTCTGATTGGCAAATTGACTGGCCAACAGACTGTGGCTGTGGCGCAACTTGGCAGGTAGAAATTGGAAAATGGGAAGCCCACTTTTCTCTCCCCTCGGCTGAACAAAAGATCAAAGCTTTTTCCTCCACTGAAGCAATAGGAAGAGGTGGAGCACAAGGTGTCCAAGTGGTTGAATAACTACCATCGAGTGTGCATGCTCGTCTCCTCTGGAATGGCAGTTGTGTTAGCACAATAGATGATGGGAGGGACTGAATGGGGACATGTCATACCTATTTGAGATGGGTCATATTTATTTGTGTGGGGTCAGGGAGGCGGAGGGGATTGAAATGGTTTGTCAAGAATGTTGTCACTGTGCTACAAAACATCCAACAGCCCAAGCGCCAGACGAACATTTCCCACCTGTCACAGTGCTGTCAGGCCTCTGACCTGTGCACCGGTGATGGCGTTAACTGAGGCGCACCTATCAAAAGCAGTCGGAAATGGCTGTATCTTTTGATGACGAACAGGCTGCCTTATGACCAGCCCTTGCTGCTGTCAAACTCAGAGACAGTGGCACTAAAAAGAATAGTTGTCAAAAGCTCCAAAACATATTTTAAATGTATTTACTTGTTTATTTTTATCAGTTTTACATTTATTGAAATTATTTATACAGAAATGTCCAAACACTAAATAGCAAACTGGTTTGATTTTCTATCCATCTTAAGATATTTATCTGCTTTTATTTACATGTGTTGCCTGTTTATGCTGGACTAACAGTTTGCCCACAGGGCCGGGGGGATCAGCCCAGGAAGAATTAATTCCTGACCTGAACCCCTTCAGGCCTGCAGCATGGTTAGCATACCTGTAGTAACCGTATAGAAGATGAAAACCTCAAAAACCACTGGGGGTATTGTCTCTTTAAGCTTAACTCAACTGCCACTGTTGGAGCTTACCCAGATAGCGTTTCATTGTTTGCTTCTCTCTGTTAAGCTAGCTCTCTTCTGGAGCACTTAAGCCAAGTTGTGTTGGAGGGCAGTTTTAACTTATTTATCTGATAGAGCTAGCGGAAATGTCCCTACGTGCCCTCTGTGGCCCTGGATCACAAAAAGCCACAAGCCGTTCTAGCTCAGGTGGCAACCTTTTGAGGCTTTAGACAATTAACAGCATTGCTAAGCTCTGTTTTTGGCCATCAGCACAAAGTAAGTGCTTCTCCATTTTCAGATCAGGACCGGTGCTGGAGTATTTGGGGTTGTCCAGATTTGAGCTCCACTGCTCGCCAGATTGGAAGAGATTAAATAGTGTTCATCTGTTAAATCTCAGAAAAGAGTTTTGGAGTCAGCGTGGTGTTGGCTGCAGTGAAGTATCTGTTTGGCAGCTTGGCAGCATCAAAAAAGAGTGACTATCATTCAGTTGATTGACAGATGATGTGAAGAACCATGTATTGGATGGAGAAACAGCACACAGTTTTTCAAAATTTCAGCGCTCACAAAAATGGATGTCATTGATAAAGCTCCTATTTCTGTTGTCAAATCTGTCATGTAGCATTTTCCCGGCCCTCCTTTTGTTTTAGCTGACATTTGAGTGACAGCTTCATTTCTCATGTCATCTACCTCATCTTTTCTCCTCTCACCCCTCCCTCCCTGTCCAGAGGGGGTAAATTGCAGGGTAGGCAGAGCCCTGGTCCAGGCTCCAGGCTGGCAGGGGCCTCCTACCCTGTCATTTACCCAGGACAGGCTCATCCATGTTTTCTGAGTGCTGTGAAGGCCTGTCTGTCAGAAAGCTGATGGCTAATAGAGCGGTTTGCTTGTAGTTAGTACAGATGAACAGGGCTTATAGTTTATGCTCCTATGAATGGCCTCTGATGATGATGATGACGGTGTCGCTGGTTGTGATCAAATTAAGGGATGTATTGGTGGAAATTATGTGTATTATCTTAGCATTTTTGCCTCAATTTCTATCATTTGGGTCACAAAAAGGTGGTAGACTATAAAATCATGAGAATGACAACAAATTGTTAAATATTTGAGATGGACAACATTATACAGGCAGGTAAAAATGCATGTATCTCCCTACAGATCTCTTAATTACTGTTCAAAAGTCTGCTGTTGTGTTTTGTGCAAATATTTTTGTTGATTTATTTTTATTTATGTTTGTCAGGGATATATGAAACACCAGGAGGCACAATTCTGTTGACGGCCCATTTAGACATTGAGACCTTTACCATGGACAAAGAGGTACGTCGGATCAAACAGGGACTGGGTATCAAGTTCTCTGAACACGTCTACAACGGTAAGTCCCTAAAATACATAATCTTAATTAGATGGTTTCACTTCATTCTGTTGTATGTATTGTCTTTCACTCCATTTTATTTCAAGGCATATTGGTTAGTCATGATATTTTAAAGCCAAACATGCCATATATTGATTTCAGGACAGGTAAGGCTCAAATCCAGAGTTACTGTCCATGAAAATTTCATATTTTTTTCTTAATTGTTGAATTGTGACATATTGTCCTTTGCACCATTTACAAATTATATGGGTGACCACTGGTCGTATTTCTCTAATATTATAGTGTGCTCTTCGTTTGTAAAGTATGCCGCTCTGCTGCCAGTACACCGGTCATGTTTGCGATTGGTCATATGCTGCAAACACCGCCCCTTTCACGTGAACGCGCTCATGCCTTGATTGGGAAACCCTGGGTTGACTTATCGAGTTGATAACCAGCGTCGTGTGACCGCTTAGCGGGATCGCGATTGTTAGGCTTAGTGAAGCCAGATAACGAAAAGAGATCCTGGGTATGTTGAACTTGCTTCATAGTACAGGCCTCTGTATCAAGGTTGTTTGTTTATGTAAAAAAAAAAAGACTATTGGCCAATATATTATTACCCCAATAATCAATATCACTATCGGCCTCAAGAATCCAGTATCAGTCGGGCTAAAGTCAGAAGGCTCAACGTCCCTTTGGAGTTTATATAAGAGACAAGTGAACATGCTAAATGCTTACCTACATCCATGTATGTTCAGTGTGTTTGCATGTGTGTGTGTGAGCTTTTCTTGGCTCAGGTGTCTTAATCATCCCTTCTGCTCGGTCTCCAGTCTCCTGCACCTTCATCCACATAATAGGATCAGTGCCATTAGAGACTGACTACTAGGCCACTTCAGTTATACCCTCCAGAGACAGGAAGCAAACACACACACACACACACACACACACACATATATATATATATATATATATATAGGTGTTACATATATATATATATATATGTTAAGGAGAAAGATATATATATATATATATAAGGTTATTATTAAGCATATATATATATGAAGCAGGGCAGAGATTAAACCCATTGTGGGTTTAAATCATTAATAACTCTGCAGATAGATAGCAGACGGCTGGCAGTGGGGCTTATGTTAACAATCCACCTGTCCTGCATCTGTTTTGCATTAATCCGTCACCATTTACCCAAACAATTTTTTATCTGAGAATTTGCAGCAATTGAGGGTGGAACTGGAAAATAAACAACAGCTAAATCTGTATTGGTGGTCAATTAATTGCTTAGTCGATTAAAAGAAAATTAATCAAAGTAAATTTTGAGAACTGATTTGATGGTTTATGTTATTTATCAAGTAAAAGCACCAAACATTTGCAACATCTTAAATGCAGATGTTTGCTTGCCTTTCCCTCTTTCATATCATTGTAAATTTTGAACTATTTCAAAACATCACTTTCAGATGAAAGTTAATTGTCATTATTTCTGAAACTAAACAGACCAAATGAGTAATTGATTAATTGATAATGTAAATATAGATACAGAAATCTCCCCAAATAACCATCAAACAGAGACACTTGCAGTGACACGTAGACAGAACTGACGTTGTATACAATCTAAACTGACTCTAAACTAAAGTGGGGCCTGTATACAATTGTCATATCCGTCACCTTGTGCCAATTCAGAGGCAATAAAAGCAGGGAAGGATTGTGTCTTTGAACATGGACAGACGATGAGGTGGAGGTCAGCCGCTGATGAGAGGAGGACCCCTGCTGAGTGGGGCGTGCCTGACCTCTGAACATATACAGACACATCCCTCGCCCATCTGTCTCAGAGACTGACGGGCCAGGTCAGCAAAATGGGACAAAAGAAAGGGGTGTATGAACTTCACCTGGAACAGAAATGAGACCAAAGCACAGAAAGAGTTTTAGCTCATGAAAGAGGGACCCTGCTGCTCACGGAGGATTTGCAGAGGAGGAGCCTCTTTCTCCACTCACCATCCTTGGTGTTGCTGTTTGCCATTGTCCAATTAATAACATTTATAATAATAGATGTAAATATATAAATACAAATATCAACAAAACTAGTGGCACTTTTATTTGTCTTTATAGGTAACATTGAGCAACATTATCAGAGCATTTACATAGGGTCTTGTCTCAAAACCTTACAACCATACTTTTTGTTAATATGTTGCTGTTTCCTTGCTCTCCTCAGGTTTCTGGTACAGTCCGGAGTGTGAGTTTGTGCGACACTGCATAGCCAAGTCCCAGGAGAATGTGGAGGGCAAAGTACAGCTGTCTGTCTTCAAGGGTCAGGTCTACATCCTGGGACGAGAGTCACCCAAGTCCCTTTACAATGAAGAGTTGGTCAGGTAAGCGAGGACAGAATAAAAGTGTGTATGTGTATGCGTGGGTGTGCTTAAAACAGAAGTAGCCATGTGTCAGTGAATCAAAGTGTGTGCTTGTTCTGACTTGACAGCTGTGTTTGGCTGCTCTGGGCACAGTGCAGCTATTCCACATGCTCACCAGCCAGCCTGTTGTTAGGTCAGCTTGCCCAAGTTCTCTTATGACCTCCACATCAACATACTAAACCGACCCTGCCTCACAAAGACATCAGAGAAGTGTCAAGCTCAGTTCCTGGAGGGCAGACCCCGACCCCAACCCCTCCTACTGCACCCCTATGGCCTCTTAGCCGTGGTAACAGTGGGTTTGTTCAGGAGGCTGACCCCTGATGCCCTTTGGGCAGGCTCAGCACTGACCAAAGTAAAACCCCTCCATATGCCTCTCCATCTCCACTTCAGTCACACACACTCCAGTTGTACCCTAGAGTCAGAGAGCTAATGGTGTTTTCAGCCAGAGGAGAGAGGTGATTTCACTGGGCTTTTAAGAGGAAAGTACGTGGGTGTCATGCTAGTTAAGCAGGTCAGAAAGAGGGAGACAAGGACACATTTCTCACACAGTCAGCCATTCAGTTCCTTAGACTGGTTTGTCAAGCGAATAAGCCAGGAAAAAAATCAATACGCTGAGTGTATATTTTGTCCTGTGTGAGCGAGAGAGATAAGATAAAGATTATACTGTACTCAGACCGTGTATTCATTCAGCCCCTTTAACCCATATTATAGTAGCTTGTTGCTTTTTCTCAGTTTTTGTGAGTATGCGGTTTTCAGCAAAACATTTAATAACTAACTGCTGAGTCACTCTCAAGATAAATAATGACTCATCAATCTTTCAACTTGTCAGTTGCTAAGAAACTCTCACTGATGAAGGCTCGTGTTCTCAGTTCAACACCTGACCATGTAGAGACACATTTCTTAGCTGGGACGACACGTGTGTGTGACAGAGGTGTTGAGTTGCAGCATCATAAAGACCTCGAGGCCACTGACAGATGGGCGCAGTGGTTCCTCACAAATCGGTCTCAAATGTGACACACAATGGAGAATACTCAGCTGTGATTGACTGGACAGTGGGTATTTTCAGATAACCACACACTCTGATATAGACTCATCACCATTCTAAATTAATCCACATAACCATACATACACACATATGGTGCTGCAACTAATGATTTTCAATTAATCTGCCAATCATTCCCTCAATTAATTGATTAATAGTTTTTACTAAAAAATATCAGAAAATTGGGACAAATGCCCATTATAATTTAGCAGAGCCCATCATTACAAATTCAAACTGCTTCTTTTAACCGGTTCAGTCCAAACCCAAAAGATATTCAGTTTACTATCGCATATGTCATCATCAAATCCTCACATTTGAGAAGCTGGAACCAACCAATCTTTTTGCATTACATTTTTGCCATGACTTCTCCTACTTGTTGGAGCAGTAAAGTGCAAATTGTTGACCAATACTGGATTTTTTTTAGGCCATTACCAATGTTAATATTTAAGAATAATGAAGATTCAATGACAGAATATCACCTGATACTTGTTTATATAGGAAAACAGAATTAACAATTAATGTTATATCAAAGATGACAGTTACTGTAAATCACAGCAAACTCCAGAACAAGGAAACCCATCTGATCTTCTATTACACACATACATGTGCATGCTGCATGTGCAGTATTAGCATATACATACATATATATATTGCACATACATACATACATGCATATGCATATTATATTATACATACATATTATATTATTACAAAGTATACATATATATTATTACATGTGATATGCCATATTACGTACATGCATACATGCATACGTATTATTACATACGTATAGCGATACGCATATGCATATTATTACATGTACATGTATTATGTATACATATGTATATGCATATACATACGTACATGCATATGCATATTATGCTGATATGGATATGCATTATTACATATTACATATTGCATATATATTATTACAGTATATGCATGCATTATTATTACATATTATTAACGCGGCATATTACATACGTATTATACGTATTATATACATACATATACATATTATTAACGCGTATACATATACGGCTGCCATTACGCATACGCATATTACATGGCGTATTACGCATACATACGCATATGCATGCGCATACGCATATACGTATTATGCATGCATATGCATTATTACATGCATATGCATTATGGAGCATGACATGTATATACATAAAGATGTATATATTATTACACATACATATTACATATTACATACATACATATATTATATATATATATATATATATATATATATATTTAACTTAAATTAATGAATGAAAATTTGTTTTTTGGCCATCCTGGTTTAATGCGCTGACCAATTTCTCTCCCCTCATTTCCTGACAGCTTTTTACTGTCCGTTGTCTAATAAAGGCAATAAATGCTCAAAAAAACAAAACAATGTACATAAAAATCAAGTGTTTTATTGCGCAGTTTGCTGCACTGCAATTTCTTTTTCATGTCTGCCAGCATACGCCAATATCAATATATCTTTGCCGACGTATCAGTCAGACTGTAGTACTGCAGTAATTGTTCTGTCCCAAAATATGTATTAGTAGTAGATAAGATTATATTTTGATGGGTGGTAAGTGGCCATGTTGATATGTTTTACTTTTGATAAAGGGGTTGTTGTGGATTATCAAAACTTCTACAGTGCTGCTGTAAGCATACACACATGTACTTGTACCTGAAAGCTTATACACCTGGAAGCAGCAACACATACTTTTTTGCCACTACATGACGACCTGCCACAATCGCACACAATACACACACAGACCAGATTAGGCTTGAAACCCCTGCTGACATCCTGTTGGCTCTCCACGGGCAACAGTAAACGGCGTCATTAACACAGTGGTAATACAGACCGTCACCGCACCCATCTGAGACAGAAATGTCACCCTCCTCGCTGTCCGCTGGCTCCACTCTCAATTAGACTGCAGGGTTTCTTAAGGGAATACACAAAATATCACATGCTTGCGCGCGCACACACACACACACACACACACACACACACACACACACACACACACACACACTCTCTCTCAGTGCTATATTCTTTGTAGCCACTCACTCATAATGGTGTTCAGGTGCCGGGTAGGGAGCCTTGTATTGAGAGTTGATGATTTAGTTGTCTGTCTTTCTTTTTATAGTGTTTATCCTATCATTTGTTGGCAATTTCCTCTTTTGCTAAGTGCTTTTGAAGAATGAGTGCAAGCTGTACACTGGGAGTTGGGGGGTGTCGTAGGGAGGAGAGGACTCAGTGAGGGAGTGTATTAAGCACTGCAGGTAGAAACTGCTGTAATTACACAGCACACGGACACTCTTTGTGAGACACTCGCACACACTAAGAAGAGATGACTTTACAACAAGCAGCCAAAGCAACATAGAACACGCAGTGGCACAAGTTATAGATTTCCATCTTTTTAGAAGAGGTGGATAAACCGGAAGACAGAAACATCAGATTACAAAATCATCTCGACACTCAGCTCAGAGTTGATATGATGGGATTGTTTTAAAATGGCTTATGTGCGTCTTTTGTGTGCTTGTGAACATGAGCGTGTTTTCATTCTCCAATATTGATTCTCTGTTATTCAGGACAAACAATGCTAAAGAGGTGCATTCAGAGGAAAATCGATCGGAACATTATTTCAAAAGAGCAGATTCTCAATGATCCTGTTATCCCAGTAGTTGATGAGGCTCCATGTCTCTTATGTTTACTGCAATGATACCAAACATTTCAATCATTTTGTTACCAGAATATCCTGTAACTTCTTCCCTCAGTTCTTGGTTTCTCTTGAGCTCTGTTTTCCTCCTTGAAGACTGGTCTCACCTGCCTCTTTCTTGACTTCTTTTCACTCCAGCATGGATGTGCAGGGAGACTACGACCCATGTGATGCCTCCGGATTCATCAGGATTAATGCTGTCAGGTTAGCATCCCTCGAACCTTAAGAGTAATTCCCAACAGCCGTACAAAACAGTTAAAAGTGACTTGGTCCACATGCATATCCCTCATACCTCTCGTCCTATTCTTTTTCCTTCTTGTTCTCCTCCACAGGTTAAGGGAAAACCATCGTTTGCAGGGTTTCTCCAGCACCAAGCAGTAACTGCTGCAGTCCTGTGGACCATCTTTCTTCTCTCCACTGTGTTTAAAGCAGTAGTAGGTTTAGACTCTGTGCCTCCATTGTCTACCTTTTGCCTTTTTGTCCATTGTCTATTATATTAGCATCAGGGTATCTTAACACACTAGCAAGCACACCAGACTCTTATTGTAAAACTGTGACGTTTTTTAGGTGATGAAGAGTGGAGGAAGAAAAATCTACAAAATGTAACATCATGACAGGAAAGTTGTTTGAATCAGGTGTACAGATGATTGTTAAATTTATTGTGGATGAGAATTATAGTTACATGTATTTCTTAGTATTTTATTTCCCGATTGTCTCATTCTTGGCATCAGTAGGTCAGTACAGAATTCTTTGTTTCAGAAATAAAATCGAGTGAAGTGTGTTTTTTCTTCCTCAGCTCTTTTCTTAATTGATCACAGAAAATAATGAGCATTTGTCATCAGTTTACATGCAAAAACATGGTGAAACTCATCAGCCCCTGTCAGTTTGAATGCGACAGTGATTAATAGTTTGTCTTTGGCAGACAGCCTATTTATTAATGCCTGCCTGTTTAACTCTTGGGGCTGTACAGTCACTGCCCCGTGAAGACTTCGGGGCAGCGAGGATATCGTATCATATTTACAATATGTAGATGAAGCGGTAGCAGTGCATGGGTTTGGCACAGGCGAAAGTCAACATGGTGGCTCACTGGTGGCCACTGGAGCAGAAATGATGAGGCCATTTGTGAGCTCAAATGGCACAAGTCAGATGGAAGGAAAACCAATTGGCCACATATGTATATTTGCCCGCTCTGCATAGGGTCACCAGTCTTGGAGAACAGAAGAAAGTATTGTCATTCATTATTACCTTTTTTGAAAAAATAGATAAACCTGGTATGGGTGAGCATGGTGTTCTGTTTTCTCAGTCTAGCATATTGTTCCTGAATTAAAGAACATTTGTCAATATAGGAAAATATGTGACCATAAGGATGCACTTTAGGCTTTAATGCACACTCACATCAAGCAAGAAAACCTGGTTTTTTTTTAAACCTTGGTTGATTTTAAATTGAAAGTAGCAAAATCATAATCGCATGAGAGCCATGCAGGAAAGTGCTGAATGTTGTATACCGATTAGGAAGTGTGTCCGCTTCGAAAGAGGTCTGACAATCAGCATTTTTATTGTTTTAAAGCAACCAACAATGATGCAACAACCAAATCCAAAGAGCTCAGATACTAGATACACAAATCGTATGTTTATCACAAAAAGATCCGCAAAATCATTTTATGTGGCAGGTCTCAAAAAGCATGACAACATATTCCAAGCACTGTCAAACTGCTCTATACCATATCACCCTTCACTCTGTAGGACACAGCAGCTGTTTCTGTGCGTACTTCTCCCCAATCCCACCACTGAAAGATGTCAGTCCTGCATTGAAGTGCTGGGTACGATGTGAGCCTCAAGGTGGAGTCCACAGGCACAGGAGACCCCCTGCCAGGTCTAATGGGCAATGAGGGATCCTCAGACCCTTTCAGTCCTTAAAGAGCCCCTCAGCCACTGCTCAATTACACGGCAGGCGTCTCAGTCTTTGCCTGGTCAATTACCAGCCAGCCCCTGCATTTACTGTCGTGCACACACAGGTTGCAAGATAATCAGTGTCCAAAATTGCCCGGTTAGAATGAAGGGATGGATGGAGAGGTATTCAGATTAGTCAGTCAAGCTGAAGGGGAGGTAGGAGGGATGGGGACAGCTATCAATCTCAATCTGGCTTCAGTGGTGGGAGGGGGAGGATCATGGTGACCTTTCAACTTTATTTCTGGAAAGATATGATCCTGGCAAATTTTTACTGATGTGATAGCTGTCCTGTACAATGTGTGAGTTTGTTTTAGGAATAGAAAGATGGTTTCTGTATGTGAAGTCCACTCTGGGCATAGTTTTATTTAAGCACAGACTTCTCTAAGCAACAATCCTGGCTGTGCATGTATGTGCGCACCTGGATACTCATCTACCACGTCTCATATTCCATCCACCTTCCCCTCCCTCCTACCTGTCTACCCAGCCAGCCAGGTATGAAAACTGGCTGACACCTGACCAAGGGAATTAATCATCCTTGACCCTGGACCAATTACCCCTCATTACCCACTCTGTGTCCACCTCTCAGGGGAGAGCTGTGTAACAATAGCGCAACATGAAAGTCGTCTGCGTCACAGGACCGAGCCCTAATGGACGCTCCTGTGCGACCGTGTCTCCTCAGGAGTCCAGGTCAACTAACCTTCAAGTCCTTGTCACTCTCCCAACAGCACACGTACAAAGGAGGCTATTGTTCAGGATCAGGGTCTATGACCTCTTGAGATGAAGTGCAGAGGGCCGCTGGCGATAAGAGGGCAGCCATGCTGGAAATGGATGACTCAAGGTTTGGGAGAACAAGAAAGTGTAGAGACACACAATTTGTGTTCTGTGTGTTTGGTGCCACTTTCTAATAAGGCACCCTTTTATTAATGGTTTATATGTTGAAACTAACTATTAATGGTTAAAACATACCTTACTAAAAAGTGTATTAATAACTTATAAACTATTGCTTAAATGTGAAAAATCCCTTTGGCTGGTGTCTATGCTATCCTTCCATTTGGTAATAATTCAATTATAAATATTGGTTATTCATTAGAAAATGCGCCTGGGTTTCTCACTTTCTCATAAGTCATCGGGTCTGCATTTATAAATGTTAATAAGTCATTAATAAAGGGATTACACACTAATTCACACAGACAGTAGCTGTAGATGTTTTAAAAAAGTAGTCAGTACATGGATTGTGGTCTGGATTCTTCCCAGGCCTTTTCCAGGAGGTAAGCCAAAGTGATTTTCACAACCTGGCAACCCCAAATTTGTTCTTATTAATGCCAATAGTTGATCTGTAAAACATTTGTAAATTATTTAGGTTTTCTCTCCGCAACAGTGATGTTCATTTGTGGGGACAAAAAGAAATAATTAGCGGAGCACATGAGAATGTCTTTTACCCATCAGAATATTTAGTTGTCATTCGATCTGTGCTCTTCATTTACCTGTCTGTGTGGAAAAGGCTCCCATGTTCACTGACCTCTCCTCTTAAAACACAATGAGACAGGAACAATGACCATGGGGGGTTAATTACAACCAATTAGAGGCCGAAGTGGCACTGTGGTTTGTGTAACCCAAGCCCAGTGAGCCGTATCGAGGCTCTATTGTAATGTCCGTCCCCCCTGTCTCTGGTCCTTTTCCACATTCAGGATTTTCACATTTAATTCAAGATGTGCATAGAAAATTATTTGAACATTCGCTACTTTAACTTGTTGATTACTGGACTTCCTTCTTTTATTTGTCTGTTACTTTTCTGTTTTGCTATTACCACTATTATCACATCATATTTTATCCGCGCATGTACAGTTATATCTCAATAAACTGTCAATTGCTCCTTGTTTCTGAACATTTCACTTAACGCTACTTTACTTAGCAGGTAAGGGGTTAATGGACTGGCCCCCTGAGGTTTGTGCAGAAAGCTAATGGGCCTGGCAAAGATGATGAGGTCACTCTCCTACTGCTAAGAAACAATGAGCGATTTACAGGCCAAGATACCATGCCAATACAGCTTAATATTAATATATTATTTATATTTATACTTTTTATATTCATGGAAAACACTAGATGGAGTTGGATAAATAGTAGTAATCAGAGGATGAACAGCTCAAATACAAATGTGAAAGATGTTAGGCTGATTAAACAACTTGTCTTAATGTGGTGGCTGAGTTTGACTAAATTAGGATTGTGAAAGTGATTCTGTGCAAACCCAGGCAATTGAGGACAGAACACTTTGTATCAGCTGAGAGGAGAGTAGAAATTTCCAGCAGTTGTTATTTGTATTAATTTGTTCATTAATACTGCGGCTCAGATCACTTATTGGGTATAAATGCCATCATTGATGTACTCTAACAGAGCTGATTTGTCCTAATAGCTGAAATGTCCACTCCATTCATACTCTTGAAACTTGATCTCCTGCTACAACATCAAGAGACCATCTGTGAGGAACCATCAAAATAAAGCAGGATACACTTTGCCTTCCAGGCTAGCTAACATCCATGGATCCTTTGAGTGTGTGTGAGTGTTTTTCCTTGATGTTGAAGCCTATTTTCTGGTGTCAAAGGACACCCATACACTGATGTCCTTAAGATCTATAGACAGATGGGACCATTACGGTCAAAGCCCCTGGCTTTGTTTGGCCTGAGCCGGTGATGAAATATTGATGGAAAAATAGAAATATTTTGCCTGCTGCTCAATGTTGCCCATCTAAAAGGGTTAATGAGTGTGAGGACTTCGCTGTCTCCTGTTACAGCAAAATGTAGCTCAACTACCCACTAACATTGACTAAACCTGAGTCTGCAGGCTCTATGGAGCTAACAAGAATCGATAACCTTTTCAATGCTGGATTAAGTTACCCTGTTGTAATTGCTCTAGTAGCTGGATATGTTGAGTTGTAGGACTAACTTTTTGGCATTTTTCATCTTTATTGGGAACGCTTAACGGAAGACTTTCAGCATTTTGGGAAATATGCTCATTTGCTTTCTTGCTAAGAGGTAGATGAGAAGATTTATACCACTATCTTGTCTGTACACTAAATATGAAGCCACAGTCAGCTGCTGGTTAGTGTAGCTTAGCACAAAGACTGGAAAGACTGGGGGAACGGCTAGCCTGCTCTGTCCAAAGGTAACAAAATCCGCCTACCAGCACGTCTAAAGCTCACAAATGAACATGGTATATCTTTTTTGTTTAGCCCATATGAATAACAAAGTGTAAAAGAAGAATAAGTTATGGTTTTACAGAAAGTTATGTGCCGGACGATTTCTTGGCCAGGCACAGTGACTTCCTGGAGTCTTGTCTTTACCGTGGGGTTGCCAGGCAACCAGCAGAGACTTCGTTTTTGTACAGATTAAACCAACAGATAACGTGTTGATTAGTGAGCTTTAGAGGTGTTGGTTGGCTGATTTTGTTTCCTTTGAACAGAACCAGGCTAGCTGTTTCCCCGTTTCCAGTCTTTATGCTAAGCTAGGCTAATTAACGTATAGATGGTACATAGTGGTTGATACTGAAATTGAAATGGTAACTCAGTATTATATTTTTAATAGGCTACTAACAATTACAGCATATTTGTCTTATTAACAGGATGTAAAATCCATTCTAATGCAATGAGCACTTTTCAGCACTTTTATAACAAATACAGCATGCTAACAAGCTCATAATGACTATGCTAACATGCTTATGTTAAGCAGTTGTAATGTTTACCATGTTCACCATCTTAGTTTAGCGTGTTAGCATGCTAACATTTCCTAGCACTAAACACAAAGTACAGCTGAGGCTGATGGGAATGTCATTCGCTTTGCAGGTATTTGGTCATAAACAAATGTATTGGACAAATAAACATTTTGACCTGATGATGGCGCTAAATGAAAAGTCAGGGGCTCACCAAAGTTAATGCAACTCATCCTGAGGGCAACGTGAACAACTGTACCAAATTTCACAGCAATCCATCCAATAGTTGTAGAGATATTTCACTTAAAAGCACCTCATGGTGGCGCTAGAGGAAAAGTCAGGGCATCAACAAAGTCATTAGGGTTCATGTTCTGGGCATGAATGTCCGTACAAAACTTCATGGCAATCCGTCCAGGAGTTTGTTGAGATATTACAGTCTAGTCAGTCTAGCCCCGGCATGGCTACAAACCACCTTCACCATTACACCCTCCTCCACTTCCCAGATCCCCTGGCAGCAGCCGTAATGCAGCACGCTGATCTCAAATCAATAGATTTATCTCCCTCATTTGAAAGGGACTTGGCTCGTGCCTCTCCCCTTCCCCTCCTCTCCCGGGGGTCTACTGGTGGGGTTTGTTTGCTGGCACACACTCTTTATGTTCTTCGATCTGTTGGTCTGCGAGGTGGTGAATGGATGAGAGGCCTATCGGGTTCAAGGTGGCCATCCTGGTAGCTTTTTCTGCCCCACTCTCAGCGAATCCCTTGGATGATCTAAATGTTTAATGGCGCTGGTTATTTGGTTGTTATTGCGTGTGTTATGATGGATGGTAATGCAGTGTAGGTTTCTTCCGATGGTGCCTGAATTACACCACAGGGTATGTGTGGCTGTTTGGGTTGGGTGTTTAACTGGTCTTCAATAGTGAGCCTATTGCAAATATGTTCTAAAATTATAGTTAAATCTAAAGGATTTTCTTTTTTGTGATCAAATTTTTATTGCTTTTACTACATCCTTTTAAACATACACTGTGTAAGTTCAGCAAGACGATATAGTATAACCACATACACTTTATATCCATGCAACACCAGCACACTCACAGTATACATTTAAGTACCAATTGGTCTGTTTTCTGGGAGTTTAATACCCATGGTACCCCATAAATTCATAAGGCCTATCTTAGACAAAGATAAAAGCTACAGTATTTTCTGTTCCTGTAGTCAGTGCCTTTAATTTACCACACTGACAGTGGTATTGATTTTTAGTTTTTGATCCTTAAAGTCACATAGCAATAAATAAAGCTGCCCAAGTGTCTGTTGGACAGTCCTGCAAGATCTGGGCTACTTTGTTTGCATGAAATATTTTGCTTCATGGGACTCGTGGATATATTGCCACCTTAAAGCTGATCCAGCCGTACACTTTGGTTGAGCATTACTTGCCGCTTTGCACCTCAGTGAGTATGAGCGACACAGCAGTAGGTGAGGGTTTTATCTTGAAAGTAGATTCAGCACCAGCAGAGTACATCAAAGATAGATTCCACTTTTAAAATGCCTCAGACCCCCATAAGCTTTGGGTTAAAGTGCTGAAAAGAATCACAACACCGCTTTGCTTTGGATGAATTAAAAAAAAAAAGATTCTGTCCATCTCTGCAACTCTGCCTGCTGATATGCATTTATTTCTGTCATGCCTCGTGTGATACTTAAGAAACTCTTTTCGGTGGCCCGTCGTGTGGTTGCAGCAGAAGAATTACCTGCAAAACACTTTTTGTCAGCTCACTGTGCAGAGAGCTCACAAACAAGACCATTTAGCTATTATTTCCTCTCAGTCGCAGATAGACACAGCAAAGCAAACGTTTATCAAGAAAAATGGGCGACTGTGGGAGAGGGGGAAAATAGGACAGGTGGAGAGAGAGGCCAGGAGAGAGGGGATGGAGGAAAGAGGAGGAGGGGGGGTTATTGGAGCCAGGGAGGGGTCATGGTGTCCCAGTGGAGAGAAATAGTGGAAAACATCCGTAATTTTCACCGCGGGATCCCATGTAATTGAGTCATTTAAAATACAGATACAGAGCTGAATCAAAGCAAAGTGGCTTGTAGACAAGAAGGAGGAGGAGGAGGCTGCAAAGTAAAATGGAAGAGAGGTAAAAACAAGGAGGTAGAAGTGTGTGTCTCCCATTATTGGACAAAGCTGGTCTGTTTATCCTTTTCATCTGTCAATCTTCTCTTTCAAGACAGGATGTTACCTGTCAGAGATTTTTGTTTGTTTGTTTGTCCTTTATGTTGCTCTGTCACCCCCCATGACACTCCTGCTTCCTGTTCTCTTTATTCGCTGTCTCAAACTTTTATTTTATTTTATTTTATTGCAGTAAATGCACTTTTTTATTTCTCCTCTCTTTCATTTTGTTATTTCAGTCTGTGGTTCAGTCTGTCTGATGATAGATCTTTTATAATTTGCCTCTAAATGTACACTTTGGTTTTTTTATATTTCATATATTTATTTTTTATTCCACAGACAGAGATTCAAACTGAGTTAGCAACGTTTTAAGGTGTATATTTCTCACCATACATTTGAGTGTAGCTAGAACAATATATTGGAAAGCAGTGTACCAACCATACATGTGATAACTAGTGGTTGTGCACATGATTTAGTTTAAGTTTAGTCTTGTTAATACGTTAACTTAATAACTTCATTTATATAGCACTTTTCTAAACAGCATTACAAAGTGTGTAAATGGGAAATCCACCAATTTTACACATCAAAGTCTGTTTGTGATGTGAAAAAAGTTGTACAAAGCCTTTTGTGGCATCACTTGTGATGTCACTTGAGGCAGCATCGATTGGAGCAAAGAACTACAAGTTAGAAAATGAGAAAAATCAGGGGGTGTGGAGTTAGAAAGAAGTGAGCTTACCAGACCTCGCTCCTCATCTCTGCTTGAGGCTAGCAGCTCAAGGCTACATTAGCCGCTAATAGCATTACACAGCTGAATCTCTGACCAAACTATCGGCGCACAAGTTGCATTGTGGGTAATGAAGGCACCAGATTTTGACAATGAAGAAGAATGTTGTTCTGCTGCATCATTTGTCCATCGTGAGTTCGACGATGTTATGGCAGTGCAATGTTAAATTGATGAAGTCCTTTTTTAACTGTGAAACAAATGGAGTAAATGATAAAATACGCTAAAATAGTGAGACTACCAGAATAAAACAATAAAATGCTAAACAGTGAGGATCATACAAAAAATAAAACCAAAACTGGTTGAAAAACATAGTTAGAATTTAAGAAAAAGCTTAAAGGTGAGTTTTTACAAATGATTTAAAAGATGCTACAGATTTGACTAGCATTTTGTTCAATGTGCTTTTCAAATATGACGATAAGTATTAATGTGTTAGAGCCACTACCTTTTTATTCACTGCTTCCCTCTGCATGAACAATGTGCTCCTGAATGAAAGCTGTGCTGGGATACCTCAGAGGTCTCTGGTTGAAACACTATCCGTTTCTTGTATCCTGCCTTTGGAAATTTACGCCCATAGCAGAACCGTGGCAATTATAAAGCAATTACAGTTTCATATGGCCGGTTCTTTTGAGAATGAGGAGGAGAAAGGAGGAGGTAAAAGCTCAGTATTTAAAAAGAGTAAGTGTGCCAATATCGATGTTCCTTTTTTCTAAATGCTCGTTTGTCCAGCCGGGCATGTATTCCACTTGCCTGACCACAAAAACATCACATTTTCACTTCATTGAAATGTAAATGAAAAGAGAAATGGATCAATTACTCAGCACACGTTGATGATTTCTTGAACTTTTAATTCTTGAGGGCCCAAATGCTTTGCATGCTCCCATGCGCTCTGCTAACGAGTGGCCCTGCAGTTTTTATGATAGTGAACCCTGGGAGCAAGAGTCTATTCTCTGCAAGACAATGACAGGGAGGAAGCTGTGTTTGTGTGTGACACTTGATCAGCCTGCTACGGTAACCACAGCTCCACACACACACACACACACACACACACACCTACACACTCACTTGGTCTACACTAACTCAATTCCCACTCTTTGATTGGCAGGATGCCACAGACCCACACCTGCTTTAACTGCCTTTACTTTCTAGGCTGTTTGACCAGATGGGGGCTGAATCCATAATGACTATCTGTGTGTGTGTGTGTGTGTGTGTGTGTGTGTGTGTTATTGTGTCCATGCTCATGTATGCATCATCTGGCTGTATATGACGACCACCACCTGACTTACGCTTTGATACCAGAGCTCTGAAATAATTTCCCAGCCGCCTTGACAGCACATGGTAGCAATATGTTAGGGCCAGGGCCAGGATCATACTTCAGTCATGCTAAATTGGAGGTCTTCATTTAGAGGTGCTGGTCTGGGAACAGCCTTCAGCTCCCACTTAATTTCTCTGCTTCTTTTTAGGAGGTGATAACATGCCCAGGGGCTGACAAGGAAGGGAAATTGATATCTGCACGGATGTCTGTAAGACGCGGCACGACAATCTGCTTGTCTCAAATTCTAGGTCAATCATCCCTGTTCAAGCAGCTGCATGAGCATGGTGCATATAAGTAACCATAGAGGGAAACTGTTATTTAAGTGTTAAGAAACAGCACATATGTTATCAAATTTATTTTAAGCTTCAGGCTAGTGCATTTCCTCTTGTGCTGTTAACTTTCATGTCCTAAAATCACATTTTTAGACATAAGAGAACTGGCAAATTTGAGCCTTTAATATCACCACTGTACATCATTAAGAAAATTATCCTAATGCATTTATCTCGAAGATAAGCTCAGAAACAAACACTTAAATAACTCTCAACTGTTTCCAACTCTACTGGACCACACATTAATTTTAGTCCTTACTGGTCGACTTTTCTCATTGAGGTTTGGCTACAATTTATGGAGCAGGAACTGTTTTGCATAAACAGTTTGGAAATTTGCAGCAATTTTACTTTCTTCTGTCTGGCTGCTGGCATTTTCCAGATGTGCAACAATAGATGTTTCCACATGTGCAGCAAGGGAGAAAACCAATATTCCTCAATGTTCATTTTATTGTGTCAGATGGGAATCTTTTGGATTTTGACAAGACAGCTTGCAGTGTTAGTACTATAAATAGCAAATGTCAGTTTAGCTCTGTGGGAGCTGTAAGATATGTTTGGGCTCTCTGTTTGCTTTTATTTATTATTTTACAAACACCTATGTAAATCCAGAGATAAAGTTAGTCTGAAGATGAACAGATTAAAGAAACAGAAGACATTAGGGTACATGGGGGAGCAAGGTGGCACAGTGCAGACGTCTCTGGCAGCTATATAACAACTCAATATGGCGCTCTCTCTGCCATAGAGTCCTAGAGCAAGGCATGCTGCTGTTCTGTATCTGACCTCCCTGAGATGGACAGGAAGGTAAAAAGGAGAATGTCTCAGTATATTTCAATATACCTACTTACATAGCTTATGTGTAATGTGCATGTAACTAAAACTACACTCTAATACAACAGCCCAAAATAAATTCTGACGCTTATTGTGTTCAGCATTTGTTGAAACAGTTTTAGAGAGGTGTTTATTAACACTTGTTGTAGTTGAATTGTATTGCATTATATAAATGTCAAACATTCTGTGATTCCAGCTTCTCCAATGTAAGGATTAGCTTCTTTTCTCTGTTTTATAACATTGCAAATTTAATATCTTTGGGTTTTGGACAGTAAGTCGAACAAAACAAAACATTTTAAGATATCACCATGGGCTCTGGGAAACTATGGAAGGCATTTTCACAATTTTATTGATTGATTGAAAATAACTAAAATCAAACACTAAATTATATGTACGAATTATAATGTATTATACTGCATGCATTTGATATAGTCAGTTCAATTCAGACTTTATTTGTATAGCACCATATATCAATCAAATAGGCTAAATTTATATCAGACACGATAAAAAAAATATATTTTGAGATTATTTTATGTTATATATATTATGTTAGTTTGTATATTATATGTTACAAATATCCTCTTTGGTTGTGGGAAATGTGTTTTCCCTTTCCTGTATGTGGTCTTCGATCAACTCGCGAGATCATGTGGCTCGCGGAGCTTTGGCTTGGCACGTGTGCTGTTCTTTTTTTTTTTTTTTTTTTTTTTTTAAGTGTGGCTCTCAGCTGCCGAGGCGGATGATGATGATGGCGGAGCTGGTTCAGGGACAGGCCTCGGTGGCTCAGCCCGGAACGAAAGATGACTTCGCAGACACGATACGCCGGGTCCGACAGGTAAAATGCTCTTCAGCGAACACAAGTGTAGTGCTTTCGGACCACAAACAGCGTGTTTGCATGTGGAGCAGGGCAGGACTTTGGTCGGGGCACCCCGGACCCCCTACTACAAACACTCCTCATGCACCCAGCAAGCTAGCAAGCTAACGTTAAATAGCCGAGGCAGCATAGCTGAGAGGACAGATTAGAGTTTACACGGGACTGAAGACGCGTTAACCAACGGTGTCAAAACTGTCGAAACGACGAGGCAAGTCTTGTCTAACGCAAAACACGAAGGCCTCTTATAATGTCGAAGTTTGTGCAACTTTAGTAAGTTAAGCCGACACACTGCAACCTGTTGTCAAGTCACAGAAGTTGCAGTTAGCTTAGCTTGCTAACTTACTATCACAAGTTTGATACCCTGCAGCTTGACCCACAACGTGACTAAAGCTAATATTTAGTTTAGACATGAAGCCTGAACAACCGGACAGTCTGACACGCTGTCAGAAAGTTAGCTTGCTAGTTTTGAAGTCCCAAGTTAGCTTATGCATAATTGCTCATTGCCCCAGTTGAACAGACACACTGAGGGCTCAATCAGTAACCACATGTACTAACGTTTAAATCCCCTATTTCCCCTTCTTTACCTTAATAAGAAGCTTGTGTATATAAAACTTGTAACGTATGTTGCACATTATAATCAGTCTGAGTGCGCTAGCAGAGCTGGTGCTAGCTAGCTAGCGTGTGTGGTACTATGTGTCCTAACAGGCAGCGTTGGAGTAAGGCCATGTAATGTAACGTCATCTGTTCAAATAAGCCCCCCTCCACTCTTCCTGTTGAGCACACTTGGATTTTTCCATTGCTGCCTGGAAAATACCTGAAAAATATCATTTAAAATACAACCAGCATTTCACTGCTCCCCTTTTTCAATATTGCTTAGTTTCAGATAGTGACTATAGCAGAGGTGGTCACTGTAGTTGCCATTAAGTTGGTCAAAAGTAAACCACCGACTGCAGTTAATAGTATGTAAATTGGACTTTAGTCATAGGGCTTCCAGTTGAGCTTTCCCATGTGTAGATTATAATGTAGGTACGAACAAATGGTGTGTCCCTGCATATTTTATTCCCTTAATATTTATGATAATAAACATGTGCACAAATATCTTGCATAACATATATTTAATACACATTACCAGTAAATGTGAAAATATAGGTACATTTAGTCAAATTTTGAATACACCTGATAAAAACATGACATGTCAAGTACATGTCACTGTACATAAATGTCTGTCATGATGCTTTTAAAGCACCCCTATAAACCCTCCTTCCTCCACTTTCTCATATGTATGTATGCTCGCACCTTGTTGTTCACAACATCTCAGATTCGCCCAAACAAAAAGCTGCCACCGGAGGAGGAACATTTCACATTGGCCTCTTAGCGGTAACAACAAGTAGAATCAGAATCAGGTTTATTGCCAAGTAGGTTTTCACCTACACGGAATTTGCCTTGGTGTATTGGTGCATAACAATAAACATAGTAAGTAGAAAATATAAAGAAAGATAAAACAAGTACTGTAAGTCAAGAAGCATAAATGGAAAGTTAACAATAGTAAAACATATGTACAATATGACTTGTTTATAAATTAAAGAGGATAGAAGAGATTTGATTGTGGGCATGCGTCATTAATTGCAGAAGGCCATAGACACTGATGTTAATAGTCAAAGATAAAAATCAGAATGAATCACATATTAACCCCTTTAGCAATTTATGTCTGCCACATTTTATTTGTGGCTGATGTTATAAATTGTTGGTTTGGGTGTTTCAGTGAGTTAACATGTGACTGCCCATATGTACTTTATAGAAAAAGGTAGTAATCCTGTTTGTTGTTTTTCGATGTGGCATAAGTCTTGAGAGATAGGAAGTGGAGGCCTTGTTCTAATACTTCTTTACATTGGTGTGTGTGGTGTTCGTTCCCGCAGATGCAGT
The DNA here is from genome assembly GCA_008360985.2 of Macquaria ambigua. NCBI lineage: Eukaryota > Metazoa > Chordata > Actinopteri > Centrarchiformes > Percichthyidae > Macquaria > Macquaria ambigua. The sequence goes on from VMKM01000288.1 coordinate 127,216, forward strand.
TATAGCTGGCACCTGCTTCTCCTTACTTACACAGGGAGCAGCCATGAAAGTGACACAAGTGGCACAAGCTGAAATTACTTTGCAATACATGTCATGATAACTGCTGTTTTTTCTTTTTTTATTAAACAATTATCAGAGTAAACAAAAGCCAAGCACACAATTGTGTAAAGGTCCATTAGCTCATTAGCCTCAATCACCAGATGTTGACCTCTGCAATAGGCCTCCCATTTATTGGGTATTTCTGTTACATTTTTTAAATTGCCAGTGTTAGTTTCACTAAATGTACCCATCTTGATCTTAAACATAACCATTAACATTAGCCGCCTGTAAACAGAGAAAAACATAAACAGAATTTCTTGTAAAATATAAAAACCTCATTGAGTGGAAGTCGGTCATGAATAGTGTGGATCACTGAAGAAACAGTTGTGCCTCATCACCCAGTGGACGAGGTGTTCTTCTTGGACCCTAAATTTAAACTGTACAGACTTTCGTTCCCATGTGACCACATGTCACATGATTTCATTTGTCTTATTTTTAGACAAATCAGACATTTAAGTACATATTTAAAGGCTTAAAGTGTGAAACCTGACTGACTGGTTACTATTAAAGGTCTTTTTATTTTATTTTTTATTTATTTATTTTTTTAATACATATTTGCGCTGCAAAGATTGCATTCAAGAAGTTAGTTGGTCTTGGAGGCCTGTCCAGTCCACAGTGGTGTTTACCCAGAGGCCTCAGTGGACATTGAGGGGTTTCTGCTGTAGGATAGACAGTTTGTACGAGACAGTTTGCCACAAAATCCACCAGACTGCGTGACTGTAAACTTGACCCGAATGGAGCAGCATTATATTTATACTCAGTAGTTTATTGTAAAAAAAGATTTCTGTTAAGTGTGGTGACCCAAAACATAGTTCTTTACGTCTAAGACTACATCCACACTAGCATTTCCAGGTAATTTTCATAGAGACCTCTGCCCACAGTGAAACAACAGAAAAATGGCTAAATCTCTTCTTCTTTGTCCTCTTTTCAGTTGGCAAATAACGAAACTGCACATCACAGCCAACATCTGGTAAGGAGTGGGACAGACAAACACCTGGTTAGTCTGCTGAGTCTCAGCCGTTTAACCCTCCGTACATCCCCCTCCTGCTCTTTGTGGGATGATTTTTTACTTTGTTTTTACTGCAGCTGAAGTCATGATTTAATTTTCAGAAAAATATATACAGTATGTTGTCAGACAAGGGAAGTAAAACATAGTGATTCGGTCATTCTCAAGCTGCTGCGCTTTGGTGCTGATAAATTCATATTTTACAATAGCAACATTGCCTGACAAGATCAACATAAATACAGGTTAATGGCAAAAGCTGCGCAGCGTGTTCGGCCATATTGACATTAAATATGGTTGATAACAGTGAAAGTTAGAGGTGACAGAAAGTTCTTCTTAACTTTAATGCCACACAGCCCCCTGCCCGTGACTGGGCAGACTTATGTCATCGTATGGCAAAAGCTCTGTTTTCCTCGTACATATTAAAACACAAAGCTGGCATTTTAAGATTTATCCACAGTGGAGATTTGTTTTGGGAAAGCTCAGTTTTTGGTTGACAAAAAGACGTCGGCTTAGTGAGGATGGAGGGCTGACACGGAGAGAAAAAGATGTTTTAAAATATAACAAGTTTCATGCGTGTGAATCATAGTGTTCATGATAAACTTAGTGTATGCTGAAGGAAGTAACTTACTATCTTTGTGATATTTGCGTCTCACTCAACAAGCAATTAATACGTGTACATTTAAGTCATGTTGCAGCAGCAATTGGATCAACAGTAGCCTCTTTGACTTGTAACAAGATCATTTGTTTTCTGAACAAAGCTGGGGAACTAAACTCTTTGTCAATACAAAGGCTGTCAAACCATGTCAACCTACACCCATACTGTTATAGACGCAGCTGATAAGACAGGCAGGTGTTTGGGAAGATACTTCTCAGGTGTCTGCCCAGCTGTAGTGACACAAAACTAAGAGAAACATAGATTTCACACAAAGTTTAAGCATTTTCTTGAGGTTTGACTTAATCTGAAATGCGTTCAGGCTGCTTGACATACGTAGCTACAGCACAGTCATGGAAAGCAGCAACCTCACACCTGCTTCCTTTTCTGCCTCCTTATTTCCATTGCACCCCTCTCGCTTCCACTGGTGGGCTCTGAAGTAGATAATCATCCCCGAAGGTGATGGAAGACTCTAATTGCTGTCACTATATTTTCATATTGTGAAGAAATTCCAGTCAGGCACAGATGTCAATTTAGTGTAATTTTCTGAAATGCTATACTTTTGTATGGAAGGAGAGGTGGCAGATTAACAGGGAGTGGAAAATGCTGTTGGCGCTCTTGAGCAGCATAATTGAAGATTTAAAATGTCCATCACCGCAGAACACGAGCATCTACTTTAGGTCAGCAAGAGGATGATTTTTAAAATAGACATAGATTGGTTTTTAGCTAAGCTGTAATGCAAATAAGTGCACTCTAATTGAGGTTGTATGCAGGGGATGGACACTTTCCATCACTACAGGAGAAACGTGTAAAGAAATGTTTGTCTGGGGTGGCCAAAGGCTGATATCAAATGTGTAATCCCGTTCTTGTTGACTTATTCTTTTATCCGATGGTTCTCAGTTTAAATGACATTTTTTGCCTATTTTAGACTTTTATTTACTGTAGACAAAGTTGTTGTACAGCTGCTTGTGTGACAACATTTAACATTTGAAGAACCTTGGCCTCAGTTTGTAGAAAAACGTAAAATCCATCCATTTTCCAGATTAAACAATTAAATGAGGCAATTAAAATAGTGTTAAGATCACTGACATTTTGATATTCTGATGGTAAATGTTTGATTTGGCCATCCTTTATAATTTCTGTTTTTTCTACCTTTGCACATCTACTTACCCTCCTACTGCAGCCTACATTTAGGCTTAAATAAGGAGCTGGAAACTTGTTTTTAATAATTTTAGGTAGCTCTCGTACGTGTCGTAGCCTTCAGGCAACACATCTACTGGCAAATCCAGCCTGTTGAGATACTGCCGTGATGATCTGTCTTTTGTCAGTGAAAGCATAAAAACGTTAGGTTAGTCAGTGAGAGCTGCCGCATGACAGATGTTTCAAGGAAAGCACCAGCGTCAATAGTCTCAACAAGAACTGTAGCAGACTTGCTTCATGCTGCTGTAATATTGTACAAAGTGCAGTTTTCAGCTGCTGTCAAAAAGATAACCCTCTCCACAACAGATGGCTCTGTCAAGGCCCAACTTCACAGAAAGCTTGATGCTTTTAAGAAAGCAAGAAGAAAAGAGAATGTGTCACACGTATCATGAAGGGTTGTCCAAGATGTTGTCTTGGAAATGTATGTTCAAAGAGAATATCATCACATATACACTTTTCACCTTTATTCCACCTGTCTTGCTGTTGTGTGTCTCCAGATGGCAGCCAAGATGGGAGGAGACCAGATGCCCAACATGAACAGTTCCTCTCCGGTCCTAGACCCATCCCTCTACGGCTTTGGCGGCCAAAAACGTTCACTAGACAATGGAGGTAAGCCTTCAGTATACACACCATACATACCATGGGTGCATGTCTGCAGACTGTTCTGATATATTGATATACATTCACAACCACTCTCTGTTGCTTTTCTCCTGCATAACATGCATGTGGACTCCTTCATAAAAACACCATCCTGCTATATAAAAGCTCTCAATGTGTTTATCCCCTCACTGTAGAAAGGAGATGCTCTAAGTGGCCGTCTTCTGTTTGTTTGTTCCAACCACCCTATAAAGTTTAGCCTAAAAATCACACTGAATTGCCATTTCGTTTCACTTCATTATTGAGTCTGACATGTTGCCATTTCTGTTTGGGAAGGGTTGTTATTTTTCCCTAACCAATCAGTAGCGGGGGACATATCCACCAACGTCAGTCGACACAAAAGCTGCAGCAGTGGTTGCTTTCATGATGATTGAAGAAGTATGCCAATTTAAAACTTATTTCTCTAACTCCATCCTAAACAGCTGCGTCGATCGCAGCCACACTGCCATTTTTCTGTCGTTATTTTTCTGGCTCTGGCAGCGGAAGATGACATCCCCATTCTTAAGCAGGCAAACAGCCGCTGAGCACAACACCAGACCTATTTTAATCTGTAACAAAATCACATGTCGGACATGCGACTCAGGTCTGTAACAAAGCTACTCTAAAGTAGTGAAAATGTATTCATACCCAAAAGACATTTTAACAAAGAATCTGACAAGTATTGATGATAGAAGTTGTATTTAAATCACACTGGATATGGATTCATTAATTTAAATTTTCGGAAACATTTAGGAGCTTTGTCTTATACATCAACCACACTACAGGTGATATAATTAGGTTACTAATTTAGGGTATTTTGGTGGTTCATACAAATATTACACACAGGGCTAAACTAGATTCAGGACCCCACTGGCTTAAAGTCCATTGAGTGGCCCAGTGACAGATGAGGGAGTACAAAAATAAGGACAAAAAAAGATGGCTACAGCAGTAGAAATGTCTTCCTTTGATACAATATTTTATGAAGAATGAATTTCCTTTTTGCTCTCTGGTTTTGGGGCGAGCACTTGACAGACCATAGATCTTTTTTTTTGATGGTTGTCGTGTTCATTTATTTATGTAAGCCCAAACCGTGCTACGTTGGTGGGGGGCATGTTGCTTCAGGTATCACTTCAATCCAGGAAGTTCAGTTTGAGTAAGAGATCCATGAGTTTGAAGGCTTATCAGATATTATTTTAAGGATCTCAAAGTTATCGGTGTCAGTAACGATCGTCATGACGATCGTGAGGTAAACAGTAGAAATACTGTGTTCGTGTTCCAAAATAATATACTAGGAATGTGCACTTTGAAGTATTTGATTGGCCACCAAAGTGCGTTGCAGTCAGGTTCAACTTTCAACGATCAATGTTTAGAACACTGCTCATCTCATACTTTATTGATCTTATACATAATCGCAGAAATAAAGTCAATAAAATCTGTGAAATGTGCATAAATGTAATGAACCACGATAATAACAAGAATGATTAGAAATGTTTTAGCTTTCTTTCAGATTTCTTCAGTGAGGGTTGTCACAGTGTGCCGTTAGTTGTTGCAAAACTGGCTGTGCAACCCAGATGGGGCCATGTAGGGGAACCACTGTAATGTGAAGTGAGAGCTGTGCTTTTGTATTTTCATGTTTGTATGGAGTATTAGGTATCTGACACTGCAGATTATTGAGAAAAGTGTCATTCTATCTCGCTGTGCCTTGCTCACATAACAAAGATTTGATCCATTTCATTTCCATGAAGTGGAAACACAAGTCATTTATCCCGTCCTCCTCTTATCTTGTCACAGTTGTTTGTATGATAGTTCAGCCCTGAATGCATGGATAGATAAATTGTATGCAATTCTGGTTTAGGTTTGTTTGACGCACTGTTATTGTTTGCAACAATTTGTCCTCAGTTTTTCTCAGTCAAGGTTGTCCCACAATATGGGGGGGGGAAATAACAGAAATGGTATCTGCGTAGCACTGCAGTTAGCTCTCAGCATTTAATTATCTAATGTACAAATACACAAATGGACTCAAATGGGCATTCACATTTTATCTTGCAGTCTTGTCCTTGTGTGTGAATTCGGTCGGTACACCTCCTGTTTTATATTCATAGCTGTTCCATTCTCAAGCGTTAACCCCGGTGCATTTTCAGAAGAAGTGAAATCAGTGCAAACGACCATAAAATTGATTGAAGCCGCTAGATATCAACTCAGGTGTTCACGTCCATGGCAGCACATCCTCCACTGACCCTGCAGGACCCTTGCTTGGTGCTACCTGTCAAAATTCAATTCATGACCAGCAGCCACTGACCCGGCTGCTGCCTCTCTTTTTCTGATTGAAACACTCACTCAAACACTCACAGGCCTGATTACCATGCTGGTGAAAGTCCCCCGCTGTGGGTCACGCACGAACACCAAGGATTGGCAGGACCATATCCATCTGCTCCCGTCCCCTCCAGCCCTGACTCGTTCTCTTTCATTTTGCTGCTTTGTCAGCTATCACTTTAACAGATATTTAAAATGTTATTTATTTTTAACCATGATCTCAAATTACCTCTCACATGTTAATTGATTTGCTTTCCTCTCACTTCTCTCAGTAGGGAACCACCTCGGTGCAATGGTACATCAAAGGTGAGCAGAGCACACTCACATTTCAATTTCCGTTCATTTTAACGCCCTTTGGTGTATGTGTTGCTTCCAAAGACATAACGTCTTTCTCCATGTGACCAAATTGGGTTATGTTTTTGCTGGAATTTTTAAAATAATGCTGCAATTATCAATTATTTTTAATTTGCTGACTATTTTCTGGATCCATCGCATAATTGAAAATCAGAAAAAATGTTTAAAAAATGTCAGTTATAGTTTAAAAGAGTGCAAGTTGACCTATTCAGATCACTTACTTTGTCCGATCAACTGACGTAAACAATGAATCTGAATAATTCTGTCAAACAGCTATCATTTCTAGAGCTGAAACGATAAGTGGATTCATGATTAGTCGATCAACAGAAAATTTTGATCATCTTCATTGTTTAAATCTTTTTTTTTAAGCAAAAATGCCTGAGTTTCTTTGTGGTTTGGATGTTTGTCAGATCAAAGAGCAAAATGATTAATGAAATAATGAATATAATTATTAGTTGCAGACCGAATCATTTCAACCCTAATTTTTCTATATGCGCAAGCTGGTTTAGAGAAAAGGTTTTAGTTTAGTCTAGTTTTAGATGTTTCTTGATTTTCTTTTCTTTGGTCTGAGTTATTGATCATGTCATAATCTCTCCCAGGGCTCTTGCGACAGAAGACTTCAAAGTGCCTGATAAGATGGTGGGATTCAGTAAGTAGCCCCTCAGTTCATTATAGTCAGTATTAATGTTTGACATGTGATCATCAGTATTGACAATCTACTCAGTTTTTGGGTCACTGCTCGGGGCCCCCATCTAAATTCAAAAAGGCTTAAAACTGTCCCTTTCTCTCCCCCTCCTCCTCCTCCACAGTCATTGGAAAAGGAGGAGAGCAGATCTCAAGAATTCAGCTGGAATCAGGTTGTAAGATCCAGATTGCTTCAGGTAAGTTCTGAGTAAACACATTATCTAAGCCCCCCTGTTTCTGCAGCTCTACAATTGCCAGAAACATGTTTTCACTGAGAGGCATGAACCATAAATAGAAATTACAGTGGCAGTTGGATCTGGGGCCTTCTCAAAGACTGCCAGTATTTCTCCACATGTGCAGTAGTGTAGTGTTGGAAATTTTTTGCATTTGTAAATGATCACAGTGACTCTCTCAGACTTTTTACTCTTTCCCCTTTCAAAAGTAATATCCGTGACATTTCATAGAATGATTTGGCTTATCAAATCTCAGGTTTTGTCTCAACTTAAAATTACATGGTAGATATGTCACTTGCTACTGATTGATTAGGGCAAAATAACAACCCTTAGTAAACAAAAATGGCATTTGTGAACAACAATAATTCCTCCTGTGGGCACCCATAAGTGGAGGCTGGTGTATAAACAGATAAGGAATGATAATATATTAGAACATAGTTGTAATAATATAAAATGTCTTCATAGGAGAAACTTGTAATTCTTGACAAATACTGTACAATAATACACACTTAAAATGTCCTAATGGCTGTTTACAACTACTTTATAGTGTTATAAACTATTTAATAAATGAAAACGGCTTATAAATGCTAAATACAGGGACTTAAAGTAAAGTGTTACCCTAGTATATTATAAATCCCTTTAAATAACTAATCAGGTTCCTTAGCAATATGTGTCACAATATGTGGGTACTTACAAGCACATAATGCTCGTCAAACTCATCTGGAGCCTGCAGAAGAGAGTATACTTTCCAAATATTTTCAGCATATACAGTGCTTGAAAATGTAATAATTAGAGCACAGAAAAAGCAAAATTGAAAAGGGTTTTGGGGCGTAGCCTTTTGGCATAGTGTTGGCATTCTTACCTGTACAGTGTTGGATAAGAGACAATGCTTTGTACCAGTCTGGTAACTGTTGTTTGCTGTAAGATTGCACAAGCAGGCAAGTTTGGCAACAGCTGATATTTCCTTTAAAATGCATCCTGTGTGTTTTGAAACAATAAATGCCTTTTTCAAAGACATGCATCTAGAAATAACATAAATGTATAATTTTGAATGTGAACCATATTAAACATGACGTTTTTTAAAAAATAAGATAAAATGTTTCCACCATGACGCCGTGTTTCCTGCAGTAAAGTTAAAACGTTTTTTGGTCTGGCCACCGTTTGAATAAATGTTCCACTTTGTCTTTGAAAGCGTATCAAACCTCTTTTAATCAAGTTAACTGTTTGAGTCTTTGTTTTGCATCTGATCTCTATATACTGACAATGTGGGGCTTGACACAGTAACAGACACAGTTAAATGCAATCTAATACAACATTCCTGCAATTAATACCACTTTTTGGAAACTATGGCAGAGAGGGGGCGCCATGTGTCCTGGGGGCTTGAGACTCTGAACGCAACATCCCTGGTTTGAGTACGGACAGGGACCTTGTTTCACGTCTTTCCTTATCTCTCCCCTCATTTCCTGTCTACTCTCCACTGTTGTCACTCGAATAAAGGTTTAAAATACCCCCAAAAAATATTTTACATCCCTCTCCAGTGAAAAACACGTTGTGTTTATTGTGTCCTTCACTGTGCAGAGTTTGACACCATCTGCTGAAGGGGGGAAGTTTCTCTGTGCTCAACCTTAAATCTGAATTTAAGACGTGTACGAGCATGATTTTGTGACATCAAAACTAGTTTGTAGCCAGTCATGGTCCAGTATGCAGCTTGCACAACTGTGATGATGTGGAAACTTGAAATTAGGTGGAAGTGTGAATCAATACTTGGTTTTGTTTTTGGTTGAATTGAAAGATCAGTAACACAATAATTCTTATGTTACAGAATTACATTTAAATGAGTTTGCATAATGAGAAGCCAGAAGTACAGTTTGTATCAAAGCTGTTGTCTTTTGGACCTTTTTCCACTGTTTATATATTTTCCCTTTTGATACCAACAGCTGAGATAACATCTCTCATAAAGTTTGTGTGTGAAAGCATTTAAGTACACTGATTACTAATTTCTGTGTATGTGAAAATGTGTAGTGTCTAATTGTTGTGCTTGTTTTGTTACAGACAGTGGAGGCATGTTGGACAGGCCCTGCACGCTGACTGGGAGCCCAGAGAACATTGAGTGAGTCTCACCTCTCAACCATGACCGATTTACTGAAACTGCACAGAGCATTCGGGGAAGTGGACATGAACTCATATCTCTTTTCACATCTCCTCTTAATCAGTCACTGAGTCACCTGAACACCTCTTTCACATCTGACAAAGAGAAATGTGACACAGAAATGTTAGTGTAGAGCCCGTAACTGTGGTGACGAATGTATTTCTTGGTCCTCGCTCCGCCCCCACAGGCAGGCCAAGAGGCTGTTGACTGAGATTGTGGAGCAGTGTCGGTATGGTCCAGGCTTCCACAGCGAGATGGATGGCAACAGTTCGATCCAACAGATCCTTATCCCTGCCAACAAAGTCGGCCTGGTCATCGGCAAAGGAGGAGAGACCATCAAACAACTGCAGGTCTGGTAGTAGATGGCACTGAACGTATAGCAGTTACCGTAAAATTGGGCATTTGACAACATTACTTTTCATTCCAGCTGTTTAACATTTGACTTGCCATCATTACATTAGTAAGGTTTTAAATTAGTAAGAACCTGGTTCTTTAATATGTACTTGAAGAAACCAGGGAGTGACATTAGTGGATCGGAAAATAGGGTTTTGGTATAATTTATGGTCGCCATCCCCTCTTTCTCTCCTCTGTGTTACTTATATTTACCTAAACGTTGATTAAATATATACCTGACCCACCTTTTATATTTAACAAGCTTCTTGATCCAAATACTGAAGGCCCTGGTTTAAAAACTAGAGAGTTGATAAGCTTAAATTATTGATATGACATGAATGAAAGTTTAACTTGGAGAATGCGATTCCTGAAATTGACGTGATGCTATTAGCTCGAGGGAAGAACTACAAAAACCACTCTGTGCACTTGCGGTTGTACAGTGCTGTTACAGAGTGATGCTTCTTTTACCTCATAAACAATCTTTGGCCAGAACAGAGTCGATCACCGATACAACCAAATCAGTTTTCACAATCGCACACACTGATTTTCACTCTCACATGCAGAGAAATGCTGCACTGTGGAGCCCAGCTGTGGTAAAGAAGAGCAGCGCTGCAACACTTCCAGGCCTTTAAAATATGCCCAGATACACACACGCACACACACACGCACACACGCACACACACGCACACACACACACACACACACACACACACACACACAGAATCTCAACTGTCCAAATAAAACTATTTTCACTGCTGCTTTCAGCACAGTGCTACATAGTGTACAAATGGCCTAAAAAGCGTGGTGTAATTTTCACTGACTGCGACGAGCATTAGTAAATAATATTGAGCACTCGCATAAAAACTGATATGGATGCTTTTGATTTTTTTTTTTCCCAAATAACAGATGTTTCTTTGCAAAGACTTGTTAAACTGTAGATTTTGAGAACTTAATCTGCTCAAATTGCATTTCCAATTTATTTTCATGACGTATTGATTAGATGAACATTTCAGAATACTTAAAATAGCATTTCACATCCTCAATAGGTATTCACCTCCTGTTGTAGGTTCTGGAGATTACATGGAAAAAAATAAACCTGTTTGAGATGTGGCTGAATTTCCGCCTTTCAGCGTGAATAGCCTTTTGGGCCCCGGGTAACTCACTGATGTGTGTGTCTGCTTCTGTCTGATTGTACCCCTGCAGGAGAGAACAGGAGTGCAGATGATAATGATTCAGGATGACCCCATGCCCACTGGAGCAGACAAGCCCCTGAGAATCACTGGGGATCCCCACAAAGTGCAGGTCAGTCTCGGAGGAGCTCAGTGTGTGCCGCTGTCTTTCCAGTTTACACTCAATTTTACACATTTTATTCATTTAGTCTTCCACTCAAACATCTTTGTTTTCATCGAGAGAATTTTAGCTGGACTTTTGTTATGCTTCCCATACAGCATTCTTTGTTAAAATGTTATTTTTTCTTAAAGGTTTTGGTGTGTTTTCTTTATAGCAAGCCCGTGAACTTGTGGTGAAGCTCATCCGAGACAAGGACCAAGGAGACTTCAGGGTTGGCAGGGCAGACTTTGGATCCAAAATGGGGGGAAGCAGTCTGGATGTAAGAGCTTCTTTTTTTTCTGCTTTTCAAATCCCAGACAGCTAAGATAATGTGATTTTTATTTTTATTATTCACATAAGAGATTTTTTTGTAATCTGTTCTGAATTCTTCTCTCTGTTCTCGTTGTCCAGGTGGTTGTGCCCAGATTTGCTGTCGGCATCATCATCGGCAGGAACGGAGAGATGATCAAGAAGATTCAGAATGATGCGGGGGTCAGGATCCAGTTCAAACAAGGTAAGAAGATAAAACAAGACCATACATCCGTCTAGTGTTGCCATGGTGATATCAATAGGTGAAATCAGACACAGAACTATAAATCAAAACCTACGCCGTGGATACAGCGGGATGCCTGTTAACCCCTTCCACCAAGTACAAATCCAGCTTTAGTCACATCAATAAGTAGAATTGCTTTAGTTAAAGAAATATTGGTGTCTGGGTTCATTTTCAGGCTCAGTTTGTACTGAAACAGAAAGAACACCAGGAAGTCATCCTGTTAATCTTGAAATACAAGATAATGACAGATAATGTCTCGTTGGTTTGACACAGACTTTGTCATCTGGCCTGTCTTGGTGGGAATCTGAGTACTTGATGGCTGATATAAAATGCAGAGAAGATTGAGCTCCAGGCAGAGTTTCACAATCATCAGAATTCATGGACAGGGATGTTTATTCCAGTCCAGTCATCCAAAAGTTCAGCATTTTATCTTACTTATTCACTACTCACTTGAGCTGTGAAATCCAAACCTGCAAGCAACTAAAGTTTGAAAATATCACCAGACTTTTGCTCCTTTTTACTTAATGACTTAAAGCAGAAGTATGTAAATATGTATGCAGTCTTAGAGCAGTAAAAGACCTTTTGTGTATCTTGTATTTGTTGTTGCAGATGATGGAGTCAGTCCTGACCGAGTTGCTCAGGTGATGGGCCAGCCCGACCACTGCCACCATGCGGTCCACCTCATCAATGAACTGGTTCAAACTGCTCAGGTTTGTGCTTCTGCTTTGTCCCCTCTGTTTACTTCTGTCCAGTTCATTTGTTTTTAGTTTGAAAACAGAGCAGTGACAAGTATTGGCAAAACACATCATGTTAATAATTAGGAAATGAATGCACCAACATACTTTTGCAGAAATTAAACTAATGTCAACTTGCACAAGTTTTATTATAGGGTTTTTAAAAGTAGAAACAATGGAGAGAGTCAAGATTAAATATTCATCAAATGAGAAACTCAACATTTTCACATTTTTCCTGAGGTGCCATTAGCTCCCCAAATTACTTCAAATTTAAACACCACTATTTTTGTTTTTCTTTGACTTTCTGTTTGTGTCAAAATTCCCTCTATTATTGACATTCTTTCTCTCCTGGTTCCCTTCCTGTAGGAGCGAGATGGGTTTGGAGGTATAGTGGGACGTCGAGGGCGAAGTGACTGTAACATGGGAGGGCCTGGAGGACTGCAGGAGGTGACATATGCAGTACCTGCTGACAAGTGTGGGTTAGTGATTGGCAAAGGTAAGGAACATGTTTTTATTAAGTGTTTGTCAGTTGATTTAAACACCTGTTGCTGCTGTAAACACTTTAGTGAAGTGTGTTTGATCAGCCAAGACTTTTTTTTTGTCACTATCTTGTATTTAAAAGTTGCATTATGTTTGTTTGTGCGCCTGGTTTAATGGGTTTCTCGCTGTGAGGTCTTCTTCCAGCTTGTGCTGAATTCTGACACAACTTGCTGTCTCAGAGAAATAATAGAGTTCATTTATATGACCGCTCTTAATAAGAGTATATCCAACTCACCAGATTGCCTTTTTCCTTTTAATAACTGAATGCCATTTGGTGTTCTGCCCCTGCGTGAAACTGATGAGAAGAGGGGGTGAGTGACCACCCTCCTATTCTCCCTCCAGGGCTCATGTATACAGCACAAGTGGCATTCATTGGCTTCACTAAGGGCTTAATGACGGGGATAATGCGTGTAATGTGACATTAATTGTTAAAGGTGCATAATAACAGCCCTCAATCATGTGGAAGGCTGCCTGGCATCTAATGAGGGTCTTTCAGCCCAATAGAGTGCAGCGAGGGAATGAATAGGAGGAATTAGCTTATTGGCTATTCATGCCCACTCTATTGCCAGCTATTTAAAAGTCATTGACCATTGCATTGGAAGGAGCTGTGAGTGTGTGTAGTATGTGTGCATGCATGTTGCCTTGGTGTGTGTGTGTGTGCTGGTGGGCGGGGTCAGAGGGGGCCTCTTTACCTAAGATAAAAACATGGCAATAGAAATGTCAAGTGGCTTTTGTGCATGTAGTGGGGCGAGGGAAACAAATAAACCTGGGCGTTGCGTCCCCCTTTCTGTGCATTAGCATATGAAGTGGGCCAATATGGTGGAGATGGCGGTGGGTCTGGGTGCTGTCAGCCGTCCCTTAAAGGGTGCGGTGATTAATATCTTTACGATGCCATATGCAGCCCATTGCCCCTCTGTTTTGACCCCCTACACACACACACACACACACACACACACACACACACACACACACACACACACACACACACAGCTTGATGAATCAAGCCACCCACCAACCTGCTCAGACTTTTATTATAGGCGTGAATTCAGTGCAAGAGTCATAACGAGCATACTACAACTTTACTCATTCTTTTTTACCCAAAAAAAAATCTAAACTCAAAGGTTCACTTACTAGGTTTTCCAGGGCTTTCAGTCGTACTTAGTTTGCTCAGTTGAAAGTTGAAATCTGCTTGTTTGAAAGCTCCGGGCAAAGCTAGTAAGTGGACCTTAAGTTAAACTTTTCTTTGTCAAACCACTTCATCGAAGGTTAAGAATTAACTTTCACACTGTACCCATGATGATTCAAAATGTCCCAATGCTGACTGTTAAAATAGACTTAAATCTAACCTAACCTTAACATTAGCTAGCTTGGTTTCTCAGGTTTTCAGTTTAATATATTTAAAAGTACAGTTTTTTTTTTTTTTTTTTTTCTTTTGTCACTGCCCAGAAAAATGAGAACTAAAACTGACTAACTGATCTTGCAAAGAAAATAAACTGCAAGTTGATTTTCATCTCTTCTCCAATGTAGAGCTGGGTGATATTATTCTTTGTCTTAAAGTGGAATTGTGTTGTGATGTTACGATATTATAATGTAAATAGTAATTCAAAAGCAACATAAATAGCTAGTCAGATTTTTGTTTTACACAGATGAAGTGTAAAGTTAGATTTTATGTGACTTTGTCTACATTTTCCTGCTATATAGAGACTGAACTCCAAATTGCTCCTGATGGTTGGGCCAGCACCTTGCATGGTAGCTCGCTGCCATCGGTGTGTAAGAGTGTGAGCGAACGGGTGAATTAGAGGCTAATTGTAAAGCTTTTTGGATAAAAGTGCTGTATAAATCCAACCATTTACTTTTTTTTGTAACTGTTAGTATGCTTGGATAGCCTTTACTTTATATAACGGAAAATAGTACATCAGAGTAGCGATTGTTTTTGATTGTTTTGTCTATAAAATATCAGAAAATTGTTAAAAATGCCCATTACAATTTCTAAATCCCAATGTGGCATCTTAAAATGTCTGTTTTTCTGACCCAAAAAGTCCCAACACATTCAGTTCACCATCACATTAGATTGAGTGGTGACTCTAAAATCTCCCGTAGGTTTGAGTGGGTGTCTCGCTCTGCGTGTCAGCTCTGTGATTGACTGGCGACCTGTCTGGGGTGTACCCCGCCTCTCGCCCAGTGTTGGCTGGAAACGGCTCCCTTGACCCTCTAAAGGATAAGCGGGTATAGCTAATGGATGGAGGGATTGATGATTAATGTTCAACGAATTGATTAATCAACTCATCATTTCAGCTGTAGAGTCTTAACTTAACACAGTGAAAATATACAAAAAACAACAAAACACCAAGCCCAGTCAGCCACGTTACACTTTTCCTTTAACTCTGTCTGATAGAGAGTGAGAGTGATCGTTGAAATTGGAGTTTATCCGGAAAAACAATGAAGGGGAACCACATTTAAATTGGTGGAGGGTACTAACCATGTCTTTACTGATATTATAAAAATACTCTTTAAAACATATTGATGTCAGTGATACTGCCCACCTAGTTTGATGTAAAGCTGCTGTTGCATTAGACATTTCCGTGTTACACATCCTTGTAATGTTATTTCCCTCGAGGCCTGAGGGTTTTTTCCCCACCAGCAGCTAACCAGTCCCTTGGCTTTGCCTTGAATGCCGTCACCAGTTGCACTTTTGTGTCCCCTCCTTTTCTCCAGCTCACTAAACCAGTCTCATTAATAAGGCCCGTATTATTTGTCCTCACTACAGCCCAGTCCATGAAATGAATAGTCGGGGTCTTCATTGCTCTCTGCTGTCTGACTAGAAGAGCTCATAATGGCTTCATTAAGGCAGAAGTTTCATTTGGTTGACAATGGGTTAATGGCCCATGTGCAGTCTGTTGGCAGCAAGGAATAGGCTACGGGAGGGGCGAGGTTTTTGATGAGCGTTTTCATTCGGAGGTCAGCCAGGGTCATCCGAGTGTCAGCCACAAGTGAACAAATGTGTAATTGATGTTGGGACAGCCCCAGTGTCCCCCCGGGAAGCACCCTCAGCCTTTTTCGTTCAGATGGGTATTGTGGAGGGGAGGGGGGGGTGGCAGCTATATGCCCCCCGTTCACTCCCTCCTCTCATCACAGAGGACAACACAGAGTCAAGAATGAAAAGGGTAAAAGAGACAAACGATATCCCAGAAGGAGGATACGCTTCAATTTTGGCCCTTTTCTCCTACCAGCTACGTTTCATTTCTCCCCGCTGGTGTAATTGCTCTCCCCACACGTCGGGAAGCTGGCATCTGATGCCGAGGAGGGGGAGGTGTGCAGGAGATGTCTCCTTTTTGTTTCCTGATTTGCATGGATGTTACCACAGAATGGTAGATAAGTGGTGAGACACATGCCAGAGTCTTCATAAGGTAGCACTATCGCACCACTTCAGTCAGTGCGAGTCTACTGGGGAGACGGGAAAGATTCCCACAGTCAAAGATGACTTATGAGCGTTCACGTCGTCAGATAGACTTGGTCAAGTTAGGGTTAAAAATCCTGTGCATTGGTAATATAACACTATATACATTACATTTAGGCTTAATTACATCGAATGACTGACTTTTGTTGACGTGGGGCATCCATGTTTGTTGGATTTTCAGCCACTTCTGTGTTAGGGTCAGGTTATGCTAGAAAATAACTAGTTCATACGACATGTTGTCCCGACCACTGAGAAAATCAAAGTGCTCTGAACAGCCAAGTGAAAAGAGGGCGCAGGCGCGATATCGTTTAAATACGGGGATAATGCTGCACATTTTCAGATGGTCTCATCTCGAAGGCATTTCATGGTGTTGCACTTCCTTTTGTGCGTACGAAAAGTGACAGAAGAAAATGTGTGAAGAATGAAAAAAGAGAGCTTGAGAAGTAAACCTGCTTACTTTCTCACTTCTACATTAAAGTGGGCACGACTGTCGGGAGTGTTTTTGGAAAGTGACAAAAATTGTAGGAAGCATCCTCGTCCTAAATTCTGACATGGAGAAGGTGTGAGAAGACGGGGCTTCAGATGGTGATCGCTGTCTGTCAAGCAGTTCATAACACTTGTTTGTATGATTTAGAGCTTAAACGATTAGTCGATCGACAGAAAATTAAGTTGCGACTATTTTGATAATCGTCTAATCATTGAAGCTGTTTTCACCAAACATTTCCAGGTTCTCAAATGTGAGGATTTGCTGTTCTGCTTTTTGTCTTTTGTGATCGTTCAACAAACATCTTTAGCTTTTGCACAGTTGGTCAATCAGGACAAGAAATTTGATGACGTCACCTCGCGCTCTAGGATAGTTTTTCTGTATTTTCTGACATTTTTTCAACCAAACGATTAATAGAGAAAATAATTAGCATATTCATCAATAAGGTAAATGATTGTAAGTTGCAGCCCTAGTTAAATATTCCCTGTTTATTGATGCTTTTCCAGGTGGAGAAACCATCAAGAACATCAAAGAGCAGTCTCGTGCCCACGTGGAGCTTCAGAGAAACCCGCCGCCCAACACCGACCCCAACGTGCGCATCTTCTCCATCCGAGGCACCCCGCAGCAGTTGGAAAAGGCCCGCCAGCTGATCGATGAGAGAATTGGGGTAGGTGGTCTGGCTCTGGCCCCCCTGGTACTCGCCCAAAACGCCATTGTCTGGCCTGATATTCATGAGCGCACATGTCAATGCGGAGAGCTGCCGGGGTGAGCTAGGCTGCTGTGGTCCTGGTGGCCAGCAGGATGTCACCAGAGGTTAAACATGAAGAATCCATCAAATGGACTTAATGGAGTGCATCAGCGCCCGGCCCTGCCCTCTGACCTTGCCGGTTGGCTCCCTTTAAACACAAGTGTGGTCTCTCACTCGCCTCCTCTTCCCTTTCTCTGCTCTAGGGTCCAGGAATGGGGGGCAACAGCAGCTTCGGTATGAATCCCTACAACCAAGGACCAGCCACTCCTCCTCAACAGTAAGGTTCAATTTCTCTCCTCAACGTGTCACATTTTGATGTATTTTTCATGTATTTCTGTTCACACACGTGCTGAGAAAGTGCAACAGAGTGTTAACTTAATTACTCACATTGAATTGTCTCTGTTTATTTTACATAAGTGGGCCTCAGACGTTTATGACCGGAGGATGGGGTACAACTTTTCAAATATGGCAGCCTCAAGGCCAACAGGACCACAGTAAGTAAATGCACTAAGAACTGTTGTAGATCGAGGTTTTCTAGACAAAATGCTGCTTAAGCTACCTGATCAGATTTAAATATAAAAACGCAACAAATCAAGAAATAAGACTCAATGAGGGAACAAAAAAATATACTAACAGTTTTCATCTCTTAATTTATTTTGTCGGCCATAAATGCGACTCGCAGCACGCACAGCCAGGCTAGTTTCAGCTGCAGTGTATTCAACGTCCTTCTGCAGGCTGGGATGAGATGGTTCCCTGTGGCTAACCGCCTCTTTCCTGTACAGTCAGATTTTTAAATTTGCTGTCGATGGAAATCATTAGGAAACAGAATTGCAGATGAGAGCATGAGGTGAAAAGGTGAAAGCAAAGCCCACTCTCAGTAACTCTGGCGGTGTTATCTGTGTCTGGTTTCAGGTCACAATGGATCCCAGACGGGCCAGATGGACTGGGAGCAGTATTATAAAAAGCTAGGCGAGTGTCACTCAGCGAGAAAAGGATGTTTTCTTTTAACAACCATCTCCACGCCCACTTTATTTTACAATCTTGATCCGCAGAAGTTTAAAAACGGCCTTATGTGCACTTTTGTTTGTTCACACCAGCCTGATGAAACCTGCGTATATAGAGTGGAAAAGCTGTATTTAAGATTTGTATTTGAAAGAAACTAAACTGAAACGTGTAATTTGAAACTTCTTCTGTTTGTTTACAGGTCAGCAGAACCAAGCTCAGAGCACTGCTCCTGAATACAACAAAGCTTGGGGTGAGTATTTTATTATGAGCACAACACAAACAGATTTAAAGTTGAGTTTGAGCTCAAACCTGCAAATGTGACTTAATTTTCTTGATTCCTGCTCTTCTGTTTCTTCCTCACTCACTTTTGTGTTTTTTATCCTCCTCCTTCAGGCCAGACAACTGGTCCTGGATCTCAGCAGACCTCTAATCCTGACTACAACGCCTGGGTTGACTTCTACAGGCAGCCGATGGCCTACTTAAACCAGGGCGCACAGCAGACGCAAGCCCCGGGCCTTCAGGTGAGAACCAGCTGTTTATTCCTGACAGATCTATCAGGAATAAGCCTGCCGACTAAAAAGACCAAAACCAACAATGTGTTAGTCTCTCAATACCCTGACTCAGTCAGCTCCAAGCCCATTGGCCCCAACTGAAGACAAATCTGTCTAAACGGGTCACAAATGCATAATTTCATTTTTTTTTAAAGTCAGTCACTTCCTAAAACAGCTCGGAAATGTAATTATTAACAAATGTTACTTTAACCGGAGTCCATCGAGAGAAAATGAATCTGTGACTACTCTGATGATCATTTTAACATTTTGAGTAATTCAAGCAGAAAATGCCAAACATTTACTAGTTCGTTTCTCAAATGCTGCTTTCCTTTGTCTTTGTATAGTAAAGTTTATTTAGTACAGCACCTTTTCACAGAGCAAGGTCACTAAGGGCTTCACAATGATAACACTGTTAAAAATAAGACCATAAAAACTGTGAAAAATATGATGGCAACTTGATTATCTTTGGGTTTTGGATTGTTGGTTGGGAAATAGTAGTGAAAGAAAATGATCAGGAGATTAATTGTTAATGAAAATAATGGTCTTTTTGTTGGGGACTATTTTCAGCCGTGTATTAATATACATTTGTCACTCCCACATGCATCCTGTCAGCGTAAATAGTCATTAAACTACAGTACCCATGTTCACGGTAATGACGAAACATGTCACTCAGTGCAAAAGTAAGTGTGGCTCAGTTTTTTTTGACAGCAGTGGAGCTCTATGGCACAATACTTATTAGTTGGTTTTGGTCTTTTCATGGGATTTCTTGCCAATAAGACAATCTAGACTTTTCCTTTTAAATTCCAAACAAATGTCAGATTTATTTTATGTAATGTGATGTGGGTAAATACTGTGAGAAATGACAACAAACCCGGTTTTATTCTGCAGGATCATTAGAGAAGACGCCCAGGTGAAAGACTTGAATCACTGAGGATGAAAAAAAAAACCAACCCTTTTTTAACAGAGGGGGTTCTAGATTTGCAACGCCTTGAAGACTTTTTTTCTTAGTGAGAAACACTAGCTGTAGAATGACTTATATGATAAAGTAATATTTCTAAAATCAGGAACATTTATTTGTTACTAAATGCTTGTGTACACTGTTATTTTGGATAGACAGTATCTGGGATCCCTTTTTGGACTTGAGAGAGCTGTTTCGTTTTTCTATATTTTCCTGTCTTTGACTCAGATTGTACCGCCAAAATGAACCCAAAAGTTGTAACATTTCAAACGGCAATATGATCTATTTTTTCTAGTTATGTTGAAATGAAACCATGGTTATGTGCTTAGCAGTCTTGAATACCGTTTGTCACATGTCATAAGATGTTTAAACGAGTGTGTTAAAATGTTTTCCTTTTACATAATTAAGTGAAATGAAACTGTGATGTTTTGTTACAGGAAATGTATTTTTGTTACGAGGCTTAAAAATAAGGATTAATGTCAGCCAGTGGCAATAGTTCTAATTTAATTCCTGTTGTGCATTTGTATGCTGTTTTTCATTGTCATTTTATTGTACTCTGGTTTAAAAAAAAAAAAAAAAGGTGCAATATCTTATTTCACTTTTGAAACAAAGATGGGTTCTCTAATATTTTGACAGACTTTTAACTTGTAGTTTTAAGATGTTTTTTTTCAAATGGAAAATGTCACAGATAATTTATTACAATTATCTGATATGATATAGGATTTAGGGGGATGTTGCAAATAGCTTTTTTGCCTTTGCTACCTTGTAAAACTATGTATATATGCTCATATATTTGACTGTTAATTTAAAATATATATGTTTCATATATATATACTTATATAAAAATTATTATTTTTCCTGTGATCAGGGTTGCAGGAAAATTGTCCCTCTTTTTCTGTTCTGTTTTCATACTGAAAATGTTCAAAGATTGTGAATGTGTGATTTGAAATTTGATGTTGCATCTTGTTATGAAGAAAAATAAGAAGTGGTAGATTTTTGTGTATGTTCTTCTGTACCTGAACTATTCAAGACTGCTAAGCCTCTGTACTTCTACCTGTGTAATAATTAATGTAGTATTTTTATGTTTTAAGTATTATGATCAAAACCTGTCTTATTTGGTACCTCCCAGTTCACCAACGCCCCCCTGAGCCCTCGCTGTGGACTCAGTGGGGCGTTGGACTCAGTCCAATGCTAATAACTTTTTAATTATTTTTTTATTTCTTTGTGTGATCTAATATAACTGGTATAAATGATGCATCATTATGGAAAAATGATTCTGGTATTAACGTCATTTCTTAATGAAAAGGGATATAATTTCAAAATGTCTAATTATGGTGTTTGTTTTTTTTTTCTTATGTGTACAGTTAACCATGTATTAAAAACATCCAGACTACCTTTATTGTGTACTGTTAAGCTGATTTTGTTGTATTGATACTAAAACGGTCTTATAGCTCTATTGTGTAATTACTAACAGATGATACGTAGAGGATATATAGGCCAACTGTATGTTTTCATGTTTTTTTTAAAGCAGAAATATATATTTTCTATAGTCTATTGCCAGTTCTCAAATTCAAATAAATTTTCCACAAGCCTCTCTTGTGGTTGAGTTATACTATTGGTACAAGTTCTTAATGTTAACTGCAACACTTTCCAGTCAGTTTAATGTACTTTTAAATACACATGAAGATACGTGTTTGTCACTGCATCACATCTTCTCACCGCACAGCTGCCAGTGTGACAGCAAATACAACTTATTTCTGCTTCTTGAGAGATGTTCAGTTGTAAATCTATCCTTAAATATTTTTAAACAAATGCTACATAATTAGTTCCTGGTTTACAATCAGATTACAATCGGTAGAGACGTTCTTTACTTTGCTTCACTTTGTGGGAAAAGTTTTGATGTAAATCTATCAGCTGTTTGCAATATTCTCGGGGTGGGACTATTGAAATGTTGGCATTTGTATATGAAGTAGAAGAAGAAATTAATGTTTTATCTGTCTTCAGAAAAATGTTAAAGTCAGTCAACTTATTCAGTTGCCCCAAATGACATTTTCTCTTTTTTTTTTTTTACACCTGACTTTGTGGGATTTTGGTATTTCAGCACAATCTTTAATATCGCAGACTTTCACATCTGTCTGGCATCAGCATCCATATCTGGATCTGTAACAATGCCAAAATACACTATCGGGTGTGGTTTCAGGTGTGGTGATTGCCACAATCAAAAATTAAAGTCGACCATTTGCTCAATTCGCTCAGACAGACTGGTGTTTAATGTTTTGGCCACTGCAGAATTGGGTTTGTCTCTCAGAATACGATGTTTCATGCACATGTTAACTGTCCAGCAGCACGTCTCCCCTCAGGCTCCTGTCCAGTGAGATGCTCCTCTCCACCCCCTCCGGAGCCCCTCCAGCTTTGTCACTGCACATCTTTGCACTCAGCAGGGGGACTCCTGCCACAGTGGACCCTGCACGGCCCCATACCGGCCCTTGCATTGATGCGGTGCAGCTGTTTCCAAATCCAGCCCTTGAGTTTGATCCTCTTCCCGTTTGCCGTCCCTGAGGACACTTCTGACCTGGTGGTAGTCCTTTGTGGCCGTCTAATAATTTAGTTGTTCCCGGATCGTTTACAGACTGAGGTTGAGAGGCAGGATTATTATTAATACAGGCCATTCTTGGACACTTTTTTTTCTCCTTCAGGGGTTATTTAGTGCTTCAGCATTTGAACCCTCGTCCTTATAAACAGGCATTTAGAGCAGGATACAGTACGCTCAGTGTTTGGGACAGTGCTTGTTCAGATTGTAAAGCTCTTGGAGGCAAATTTGGGATTCATGATTTTATGCTAAAATGACTGGACTATGAGCTACACCTTACAATATAATGCAATCAAATACAATATCACCATAATCTGTAACTTGAAAAGTGACCAAGCATATCAAACAACTCTTCTCTCAACAAAAAAAATATACACTTAAAATAATTGCAGGGCAATAATACACATTCGATTATCATCTGTTTTAGTTATTTTGTATACATAACATTCAAACTCAGATTATTTTACGTGGATATTCTGCAGTTTCTGTAGGTGTGTGTCGTGTCCAGCATAAGAAAGTATATTTACACAAGTACTGTACTTGTAATTTACTTGAGCATTGGCATTTTCTGCTACTTTATACTTGTACTGCATTACAAATCTGGGGCAAATACTGTACTTTTTGCTCTACTCCTTTTTTTGTCAGCTATGGTCGCTAGTTACTTTGAAATGTTACTAACAAAATATATGATCGGCTCATAAAATATGATGCATTGTTACAGATTAAACAGTCCAACAGTAGGAAGCTGATCAAATGAGCTCACTCTGCACAGTGTGTACTCTGACACTTTACATTTATCTGATAATACTAATGTACTTTTACTGAAGCAACATTTTAAATGCAGGACTTTTACTTGTCATGGAGTATATTTTACATTGTGGTATTTCTACTTTTACTTAAGAAAAAGATCTGAGTACTTCTTCCACCATCCACCTCCATAACTCCTCCTTATAGTGATTAATGGTTTTCACTGAGCCTTATTGATCTGTTTCGATTGTTTGTACATAAAAGAGAAGTATTGAGATATTTTAGTAAAAGTACCACAGTGTAGAAATACTCTGTCTTTGACTCTGAGTCATGCATTCAAATTTTTACTTGAGTAAAAATATAGAAATATTAGCATGAAAATATACTTCAAGTGCCAAAAGTACTCGTGCAGAATCACCATTTCAGAATCATATATTACTGGATTATAATTACTGATGCGTTAAAGTATTTAATGTTGCAGCGGGTAAAGTTTGAGCTAATTGTAGGATTAACCTATATAATACATCTTTATGCTATTTATTAGTTGATTATAGTTTGTATGAATAATTTGACTTGGCAAAGTAACTAAAGCAGTCAGATAAATGTAGTGGAGTAGAAGTGTAAAGTAACATAAAATGGAGATACTCAAAGTACAAGTACCTGAAAATTGTACTTAATTACAGTACTTGAGTAAATGTACTTGGTTGCTTTCCGCCACCGGTAAAGAGGAAGAAAACACAACGAATCTAGTGCATATAGATATGTGTTGTTTTTGCATTAAATTGGGTCATAATGTTTAAATTATTGCATCAGTGTCAGAGGACTTGAAACAGAGGATGAATCCACTTTTCTAATTTAATATTTTACCCGTGCAGGGACAGGCTGAACGATTTAAAACACTTGCAGCTCCTCCACGTACAGCAGGTGTCCGGACTCCCCCCTGTCCTGTCCAACAAGGGAGGTGGGAGAGAAAGAAAAAAGCTCTTTTACAGGGGGGAGGAGGAGGAGGAGGGACTGCACCTCTCTCACCTTTGCAACAGATGAGCCGATCTTCAGTATCCTCCACACTGTGGCAGCTACCTTAATCTGTTTTTAATGACCCTGCGGAGGATCCCCGGAGACTCTCCACTCTTTTCTCCCCCAGCTGGTTGGACGGCAGCAGTTTGCACAAGTGTGTGTGTGTGTGTGTGTGTGTGTGTGTGTGTGTTTTCCCTGCAGCAGGCCTGAAATCTGAGTCAGTGATTCTTGGGAATATTTTTTTTAGCAACGTGTGTTTTAATGGGAATTCTTTTTTTTTTAGCAGGATAACATTTTTTTTGCGGATAATTTTTTATTTTTACGCAGCAAAATACATTAAAGAAATGCAGCTTTGCAAGCACTATTTAATATATCAACTCTATTGTATGAACTTTCAGTTTAAATGTTCACATGCATTATTTTAACATGATCGAGTCTATTTTCTCCACTTTTCCCTTCAGGCTTACTGGTTTCTCTACTGATGAGCGTAAACTCTGCTGTTTATCCGCAAACAAATGCCTTTCTTTGATAGGTTTCCCACCAGCTCTTTGAAATAAAACAATTACCGCATTCTTTGTGCAATAATTGTCAATCATCCACATTAAATTGATAAGCTTTAAATGGACAGAATAATAGCTTAAATTGTTTTACAATGGAACAGCTAAGCAGGATGATTTGCTATTGCTGACATGCCCGCGGCTTTACCAGCTCCAAATAATGCCATAGGTTAATGCATAAATAAGCAAATCAAATCCATGCGTTACCCCAATTCAATTCATTTAATTCCTCTTTAATAAAGAAGCGGCCCCACCCCCCTGTCCCCGCCATTTACCTCGGATTTGTGCGATGAATGCTATAAATGTAAATCAATCTAGATGAGAAAGAATCCCATTGAAAGAGCAGAGAAATTTCATCTGGGAAAAGGAGACAAATGTAGGAGGGGCCCGCTCATAAAAAGCAGCTGTTTCACAGTAATCTTTTTTCGTGCCCTGTCACTCACCTTGCCTTTTCACTATCTCTGCAGCTCAAAAAACAAAAACAAAAACAAAAAAACTCCGCTATTGCCATATCTTCTTTCCCGTTACATTGAAGATATTCGTCCAGAAAGACAGAGAGAGAAAGAGAGAAAGAGAGAGAGAGCACAACTTGCCCATTTTTTCGGACAATCCGCTTGTAGTTGCTGGAGTGAAAAGAGGAGTGCATGGATGTCAAATTGCCCTCAAAACACCATGAAAGATTGATTTGCAGCACTTTTCAGGGCCCTGACATTACTTGGAGAGGAGCTGAATAGGAAACCTGTGAGCCGGGGATGGAATAAAGATGTCCTCTCTGCTGGAAAAGAAGGAAAACTGCCCATTTAGCCCCAGTCCATCAAGCCCGAAAAATAGGCAAGAGAGGAAAAAACACAGAGGACTGTGACTATAGAGAAGAAAAGGCCCGTATATACTCATCTAAACGTTGTCACAATACCGAGGGGGCTCCGAACAGCCATGAATATTAAACCGCTTACCTCAACAAGGGCTTGAAAAAGTGAACCACGTCAAAGCAGCTTTGCATTTTTTGCATGCGAACAATGCTGTAAAAAAAGAAAAGGCACGTCGAGCTTGTTTCCATTCTTGTTATTCCCGCGCTAAACTCCTCACAAAAAAAATTTAATATTACCAGCGCATGAATACGAAATGCCTGAGAAAAAAATGGGCGAGCAACTCCCAGACTCAATGACCCACTTCTGCGGACAGAAACACTCAACTTTAACTCGCACACATGGTTTGATTCCTTTTTACATTCTGCCATTCTGCTTTTTTTGTTATTTTAAAACATGGTATTATTTTAATTCATATGTATAGGTGCTACAGAGTGCAGCCTATCACGTATTTGCGCTATAATCAATTTTTTTTTGCAACCCTCATAGGCTTTTTAAACACTTTAAACTTTCCATTTTTGTACGTTTTCGTTCTTAAAAACATTTTTTAAATGTATTTATTGTAATTTTCTGTCAATCAGCGTGCATTTGCAGCTTTGCACAAACACGCTGCATTCATTTCACGTCCAGCCTTAAGTGCAGATAATTACTAAAATAAAGTTTTGTCCACTTCTTCTTCTTCTTCTTGTTCTTCGTCTCTCTCTCGCTCCTGTGTGTTTTTAATGGCTCTGCTGGCGTGTTGCGGTGCAGCAGGCAGGTCCACGCGGTGAGGGGTGTGTCATTAATAAGTAATTAGACAGGGGTCACACTAGCCACTTATATAAAGAGACCCTCACAGCCAGGCAGGGCAGCTTTACGCACAGACAGTTTGGAGCAGACAGACGGAGTGAGGAGCAGCTCTTGGTGTCCACTTCTTCTTCTTCTTTTGTATCGCTCCACTTGCAGCTGCACCGCTGTTGCCATTTTTTTTTTTTTTTATAAATTTCGCATCTTGCAACATGGGCTCCGTGCTACCCGCCGACGCTTTGGCTCTCAAGTCTGGATTTAAGTGTCCGAGCCGCTCGCTGTCAGACGTGATCACCTCGGACATCCTGCACAGCTTCTTGTACGGCAGGTGGAGGAACGTGCTGGGCGAACACCTGGCGGAGGAGCGGCAGAGCGGCAGCGGCAGCAGCCCAAAGACCGCCTTCACCGCCGAGGTGCTGGCTCAGTCCTTCGCTGGAGGTAGGCTGACATGCTGGTTTATTATGGCACTCTTTTTTTCATTTTAGCCCTGACTGTTTTATCATGTCGTTGTGCATGTTGGGGAGTTTTTAATTGCAGTTTTGTCTCATAATGTCGTGTTTTTAAGTGTTTTATTTCAAGTCAAATGTGTCTTCTGTAGCGATTTATGGGAATAAAAAAATATGATTTCATTAAATAAATATTTTTTAAATAAAGAATGTACTAAGCAATTTCCTACAAATGTGTATCACTGAAATCCAAGAGGAAAATTATATTTTTTCTACTGACAGCTAAATTTGGGCATTTTGTCCCAATAATATCATCACATATAATTTGCAGAAGACCCCACATTGGGCCCCCCAAAAACCTGACATTCACTGTCCTTCTCAAACATTTATGTCCCAAAGTTTCTCTGACTAACTTGTTGCTGTTTTCTGCATTTTCCCCTCATTTTGCTGCTTTTATTTCGACCCATTTAACGCATTAACCCTTTCAGAGCTCCGAGACCTCGCGTTTAGAGGCTTGTTAGGCGTGTAACTGCCGCAGATTGAAAGACGCAGGGCATTAAATTCATTTGGTTAACTTTGTGCTTGACCTGGGAAAGTTTCCACTTAAACCTCGGGGAGAGAAAGGTTTCCTTTCTTTGAGATGTCCCGGGTTTTTATCCCGCATTCATCAATCTCCGGACAGTCTCTTTTCCTCTCTTGGCAGCTATGGGGCTCCGGAGCTTTTCTCTTTCTCTCTCCTTAAAAGATTTGCTGTTCCTCGCATAATGCACCGTGAAGGCTAAATCTAATGCTATTCATTGCATGTCAACCATCTAATCGCCTTTCCATTTTTTTGTTGCAGAAATTCCTGAGTCTTTTAAACAAGTCCTCGTTTCATTCAGCGCAAATTTATTGCTACAAAGTTCTTAAAAGGATAATGAATTTGGAATTAGCCGTTTCTTTTCCAGTAAAGTTTAATGAATATCACATCTGAAGTATGACAAATTGCTGGACCCTGGGCAATAGAGGACCATTTAACCCCTATTCGCTCGGTCTTTTTCGCAGCCTCAAAAAAAAAAATTCTTTGATTTTGACATTAAAGAAGCGCAAGATTTCTTTTTTCTTTTTTTCCCTTTTTGATGCGGATGAAAATGCTTTCCGAGGGGGTTTCTCTGCACAACAAAAACTTTCAATTCAACCAGATAATCGAATTAAACGGAGGATAAGGTGTAGCTTCATATTTCGTGACTAAAATAAGATCCAGTCCATTTGCTGCTTTCAGGACTTTTCCAGCAGTCCTGTTTCATGAGGCGCTTTGGCACCAACTCACCTGCTGGACAACTTTTCTGCTTTATCTGAATTACATTTTGAGAAATCTATTTGAAGACGTTGGTGCACAGTCTCAACATCTAAATCCCGCAGGCCTCGTCGCTGTTTAAGTCTCCAGTATGCTCACGTTGTTTCTTTATACTTGCAGAGGTGCAGAAGCTGTCCAGCCTAGTGCTGCCCAGTGAAGTGATCATCGCCCAGAGCTCAATCCCCGGAGAGGGTCTGGGCATCTTCTCAAAGACGTGGATCAAAGCAGGAACCGAGATGGGCCCTTTCACAGGGAGAGTCCTGTCCCCTGAGCACGTGGACCTGCTCAAGAATAACAACCTCATGTGGGAGGTGAGCTGAGACTTCATTCATTCAGCCTGCAGGACAGGCCTGTAAGATCCTGCTGATCAGGACATGATGTGCAGCCCACGTGGCCCGAGTCTGTCTTTTATACCTTCCTTCCTGTGTTATAATGTTCTTCTTTGCTGTTGTGCGCGCTCAGGTGTTCAATGAAGACGGCACGGTGCGCTACTTCATCGATGCCAGCCAGGAGGACCAGCGCAGCTGGATGACTTACATCAAGTGCGCCCGGAATGAACAGGAGCAAAACCTGGAGGTGGTGCAGATCGGCAGCAGCATCTTCTACAAGGCGGTGGAGGTGAGAATGAACTCAGAGTTTGTTTCTGTTCAGCAGCGCGCAGAAATATCACTGTGGGTCTGAATACATGGACTGGGCCTTCGGTGGCTTCATGGGATTTTATTGACGACCACCAAGAATGTGAATGTCCTTTAGAACAGCGCCGCCTGCCGGCCAACAGGAGAATTGAATATCTGATTTCTGTACCTAGTTGCACCAGTCACAGTGCAGCAAACTGAAATCACATATTGATAAGCTAACTTTTGCCCTATTTTCTTCCTTCCTCAGACCATCCCACCAGACCAGGAGCTTCTAGTCTGGTATGGAAACACTCACAACACATTCCTGGGAATCCCCGGAGTTCCAGGAACAGATGAAGAACAGCAGAAGAAAAGCAGGAATGGTGAGTCATTTTACGGATCAATATCAGGGCTGTTACAGCCTGTTTTATTGTCTGTTTAGTGAGTCTCATTACGGCAAACACCTGATAGCCACTTTATTTTTAGATACAACTTTTGATTTTTTTTTTAAATACAAAACATACCGATAAGCCTCTGGGCAGCAGCATCCATCTGAGACCAACTTTAACTTTAACTCCTCTTTGTTTCCTCTCCAGAAGAGTCCCACTCCTGTGACGGCCCTTCCGCTTGCTCCCCCCCCTCCTCCATCACAGCCAGTCGGATGCGCTGCGTCATCTGCCACCGCGGCTTCAACTCACGCAGCAACCTGCGCTCCCACATGCGCATCCACACTCTGGACAAGCCCTTCGTCTGTCGCTTCTGCAACCGCCGCTTCAGCCAGTCGTCCACGCTGCGAAACCACGTCCGCCTGCACACCGGCGAGCGGCCCTACAAGTGTCACGTCTGTCAGAGCGCCTACTCGCAGCTGGCGGGCCTGAGGGCGCACCAGAAGAGCGCACGGCACAAACCGGCGGCGCACGCAGCCGACGTGCAATCCCAAGTGTCTCCTCCTCCTCCACAGATCACAACCATGCCTCACCAGCACCAGATGCCCCTGGTGCACCACATCCCCACCATGGTGCTATGATGACAGAAACACGGAGGGACAGTCACTCAGAACAACGTTGCACTTTAGATTATAGCTGTAGTGGAGAAGTAAAGAGAGATCCTGATGAGACAGGCCCTCATTAAGGAAATAAATGAGTTGATGTGACAGTAAAGCATCTCACAAAGACATTTAAATATGTTGCCTTATTTGTGTTGCTTGTTTCTTTGGCTATCATGGGATCCAAAATCCAGCAGAAAGATGTTTTAATGATTATCTGTATTTTGGAAAGCTGAAAAACAACTGAATATTTTATAAATAATTTGTTATTAATGCCTCTGTGTAAACACGTGTCATGTATCACTACAAATGTAAGATTTTTTTAAAATTTACATTGTTTTTATTTTGCATCACATCCTCACCAGCTCAGGTGAAAAGTACTTTGAAACAACAGTCAGAGATTTGTATACCGGAAGTAGAAACTAAGGGACGTGGCCACCAGTGTACATTGTTTCAGCTGCATCGTTCCACACTGTAAACTGAAATCGTCACTTTAACCTTGCACAGACTGTATACTATACTATTGTGTAATTGTAAAATTGTATTGTATGCTACTGTACATGTGAATGTAAATACATTTGTGCTTTCTTCTATTCTAAATAAATATGATATGATATTACGTATGTGATGCTGATTATTGATGGTAAGTCAGTTACTCACCCATCAAAACACCTGTTGCTCCTTTAACTGAGCAAATGCAGTCTTCTCCTGTACTGTCATGTGGTTTCTTGCCTCCCTCCAAACATATCACATGCAGACAAGAACTGAGTTGTTTTATGTGTTCAGTGCGGTGAATTTCATGTGTAGAGGTCTGCCTTTGTTAAAAGAGTGCACTGTTCTTAAAAGAGAGTAAAATCCAGACCAAAAGATCAGAGCTTTTCTGACTGTATCAGTCAAAGATGATTCAATTTGATAATATTGTCTAGTTAATTTAACTGTACTCCAAACAATAAAAGAGATCTGAAGATGAAATACCAAGTTTTAAATAAAATAGAGAGTGCAACACTTCTTTTATAAAGAAAATATCATTATAAGAAACACACACTTCGCCAAATAATTGAATGGCTTGTTTTTGTTGGTCATATCAGAAGAGTGTCAGTTTTTAGAGGTGAAATCTGAAAAGAAAAGTATATTAATAATGCTTCTACTCTATAAATAAAAATTCTGCTTCACGGGGGATTTTGACTATCCCAGTACACATTAGACCAGGTGGCAGGCAGAGCAAAACACAAGACAGATAAGTGTACTTTTTTGACATAGTGAAAGCATTTTACTGAGCAACAGTCACGAAGATTTTGTGCGTGTTTTCAACCAACCATTTTGAAAATCATTTCAGGTTCATTGTCAGTATTGAGAGAACATTTTCTTGATGAGGCGTTACCTCCATCCATTTTATCCATCTATCCTGTTTAGCATCACTGGGGCTGGAGACCCGGTATACCAGTACACATTAGGCAAGTGGCAGGGTAAAGCACTGGACAGGTAAGCAGCACTGAAGAGTCAGCAGGTGCTTTGGAAACTGTAAAATGTAACAGGTGTGAATGTGTTTTTTGCGTGTTAGCGTACCTGGCCTCTGTATATAAGAAGTTATTTATCCCTCAGGCAGTTGGCTTGCTCAGTTCTTAGAGACTCTTTTTTTCTTACGGTGTTTTTCTTAAATTGTGTATTTTATTTCTTGGAGTCTTCAAACTCTCAGTGTTGTTGGGCCAAAGACAATTTCCCACCTCTGTGGACAGTAAAGTTGTATTCTATTGTATCTCCATTAAAACAGTTTAATGCACATAAAAGCAGCTATTGATAGTTAATAAATAAAGAAACCGACAAGCACTATTTATGACAAAGAGGTGAAATCTTTGAAAATGTGTTTTTATGTGCACTACGTTGTGAATGGTATACTCTCATATGAAAAGTTCCTGATGATTAGCTACTGAGTAAAAACTTGTTTTCAAATAATCTCATTTAATATCTTATTATTTAATATTGTTTCCTCTCATAATCAATAAACCAGTTTGCTGTCTTCAGTCAGAAGGTAATTGTCTCTTGCAGTTATTTTCTCCTCCACATGATGGCGCCACATAATCAGGAAAACAGTCTCATAAGAGAAAAGCGATCCTCTCCTGGAGAAACTGTGTAAAGACACTTTATAACACAGACATGATCTTAACCATCATTTATTTAATTAATTGGATTAATTTGCTGTGCTGGCCACTTTGCATTTCTACCATATAAATGGTTGGTACATACAGTAGATTGTAAGCCATTTATGAGCCACTGCTGCACTTGTCAGCTGTCAGACATCATCCAACTTCCCAACAAGGAGTTTTCGGACAAGTCGTCATTATAACAAGCACAGAGTAACACAGATCAAGTAAATACACCTGAGAGATGAATCAGCTGGTGGGGAAATGTGGGCATCTCTTCTGTCCACTCTGCTGGGAGGAATTAGGGAGGATTTTGACTGGATGTTGTTTCATCACTAGAGACTGTCCACACGTTCTGCCCTGCACAGTGAGGAAAACAAGACAGTTTAAGACAGTTTATCAGATCTACATAGATCATTATTTCAAAATGGTACAATTTCACCCAAACAATTAGCACCTTTAGCCTGGTATAGTCATCCTGCTGCTGTCCTGTTGTTCTTTGAGGAGCCACAGCAGGAAACTATCCACCCAACGGCATTACGCAGTGCTGAAGGAAGACAAAGTGAAACAGACAGGAATCCTTCTTTTATCTGTTTGTAGTATCAGCCACAAGTCCCTTCTGCTGAGATAATGTTAGAGCAGGTAACCTGATCCCACCCCTATCAGGTTTAACACGCTCCATTTTGCACACAATCCTACTGTACTTTGCATTTTCATGTCTTAAGTCTTTACTTCATGCAAATTTGTTTTGCAACACAGTGAAAAGAATAAGATTATTATCATCATTATCCACAATAATATTATGTTTATAAAACCTGTTTTCTACAAAATTGTCTGTTTAAAAACTTGCTAAAATAAATTTGTCTCAGAAAGTTTTAATACTTACCAGAGAACAGAAGTCACAGCATCGTTCCACTTTAATCTTTTCTTTACGAGTTAGTCTTGAAGTCCAGCTCATCTGTTCCCATGTGCTCAGTCAGTGCAAAGATGTGTGTGCACTGACACTAGAAGACAGTGACGCAGCTTTTCTCAGTTGCAGAGACTCCACTGACTGATGCCCCTTTCAGCTCACTCTGGTGTCAGTCAACTGATAGCGACCACACAGATACTGGAAGTATAGTATTACTGTTATGTGTGTTTTTCCTTAAATTTTCCATTGCATGTTCACTTCACCAACATGAAAACAGTGAACAAGATGAGATATTGCCACTGACAGTAATAAAGATAAGAACAGAAAAACAGCCCTGTTTTCAGCTTTGTGATAATACATTTTATCAAGCGAATCCAAGGGGGGTTTAAATAGTTTATTTATCTTAAGAAGTAGAAGAATTTTCTCAATCCATTAAAGAAAACTTAACCCTTCAGTTTATCAGAAAACTTCATATTCAATATCACCAAATTTGGAGATACATGGTTTTCATGTATTGGAGTAGTGGAGTAAAAAGTACAATATTTGCCTCTGAGATGGTGTAGAGAAGAAAAGTTGCATGAAATGGAAATAGTGCAAGTACCTAAATGTACTTAGTTACATTCCTCCACTGCAAATCAGACACTCACTTCAACCTTACAATGCTTTTCTAATAATGACAAAAGAGCTTGTGGCTATTCCCAGGATATGATTTACTCATATTTCAGAAGAAAATGTATCTTAGCCTACCTGTAAATAAATACGGACTCGATTTATTGGCCTTGTTGTGCTGGAGCGATTATCTGTTGGTAGAGTCTTATCACAGCTGCTGGAGGACTGTTGTCATTTTTCTGTGGCTAGCCATCAGCGCTAGCTAGCCGCTTGATTTTCTCTCCAACACACTTTGATCCAGCAGGTGGGTCACAGTTTATGTCAGCAACTTTGTACCGAGCCAAGCTGATTAACTCGTGCAACAAAAGCATTGGTTTGTAAAAGTAACCGCTTGTTGTCAGAAATAAATGCCGTCAGATGTGGCTAAAAGTTGAAAACAAATGTAAGCTAACAGCTAGCTGGCTGGTTGACAAGTTAGCTAGCTTAACGTTAGCTTGACAGACATATCTGGCTAGCATAGCTGTAAACTAAGCTCTTAACTGATTTTGCTTAACAAACATAGACAAACGTCCGCTAGTTAATAGATCGTTAGCTAGTTAATGTTTCGTAGGTCAGTAGGAAGGCTAGACAGTCTGCTTTCAGTGTAAACACAGTAAGTTGTTATGAGTTTTACGCACAGCGAGAAAAATGTCCATGTTAGGTCATCTTCACACGACGGGTTGGTTCTGCGAAGAAGAGCTGCATACATCTACTCAGAGTTAGCTAAGGCTACTGATTCATTTTTATCAAGTTTAGTTCACATGAAATTTCTAATGTTATGTGATTGTCTTTAGCTAATTGAGGAAATGCCACGCTAACATGGCTCTGTTCCAGCAGCTTATGTACATATACCTTAAACCCCTCCTTCCCATCGCCCTTTTCTTTGACAACTCTGAGGAAAATATAGAGCCATTAAGTTCAGTGTCCACAATGGAGTACTTGTGGATTCACTGACATGCCAAATATAATGATGATAACTTTAATGAGCTGCTCTGACAGCAGGAGACCTGGACACACACAGCTCAGTGATGTCTGTGCATTGTAACACACACCAGCATGTCAGCTCTCAGCTCAAATTAGTCCCAGTAAAGGTGGAGCCTCAAGTTATTCATGGCTGCACAGGGCAAAATAATATGACTGATTTCAGGGTCTCTGCTTCTGAATTATAATATATCTTCTTAACTAGAATATGTCATCTTTCCATGTGCTGGAGCTGACACGATTAGTTGATCGAAAATGTGTCACCAGCTATTTTAATAATCAATTTACTGTTTTTTCAAGAAGAAATGAAGAATGTAAACTGAAAACAGTATTTTAGACATCTGAAAACAACAACCTGGGATTTAGGAAAATATGATTTGTTTGAAATGTGACATTTTATAGACCAGATGATTAATCGAGAAAATAATTAGCAGATTAATTGATCATGAAAATAATCATACATAACGTCTTTTCATACAAACTCATGCTGTGCAGCCAAATTTTGTTTTTTTAAATTTAAACCCACAGAAATGTATTTTATCTTCTAGC
This sequence comes from Macquaria ambigua, assembly GCA_008360985.2. Classification (NCBI taxonomy): domain Eukaryota; kingdom Metazoa; phylum Chordata; class Actinopteri; order Centrarchiformes; family Percichthyidae; genus Macquaria; species Macquaria ambigua. The sequence goes on from VMKM01000288.1 coordinate 162,530, forward strand.
GGAGATCCCAGTTTTTAAAGATATCAAATATGTCAGGCAGAGTTTTGGGGGAAATGTGTATAAAATGATGCACAAACATCTAGAAACTTTCTCTTTGAGAGTATTCGGTTTGACTTTTTCCCATCATATAGCTATAGTTACTTCCACATAATATCACACCCTTGTACCTGTGGTGTGTGTGTGTGTGTGTGTGTGTGTGTGTGTGTGTGTGTGTGTGTGTGTGTGGGTGTGGTACACAGGATGTTAGGATGGAGTGTGGCCCAGTTCTGCCGGACAGCCTGGTGTTGGAGATCTTCCTGCGTCTGCCCCATGATGCCGTGCTGAGAGCTGGTCTGACCTGCAGACAGTGGCTGGCTGTCTCCAGAGATGAGTTCCTTTGGAGGGAGCTGTTCTACAGCTACTACCGCATACCACGCTCTGTACCCCGACACCCAGGTAAATAATTATAATCGAATGTTTAACAGTCTGTTATAGATATTTGTTGCACATAGACCACTCTGATAACAGCTTTGTGTGTAGATGTTTAGACCAGTTGCAGCTTTAAATAACTCCTGATCTACCTGTGTGCAGCGGCTGTGTCGTGGTACAGGGAGTTCAGGCGTCTGTTTGACTGCATCCCCTGTGTGGAGGTTCAGACGCTGAGAGAGCACAGCGACCAAGTCCTCCACCTGGCTTTCTCTCACAGAGGTCACCGGTTCTCCTCCTGCTCCAAAGACTGCACTGTTAAGGTAGGGATTAAAAGATTATTGAGGTTACTTTCATCCTGGATCTTATTTTCTTACTTTGCGCGTGACAAGTGATTGTGTTCAACATTTGGTTACATACCTAACTGTAGGACTTTTGTTTTCTCTGGTTATTGGTAGTCCTCCTCTAAAGTAGTCTGAGATACTGTGAGCAAAAAGATATAAACTCAACTTAAAGATTCTGACTGTTAAAGGACCAATGAAGCCAGAACATGTGGCATTTAATTTGACATTAAATGGGAATTTGTTATTTGAACACAAAAACTTGAAAAGTCTACTGAAAAGTCTCTTGCACGTCCATGGGTGAGAACCTCAGCAATCATGCACCCACATCACTCGTGGTCTGACCACAGTCACTGGTAATGACTAAGAGTGATCAAAGGGTGGAAGCAGTGGAGACATTGTAGGCGGGGGAATGATATTCAACAAAAGCCTCTAGCTAGAATCTAATTTCTGTCTTCTGGCTTCTTGTGTGCAGCTATGGGACACGGAGCGGCTAGATGGTAATATCTCGCTGGTGCACAGCTCCAGCATGCGGCAGTTTAACTGGGGCTACACCCAGTTCTCCCAGTTCAACGCTGACGACACCCTGCTGCTCGTTTCTGGTGTCTACCTGGGCCCACACCACTCCTCGTCTGGGGAAATCGCTGTCATCAGTCTGGGTAGGAAAAAAGAAAAATCCCACAACAGTCACATGTCATCATTTCCTGTTGATGTTTTGTTGGAGATAATTATTTGATTGTTATTATTAGTTTTCACAAGAAATTTCTCCCACAAACTATGTCGTAAGTATGTGTGATCTCCTTTTGCGAACAGACCATGCAAATAACAGTTATGCTTAAAAGAAGGCTGATGTAGGATAATATGCATGATGTATGTAAGGAATAAAATGTGCAAGTAGCATCTGTGATTATGCAATATATTCCAGAATCATCCATCCATGTTAAATCATCATTTCTTTGTCACCTTCAATGAGGAAAACAAATGGTCTATTTTGGATTTATTCATTGCAAATGGTGAATTTCAGATGGCTGCAATGAGATGGTGTGCTGCAAGTCACATAGTTTCAGCCTTTTTACATTCAGTTACCAGTTTATTAGGTACCCCTAGTTAAAACTAATGCAGTCTAATACAACAACACTGCAATAAATCTTCTCTGCATGAAGGTTATAACTTTCAGTTTGTGATGAAACTGTTTGAGAGGCGTTGGTTCAACTGTATGATCATTTTGGAGGCTGCCGTTTCTGTTTCAGAGTATCTTTCAATCTGTGAGTTTAAGTTTGTATGTGTATTTGTTCTTCATTAATGTGTGCGTTTCTGACTCTCCCCATTCCCATTCTACAGAAAATTACACGCTGTTGTCGCGCGTGAGGAACAAGCCGTACGATGTGTTTGGCTGCTGGCTGAACGAGACCCACTTGATCTCTGGGAACCTGCACTGGATAGGCAACATGACGTCCTGCTCTGTGCTCTGGCTCAATAAAGCCTTCCAGGTGAGACCCAGTGCAGCAGATGAAGCCTTTTTTTTAAATCCATTCTAAAAAAATGGGGTCCTTTGCTAAATATTCAGCTAATTCACTGAGCAGCTCAACAGGTGTGAATATATGGACTGGTGTTAATGTAAAGGCCAGTTCAGACCAAAGATTCGCGACGAGACGAAACCGTTTTAGAACGTGGCAGGGAAAAGTTGCAGCAGTGTGAACTGGCCCGTCTCAGCTCGACTCAAGCCGGCTGATGGTGTCGCCTGCAACTCAGCCTGTCAAATCGCCAGCGGTTGGTTTTAGAACGTAAGGCACGTCACCTGTTTCAACAGCCAATCAGCAATTACAAACACTCAGGTTGTTATAACTTTCTCATCAATTAAGTATAGCGTACTTTCTTTATTACACTGATTATTAATACAGTAATGAAATAATGTACTAAATGACTAATGAAAAAGCAAGAGCAAGAAAATTAGAGTAGCCTGCAGTTGTTAAATTTTGTTTAATTGTTGAATCTGCCCTCTTTTCTCTTGTAAAACAGTCAGTCATGTAACTTCTTCTATCTATGGGCTGTAGCTCACCTGTCGCCAAGACGTTATCATCAGCTGGTCCCCTGGTGAAATGCTGTCTCGATAGTTAGTGTTTTGTCTGCTGATTAGACGTGACACCAGTGTGCGAAATACGGGGGGGTCTCAGACCCACTAATTAACAACTAGGACCCCCAAAGACGGCAAAATCATTTGAGGGGGTCTCTGGTTACTGGTGCCGGTTGTAATTCTGCGGCGCAATAACACATTCTGACTCTGCGGTTCCGCTGCTATTCATGATGTCGCTGTATAAACTGTGAATCTTTCAGAACAGCTCACAGAGTCAGAAAAGCTCACAAGGTCAGTTAACAGTTAAATCCCGGTGAGTTAATGAAAGTATCCACGCTGTGCCAGCTGTGCGTAATATTACGCATACTTTTTGAAAGGTGTGAGTGCATGTCTACTGAGTTTGTCTGAGCAGAAAACACAAGTGAAAATGATTTATATGGATTTATTTATATATATATATATATATATATATATATACAGTATTTTTTTTTTTTTTTACCGGCCAATGCCACGAGACCCCCCGATTGTCATAGACATTTTGCACACTACGTGACACCGACTCCTCTAAATGACGGAACTGCTCCGGGATAAGACGGGAGGAATTTACAAAAGAGGGGAGATCTCCTGTCTCAAGTTCACGGCATAAATTTGCATAAGCCCCCTGGATATTCCGTTGAAGCACCTACGGACGGCTCCAAATTCCCTCTCGTTTTTTTATGTTTTTGCCGTTTCGTCAAAACTAAAAATGCAACTGTAGCAAGTAACTCCCTATCACTATCGTCATTCATATTTTAAGACGCTACAAATTATATTCAGCTGCAAAAACCGCCTGAAAAGCTGGCAGTTACAACGGAAGTACAAAGAGTTGTTGCCATGGAAACGATACGCCGTCTCGTCTAGTCGCTTTGGTGTAAACTGGCAGGTTTCAGAACGTTGCAGACCAGCGCGTTTCAAGTAGTTGCAAGTTTCAACTCGTCTCGTTGCGAATCTTGGGTCTGAACTGGCCTAAAAACTGACTGAAAAACGAAACAGAAAAAATGCACAATGTATTTTCTCCTCATCCTTTTCTTTTCTCCGACAGGATGTTGAATCAGAGAATGTCAACGTAGTCAAGCGCCTCTTTAAGATCCAGAACATCAATGCCAGCACCATCCGCACAGTGATGGTAGCCCACTGCCGTCGTCACGACAACCCGGACTTGTTGCTGGACTACGAGGCTCAGTCTCAGGCTCGAAGGCAGAAGGGGCAGCAGCAGCACCAGCACCAGCCCCTCCTCTTTGACCTGGGAACCTCTGGCAGTGAGGAAGAAGATGAGGACTTGGAGGACGAGGAGCGCCCGAAGGAGGCGAGGTGTCACGGCCTCCCCCCTTCTCGCCTTCCCCAGCCCACCATCTCAGGCCTGGGGCATGTTATACAGGTGAGCTAGGTGTGGGGTGAGCATTTTGATCCAATTTTTGAAGTAATATTGTTCTTCATTCTTGTTTGTGCCTTTCTTCCTTTCTGTTAGAGTCGTAAAAATGTAGGGCCCAGAGAGCTGGAGATTGAGACCCAGGTGGCTCAGATGATGGGCAGAGCACACACAAAGGCCCCAGACTCCAACCTAATTGAGCCTGGGGAGGGAGAGGACAAAACTTACTTACTCTTTACTACTGGCAGCCTTACATACTCCCCTCACCAGATAGGTAAGATTGCTTCCAAGACGTGCAGATATAATGCAACGAATTTAGGAAACTTTGTATAAGAAAAATTACGCACAATGCTGTCAGACGTCTCCTCTCACGTGGTGGCCTCTGTCCCTTTCCAGGTATAAAGCGGATCAAGCCGGACCAGATGACCACTTGTGGTCCTGTACTTGGGGAAGAGCGGAGTTCAGATGAGTTTTTTGATTCCCTGGACCATGTCATTGATATCCATGGACACATCATTGGTATGGGCCTTTCTCCAGACCACAGGTAAATAAATGATTCAGATTCAGTATGCTTTAATGTAGAAAATAAACCACATGGCCTCATGTGTATGTAAATGTTAAAAATGGATCTAATGTTTGGGTGTCCACATACTTTTGGCCATGTAGTGTAGCATCACACTATGTTCTCATTATATTTTCAGAACTTAAAAAGTCTTAAATAGATCTTGACACTGGCTTATTAAAAAACAGCATATCTACTGTATCTATATCAACTTTTCAGATCATGTATGCCATCATGACTCGAAATTTGCTCCTTTCCTTTCATTGATCAGGTACCTTTATGTGAATAGCCGGGCTTGGCCAGCCGGGTGTGTGATCTCTGACCCCATGTCTCCTCCTCCCATTGCCGAGGAGATAGACTTGCATGTGATCGATCTGAAGAGTTTGAGGGAGGAGAGAAGGAGTCTGCGCGCTCACCGAGCCTTCACGCCTAACGACGAGTGCTTCTTTATCTTCCTCGATGTCAGCAGGGACTTCGTTGCCAGGTGGGTGACTTTTCCAAGAATAGATGCAACTTTCACACATGCAACAGAGATGACAGTTCACAGAGGAACTGCCGAAAGCTTTGAAAAATACTCAAAAGTGTTCCTTTTCTAATGTGGTTTCAACGTAAGTGATGGGGGACAAAATCCACAGTCCTCATTCTGTGCAAAAATAATTCAAAATTCAGTCAAAGCTAAATGACGTTTTATCAGTCTGATTTTCTCAAATTAAAAGTACGGCTGAAACGAAGAGTTGATTAATCAATTGGTCGATTAAAAGCACAGAAAATTAATCGGCAACAGTGTCATAGCTGATCATTTTTAAATATACTTTAATGCAAAAATGCAAAATATTCACTGGTTCCAGCTTCACAAATCTGATGATTTGCTGTTTTTATTTGTTTTATTTGATAGTAATGGAAATATCTTTGGTTTGAACTGTTGATCAGACAAAACAGGCAATTTGAAGACGTCGACTTGGCCTTCTCTGAACTTGCGATGGGCATTTTTCAATGTTTTCTATTTTTAGATTATTATTAATTTATTATTCTTAAATGGAGGAAATAATTGGCAGATTAATCAAAAATCAAAATAATTGTTTGTTGCAGCCCTGGTAATAACAGACTGAAGCAAATGCTTTGACAACACTGTTGAAATAATTTCAATGTGAAGGCTTCACTGACTCATTTCTCCACTCTCCTACCTGTAGTGGAGCAGAGGACAAGCACGGCTACATCTGGGACCGTCACTACAACATCTGTCTGGCACGTCTGGCACACGACGACGTGGTGAACTCGGTGGCGTTCAGCCCCGCTGACCAGGAGCTGCTGCTGTCTGCCAGCGATGACTCTACCATTAAGGTGTGGCGCTCACCGCGCATGGTCCGCATGGCGCAGGCCCCCGCCCGACCACCGAGGCCCCGCAGCCTCCTGCCGTCCTGGCTGAGCCGCAACAAGAACTCACCGTCTTCCAGCAGTGTCAATGGAAAACCATGAGTCAGGTTGGGAAACACTTGGGAGGGAGCGGGGAGAGGAAAGTTTGATCTGTTTCCTCTGTGGTGTGAATATATATATATATATATATACACTCCATGTATATGTACAGTGTGGTTACAGTCAGTGGTTTTGCTTGAGCTCACGGTTTTGTGACACACAGCAGTTCTCAGTGTCTTCAGCTAACAGGAAACGGGACGTGATGTGACTCAGGGTTAGACACAAGAGAGCGCCATTGCACCAGCACAGGACAGAAATCACCACTGACTCCGTTGCTGTGCTGTTGACAGGAGTGATATGAAATGTTATCAGAGATCACTATACAGACATAGTGTAGAGCTGACACCTAAATGCACAAGACAGACATCCAAACTTGTTCCCCAAGAGATGGTTTTTTGTCTGTTTTTATCTGTAACGTTGCGTCTGAACAGGTCCAACACAGGACTCCTGGACCTGAGGTGTAAATGTATGTAAATGTTCTGCAGAGATGGCGCCTTATGATCACAGTTGTCATGTCCTGCTCATCAGAGGCAAAGTGCTGTAACTGAGAATGATCTCAGAAATGTCTTTTCTTATTAATGGATATATCCAGTTGATGTCTTGAGTATAAACACCCCCATAAGCCCTGTTTTCAGAGAATTATAAAACCATTTAAAACCAAAAGGGAAGATGGTGTTTAGCTGCATTTACTGCAGTCTGCCTTGGTTTTTCATTACATCCCATCCCATTGTTTTTGTGCCCCAGAAATGATCCATCACTATCCTATTCAACGTAGAATTATTGAGTAATTTAATCTAGAAGAGTTGTTGAGGAACAGTTGGCGTGAAGCATGACTGTGAAAAAAAATGTTGTTTGTGTAGCTAATTGTTATCTGGGCCTATATTCTGTAGAAATGTATTTAAATACCTTTACTCATTTGTAGCACAAAGTTGCACCCTTTCATTTTGTCAAAACACTCTCTGACACATCAGGATGAATCTCAGAAATGTCTCCTGGACTTTTTCTTTTTTTTTATAACTAAAAAAAAAATGTTTTCTTTCCTCATCATTACATGTGACAGAATGTTTGTTTAGTTTCCAAGCAGAACTTCCCCACTTGAAGTTTAAAATCCCAATATAGAGTGTGGGGAACCTGGATATACGGACCCTGCATATGGACAACCTAGAGCCCTGCTGAATACCTTTGGTCATTTTAGTGTGCTGTTATCCAATTGGTCCTGTCTGTCACCACCCCACCATCCTCCAAAATGTGTCCTGAGGCGTATTATTTTCTATTAAATAGTGTGCACATCAGACACACTGTAGAACAAGTGCTGTTATGTTACATATTTATATACTTAGTAGTAATTATTTTAATGCAGCCCAAATTGTAGTTGCAGCAAGTTGTAATTTTGTCTTGGAGATTTCAAGTCACATAAATGTCACCCACTTCTTTAATTTAGACATAATATGTGTGTATGTAGTACACCTTAAAAGTACCAGAGGATATCTTGGCTGACATTTGATTAACTTAAAAGAACAATCCAACAATGCACAATAATTTGAAATGCAGACCAATAGCATCAAGTCTTAAAAAAGTACAAAGGACGGTGAGATCAGTAGGAAAAAGTGGAGCAAACCTCCAGCTGCCTCTATTCAAAAGCCTGATCAACACGTCTGTGATTTTGTTTTTTTGGGCCCTAGCAGACTTTAAATGTTTGTGTGTACATGGGTTACACCTAAACCTCCCATTGTGCCTGTAGTCCCCTCCATGGTCCTTCAGTTTTATCGCTCAAGGGCCAGTCTAAAATAAAACAAAACAAAAAGTAATACGTAAGAAATGAACCGTGACACTTTGTTTTTCACTTGCAGTTTAACTAGTGTAAGGTTCAGGTACTTTACCTGGTAAATATTTATGTTTCCTTGGAGATTCCCTGCTGAAGACGGTTTTGACTGATCATAAAATGAATGGTAATGTTTGGTTAATCAGGACCTGGCCAAAGTGAACTGTCTGGTTGTATGTGCATGTCAAGGTTTCAGAGAAATCTGTCTGAATTAGTCATTTCATCATCTGACTCTTGCCACCAATTGAACTGCGTGTTCCATGTTTTGAAATGTGTGTAATAAGTCATGAACTTTCTCCTTGGTTCCCTTTAACAACTTTCTGTCATTTCATTTGTCATGTCATTTGTACTGTTGCTCCATCTTTTTAATCATGTTTCCTGTCCTCTGATGTTGTTTTCATACTCCCCTGAAATAAAAAGCATGTCCTGAAAGGCCAGAAGTCTGAAAAAGTGTCAGATTAATATTCTTTTCTACTAATAAACTCTGGGTCTTGGGCCATTCTTCGAGCAAAGGTTTCGGACAGAGAGCTGGACACTTACAAGAGCTTTCTCATTACTTTTTGTCTGTTTGGTATGAAAGGGTCAACACAGGTTACCATAGAAACTACGAGGTTACTATTTGCTTCCTACAGTAAACACATTTGATAGCAACGCTATTGTAGATATTGGTGGCGATTAATAGCCATCTCTGACTTAAATTATTTTCTCCTTTCCAATAAAGCATGGGTGTGTCTTTTGAAGACCTTTGGTCTACAGCCATGCTAACAGCTCTGTGAGGCTCTACTTGGATACAGTGGTACTTTGGGCTAAATGCTAACACTAGCGAGACAGCATGCTCACAGTGACAGTGCTAACATGCTGATGTTTAGCTGGTATAATGTTTACCATGTTCACCATCTCAGTATGCCAGCATTTGCTAATTAAACACAAAGTACAGCTAAGGATGATGGGAATGTCATTACTGTAGTTTTGCAGGTTGGGCTGCATCCAATGATCATTTTCATTATCGATTAATCTGCAGATTATTTTCCTGATAATTCGTTTGGTCTATAAAATAGTGCCCATCAGAGTTTCCAAAGCGCAGGCATCCATAGAGCCATACTGCCGGCATAGCTAATACAAATTTAACTTAAGGTCTACTTAGCAGCTTGTTCCGGAGCTTTCATCTGCATGTCATGGTCTTCCTAAGCCAAAGACCATCCTTGAACAGAGACAGACGTTACAATTCCCCCAATACATGTCCCACCTGTTATCATGTGACCAATGTTTTATAGAAATGAGAAAACTCCATCTGCTGAGGAGCACCATGCGCTTCAGTTGAAAGCTTTGCAAAAACTAGTAAATGGATCTAGAGTTCTTTTTTGGGACAAGATTTTCATCAGACCTCGCACAGTCATCATTCACTTGTGTGATCAAAATGTCCACAGGCCACATGAGAGAATGGGCTTTTGTGAAGAAAGAAACTGAGCCATTGAAAAATAACCCCAGTATCTGAAAAGAAACACACTCAGTGTTTGGACAGAAACTGACAGCTAACCTCTCTCTAGTAGGGTTTTTCCCACATAGTCGGTCTGCTTTAACCAAGTCATGATGACACTTGTTTTCTATACTTTCTCACAGTAGGGGATAGCCAAGATAGCTCAGCTGTGGGTTAACATTTCACACTTAAAATACTGTTCACAGAATAATGCAGCAACACCATCACTTCACTGCAACAGTTCCACATTGAGTCATTATGGTTTTAGTCAGAAAGGCGGCAGGTTTCCTTTTCTTGAAATATGGTCTACGGTCAGATTATCACCCCGATAATCTGGTCATGACATCCTGCAACATTAATTTAAAGCTGAAAAGTCAAAATGGTTGTAATGCAATGCTTAGTCAACGGTTACCACTTTTTAAAGTTCAGTTCACCCGAATCACAAATAATATTTTCACTCTTAAGTGTCTAACCATGCAGGTAGTTTTGGTTTGATTTGCTCAGGTTTTGAGATAACTAAGAGCCTATAGCCACGCTAGCAGATCTGTGAGGCTGCAAATGCTAACACTAGCATGACAACATGCTCACAATGACTGTTAACATGCTGATGTTTAGCAGGTATTATGTTAACCATGTTCACCATCTTCGTTTAGCATGTTAGTATGCTAACATCCTGACTTTTAGTCACTAGTATGAGTCAAAATCCAAAAAACCCTGGATCCTACATTTCCTATAATGCAACCAACAACATCTTTTCATTAGACCCACCCTGCCTGGTAAGTGCCCACATACTGAAGCTCAGTGCCCCAGTTTGTAACTCAGACTCTGTTAAGCCCAAGACTCAAGATACTGTATTTTCTCAGTGTTGACAAAACTCCCTCCAGAACCACAGCAGACATTACACAGCTGTTTCCACATGTTGAGTAATTACCCCTCATAACTACCTGTCCTTTATGTATAAAATCAGAGGAGTTCCCCTTGATACTTTTTTAAATATAGTGTTTTGAGAAAATGACTCCAGCGCAACAACATGAAGGAAAGGAACAGTACATCATGTCCACATTCATGACAACAGGATAACGGCAGCGAACAAAATACGCCAATAACCAGGTTAACAAACAACCTGACAAACAGTTTTGTTTGTTTTTGGTGACACAGTATGGTTCAGTGTGGTTTTTGTGTGGTTGTTATTTTCTATGTCACCTCTGCAACTTGCAGCAGTGACAGTTTCAGTTGCTGCAGGCGGATGATTAGATTGAACTGGGTTGTTACTGACAGAAAGCACCAGAAAGTTTTACAGATCACAGAACCACATAAAATCGCCTACAGTGGCCCACAGGGGAAAGTTGTCACATTCACATGTGACTATTTGAGAACATCATAAGATAAATATCAGTAGGGTGAACTGCAATAAAAGGATATCTTAGTTCTCGGGGTATTTTTGACCTAAGCCCATTTGTGACGCTGATCCTCACCTGATGACATAATCAATGTATAGTGCAGATATGACATCATACTGTTGTTTTACATTTACAATAAAAGTTCATCTGTACTATAAACTTAGTCTGATTCTCACAGCTGAGAAGCCATAAGTACGAAATGTTATTAAACAATTAATCATATATTATATATATCAAGGTTGCCATTTAATTTTCCGTGGATCGACCCAACATGCAACCACTGTATGAAAACCTGTTTATTGGTATATGTAATCCTTCATATTGGACATAATGTATTTTCCTAAATAGCAGTGAACATGGCACCACAGGCTGAATAAAAAAAAAAAGATTTGCATATATAAATCCATTAGACAAAACTCATGAAATATGCTGTAATTCTTTATTGTAATTACAATGAAAATGAACAACTGTTTTTTTAAATTATTATTGATGTGTTAAGGTGGAGAAAATGTGGTAAATATAATCTAAAGTAATAAGTAATGTGAAGTAATATACAGTACCAGTCAAATGTTTGGACACACTTTCCAATTCAAGTGAATGGGAAAGTGTGTCCAAACATTTGACTGATACTGTATAATCTATAGTAAAGCAATTACCGGTACATAAAATGGCAATACATTCAACAATCAGATTTTTTTGGTTTAATTTTAAGTCTACATTTCCCACACAATAAATGAAAATAAACTGTAGTATGATTATTATACAAGCATGTTATATATAATCAAAAAATACACCAAAGTATGATACTAAAAGGGAAACGAAAATAATGTATAATGAATATAATATAGGGAAGTGAATATAATATATAAGAGATATTAGTTATCAAGTCTAGGAGTACTAGCAGGAATTAGCACTAAACAGGAAGGTGTAAGTGTGTTTTTGTACAATATTAAATGGATATTCTTTGCTATAAATTAACCTCCAGTCTTGTATTGGTGGTCTATGTAAGGCCAGTTTCTTCAGCATTGTTCAGAGTTTTACAGGTGCCGTGGAAACAAGTAACTTTTCATTAAGTTTTGTTTGTTTATTTCTGTCATTTCTTATATTTATTCAGAATACATTTGATGTGTTTTAGGATTTGTTTTAGTATGTTCGGGCTACAGCAGCTTATGTTAACCCCTAATTTGGCAGAAAATGACTCTCTATATATGGAAATGTATGTTCTAATAATTGATTGATAGGTTATCTACATGATAAAAAGTGGTTGAATGAAAGTACTGTTGTTAATGAATCTGTTTCATTAGAGTTCATTAGACTTCATTTCAGCACCATGTGCTGTTCAAATGGGCTGGTGCAGAACTAGACAGTACCGGTGGATTACATGCCTCTCTTCACATGGGGGCAGTATTGGATGTTATGAGGTCCTACAAACAAATCACGTAAAATGTTTTGATGTGAACTATGAAAGAGAAACTTCAACGTCCGTCAGGGGGCCAAATATTTTTGTTGGAGGGCCCACAAGCCCACGTTTGCCTACCTACCACTGATATAAGGCATAACACCCAAGAAGACACATTACATGTTAGTACTGTTTGACACAGATGTGAAGAACCACACAATGCAAAGCTGAGTCTGGAGTATTATAATTACTATTACATATATATATATATATATATATATATATATATGCTGTATATATAATATAAACAAGGTATTTGATACAAATATTTGTTAGATATTATTAGTTCATTTGAATGCCAAGAGGGTCACATTAGGATGACAGATGATTGCAGACCTCTTTTAACTCAGCAGCTCTTAATGTTACTAAAGCTCTTATTGTGTTAAGTACTTGTCCTTACCACCTGCTGACTGCTTTATGCGTTTGTATATGTGATGTAGGTACTGCCAAAAGTCTTACATATACAAGACTTTAAGAAAATAACAGAAATGGCAAAACTTATATGAAGCAAGGGTATGACATGGCAGTGCTGTCCGTCTACTGACTCTTCTGAGTCAGCTTAATTTATCCACTAAAGATGGATGGCCATAACCATGACACATCCATCACCATGATTGTTATTTTACACACCCTTGTATATCATGTCATAATGTGACACTCCCATAAACATCTTAATGACATTCTTAATGTAATACTTAATAGTATAGATATGATATTGTGTAATATCAGTCACATACTATATTATCATAGATATTACTATAATAGAAATGATCATATAATTATATTATTATTATTAATTATTTGCTTATCTATTTATTATGTTTTCCTTTAGACATATTTTGGGCTAACTTCCACAGTCTACACCCTATAAGCCTGTGAGGTCTACAATGGCTTTAATGAAAAGTGTATCATCTCTCAGATAGGGGCTCTTGCCAGCAAGTTTAGCCAGTGGACAGAACAGCGGGCAGCCACTGGCGATGTTCATCTCGCTGATCGGCCGCTGAAAGGAGGTGGAGGTGACATCAGGGCGGAAAGCATCAATAATGTGCTCCCTGTTGTTCTGATCCAAGAGCATTAGAGTCACCTGGGGAAAGGCACGGAGAGGGGAACACCAGTTTGTTTTGTGCTATTTATTCAGGGTTCGTACACCTTTTTAAGAGTAAAATTCAAGCACTTTCAAGGTACCTAAACCCAGAAAAAGGCCAGACTCTCAAAGGCTTTATCATCACATCTAAATTATTGCTATAAATTCCAGGAGACAACAAACAAATATGACGATGGGATCGTTTCATTTCAAATATTAAAAGATTTCTGGTTTACATGAGTGATTGTGTAGATGAAACACCAGCTTATGTTGAAAATCAAGCACTTTTCAAGGAGTATATTCGAATTCAAGCATATTCCTAACCTTGAAAACATAACTGTTAAAATTAAGCCTTTTCCAAACTTTCAAGACTTGTACGAACCCTGTTTATTGTGGTGATTGTAGATTTTAAAAAATGGGTGGCAAGACCATTTACAAGTCTTCCTACCTTCTGACTGAATGGCCATTTGAGCAGCGCATCGCACTTGCCCCTCATGACGACAAAGAACAGTGAAAGGTGTGTTCCTCGACCCGTCCCATCTCCGTTCAAATACAGTCGCAGACACATTTTGTATCCGTATTTGCTGGAGTAGAACGCTGTGAGGTAGAAAAAGAAGAATCCAGTGTAAACAGAGCCTAAAAACAGTGTCATGTGAGAAAAGGAGTGACATGCACACTCCCTGAAGAACAACAAGGGTGTAGGGAAGTGGAATTTCCCTCAATTACACGCCAAGAGTAATCATGCAAACCACATGATCTTAGCTGACTCAAATAAAGCTTGGACATGAGATATGCCACGTGTACAGAAGACCTTTGAAATGCATAATGGGTGGTGATTATGTCTTTCATCTCACCTGGAGAGAACATTGCAGGTGTTCGACCGGCCACGGCGTCTTGCCTGCGGCGTGAGAAGTCAGAGATTTTCCAGACAAATATCCCGTCGTACGTGCAGAACTGGAGTTCTCGCACCAGCTGTTCAGTTTCAGACAGCTGCAAGTCTCTCATGGTGATTGTCCGCTCTAGCTGACACACTTTATTGGAGAGGTTTTCAATTTTTTCCTGGTCTAAACGATGTTGATGTGAGAAAGCCTCCAACGTAAGTGAACTGCGCTCCACCTCTCGGTTCAGGACACACACGATGTTTTCTAAAGCGTTCACCTGGCAAAAAAACAACCCAGCAACAAATACATTTAGATCCTCATTCAAAACCTGTAAACATTAACAAAGAGCATTCAATTTGGTGAGGCTCACCTTTTTTTCCAAGTCCACGGACTGCCCAGGGGCTGTAGCTCCAGAGCCCGTGGCTCCCTCCTCAGGAGCCCTGTACAGGCCCAGATCAGAGTCCTCCTGCCACTCCCCGGGACCAGGAGCATCAGCACGCGACCTAGACATGGACAGCACCATGGGCAGCAGCAGACGCAAGTGCTCCATGGTGCTGCTGTGCTCATGGTCGCTGAGCTTCCCGTTCTCTATCTGAGAAACACAACAGAGCTTATTTAGCAACTACTGTAATAAAGGCAGAACTGAAAACTCGTTATAGCCCAGTCAGATTTTATCAGTGGTGAGCACTGTTACTTTAAAGAGTAGTAAAGTTGTGTCCATTCCATTACTTGGAATTTATTTATACTGTGAAATAGAGCCAGATAGATTTTTAAGGATTTATCAATCTTAAATGGTTTTAACGATTTTTTAGAACACTGATATCAATATTTGAGAGTAAAGAAATGCTGATAACGAAATATCAAGCGATATTTACAGTATTAAATGTTCAAAACTAAATATGCAACAATGAACGTTAAAGTTCAGGACAATAAAAACATCCGTAGGTAATGTTTATTATCAAAAGCCCATCTAAATCTGCTTCATCAGGACTGTGTAAGTGTGGTGTCGCAGTTGCCTGGCAACATAAGCAAACCATAACTGTCATCAGAGTTAGATTCAAATGTTGCTAAACTCTGATAGGTGCACAGAAGCATGTGACATCATTTTTTTCTGACTGAGCCCCGCCCACTTCAAACCAGTGAGAAGAGCTCAGTCTAAAACAGCCCAGAGAGAAATCTTTCATGAAATAACCAAAACAGTTGTAACTTGGGCAGAAAAGTACGAGCTCATGTACGACCCCGGCGATCATGGTAAGAAGCTGATTGAGAAAATGTGTTTTTAGTGCCTATACATTTGTTTACCAATGAATTATGACCGAGATATGTACTGGGCGGGACATTTTACAGTTAAAAAATAAACTTTTCAGTGCTCTCTGACCGATAATACTGGCCATGCTGATAACATATTGATATTGGCCGGCCCCTACTGTGAAGCGTTTTTTCCATCCTCTTTAGGGAGATATTTTAGTACAGATTGAAGGTATAGTTCCAAGATTTTAGGAAATACGCTTATTACTTTTCTTACCAAGACTTAAATGAGCGGATCGATACCATTCACATGTCTGCATGCTAAATATGAAGCATACATTTAGCTTAGCTTAGCATAAAGACTGGAAGCAGAGGGAAACAGCTAGCCTGGCTCAGTCCAAAGGTAATAAAAACCCACCTACCAGCACCTCTAACTAACATGTTATATCTTGTTAGCGTAATATGTACAAAATCTAGTGTAAAAATGACAAGTTCTGGTTTTACGGGGGCTTGAAAACAAGCCATACTCCAACACATAAATAATTTGGTCGACCCCCCAAAATAAAAAAATAAAAAGCATTACAGCATTATATTTGATTAGAATACCATACATACCACAGATTTACAGCCCACTTCATTGAATGGACAGGCACTCTTTGACTTGGCACAGGATCTGCTGTGGTCATTGAACTGAAGGTAGAATGGATAAAAAAAAAAAAGGTTAGGAGTTAGTGGACCAGCTCCAAACAGAAATGAAAGTGAAGTACTACAGGATTAGGATAGGATACTACATTCTTAGTCAGAAAGAAACTTAAGTGGTAATAAAGGGAATTCTAGGTCACCATTTCCTAAAACCTCTATTACAAAGAAGACTTTAACTGTTCAGATGATCAATATGTGGAACTCACAGGCATCTAGTTAAAGGGTACATTTATTGTAACTTGTACGTCCTGTCTATTGTTTGTGTTTTGTATAATTTGATGTGTTTTTACAGCATTGTGTGCATGCATTTCGGGCCATTTGGGGACAGGTGTTGCATGTTTGCTTAGGCTGTAAATGCTATATCCAGTGAATATTCAATGCTTAGGTACAGTATAAAGAAGCTACCCGATTGTCCCTTTATGGCTTTATTTTAAGAGTAAAACTAAGAGCCTTTATTCAGAGAGGACACTGTAGTAATTTGAAACCACTTAACTCTACATAGAAATGAATGTGGAAAATTAAAGGGTAATTTGAGGAACAGCTCAAACCTTTTCTCTTGGGATCTTTTTCTTGCCACAGTCCTTGCATTGTAAGGGAAACTTCAGACAGATCTCATCATGGGCCTAAATTACACCACAAAGGAGTATGAGAATGTTATTTTGGGTCCATTTATGCAGATACAACCAGCAACTGCTTTGCACTAGATAATCTCTGTCTCTCGCCTTGATGTCTTTAAAGTTGAAGGTCATTTTGCAGTATTTGCAGTTGAGTGTTCTTGCTTCACATTCTCTCTCATTATGTCTGTCCTTCTCCGTACGAAGGATTAAGGTTTGGCAGGCGTCGCACAGTATCCGCTCGAATTCACAGCGGCCTTCATGCTGAGCCTAAAAATGGAGGACAGATCAATTATTATTACCACATTCTTACTGCCTACCCCTCTCATGCAGAGCAGGTGTGTCTGTTATTCAGTAAAATCAAATAAAGACAGTTGTGCTTTATGGTTTTACAGCATATTTGCATGTGCAGATGATCAAAAGGGGTCATATAAAAGCTTCTGGTCTTTTGTCAGTTTTATATAAAGATGATATGCCCTAGTTGATCATTGTCAAAACAAATGTTCTGCACAAAAGCTTTAACTGCCAGACACACCTGCACATGTAAACAAGTGTGGTACAGGAGGTACTGACAGTTGAAATGTGGAAAAACACGATTGATGATTGATAAGTGCATAAAAAAAAGCAGGTGAAAGGTAGCAACACAGTACACTTATCTAATTATGAAAGTGATATTAAGTTATTATGATGTTTAACCCAATTAGGAGAAATATTCTGAGACTCACCATTTAATTACTTGTATTATATTATTGCTAAAACACAAATAATATACTGAAGAAGTGAGATAAAAAGAGAGCTTTTTCAAACATCTGACCTTAAAACAAACAAAAACGAATCCTAACAAAAGTAGGAAGTCATTGGAGGACGAGGAAATAAAAGTACAAGAAAGAGAGGAACAGAAATAAAAAAGTTGAAGTAAAACAATGAAGTACTGAAACGAAAAAAGGATGTTTTTGATTTAAAGCGTCTAAGTGTTCGAGAATTTTATAAAAAGCCATAAAATATAATTTTGAAAAATACCGGGAAACGAAAGGGGTGGAACTCAACTGTGAGGTGGAGTTTATTGACCTGAAAGTTAGTCTCTTTCACTATGACTATCAACAGCATGCATGGAGCTACAGAGCAGGAACAACAGGTAGGTTAGCCTGTTTTTCGCTTTGACTGCTCACTTTTCAGACACGCGACACCGGCAAATCTCAAACCGAATAACCAAACCGAATATGAATTATCTTTAACAGCTTTCCAGTCAAATCCCTGTCCTCACCACGCCACTCAGACACCATGTTTATTCTAATTTTCCAGCTTCATAAGCGCTAGTTTTGGGTGTGTATGGCTAGCTAACGGCAGCGCAATCTTTCCACAGTGACTAAGACAGCAGCCCACAACTGTTCACACAAACATGTGGGTGTATCATACAGCATAGCAATCATTTCTTGACCGCTACAATAAAACTATAGCAGACTTTGACCCCATCGTTGTAGAAAGCAAGCACATGTTTTTTAAGAACTAGCTAAGCTAAGCAGTCTTAGCCACATTTGCAAAGCATGCAAAATAATCTCCAGCATCAGACTCGTGTTCTCATTTTAAATCATTCCTGCCATCACATCCTTTAAACATTTCCTGTGTAGAACCTGATCTACATACTGTTTGGTAAAACCACAAAACAAACACAAGACGAAAAGCACTACAAACATCCTTTGCATGGAAGTAGAATCAGGAAGTCTCTTTAATAAGCACAGTAACTCACCCCACACAGACATATTTACAGTACAAATAAAACTAGTAGACAGATGACGCTCATTCAAAGAACAGAAACAGCTTTTATAATCCTGACGGGGCTTTTTTGTGATTATAGAAATCACAGTCTGTCTGAAGGATAAAGATCATTGTCTAAACTGATCCTGTTTTATGTCTAACAGCCAGTATAAATTCAGCAGTTCCCTTGTGAACTAAATCTAGCAGTTTCAATATCATGTAATGGCCATCTAACCCGCCAACAGCAGTCAGTCAAGCTAAACCCGAGCTCACTGGCCTTTTATATCCTGGTACTTTCCCACTGAGCTGTTGTTGTTAGCAATGCTGGTAATGTGGGGGATTTCCAGGCTGCATGTTTCACTTCCTGTTTCTCAGCTATTGCTCTAGTTACAACTTGACTACATGTTCAGCATCCATATTGTGATGTGAAGGCTTGAGCAGAAAAAGAAATGTGATCCACAAATGCAGAATATGTGAGGGTGTACTCTGTGTGGTTACTGATGGTTTAGATTAAGATTTAAAAATACTGACAGCACCGGTTTGGGTGGAGTAAACTGACACATGTACATGGTTAATATGGGGCAGGCAGGGACAAACACTCAAGCTGAAAGCAGTAAGCACACAAACAATTTTAATTTTATACTTCACCTCATACTCTTTTATTGAACCTGTCCAATCACAGCCCTGGTTCAAACATCTGGCAGGCAGACTTGCTATTTCACGACCGGCTGCATTGTCTGGAAATGCCTGGTGGGCGAGCGAAGACCATACTTCAGTGAACTCACAAAGCCACAAAACATAATAGTGAACAGACATAACAGGGTGCATTGTGTGAGTTTGTGATAAAGGAAACTCCAGTCAGACTGTAGTCATATTTTTTTCTTTGAAACAGACTTGGGGGTGATGGATGATTTACAGATTACAAGGAAGATGTCTCATAAAATAACAATGTGGGCTGAAAGCTGCATACATCATAACTTACCTCATTACTATTTAGAATGGAAATAGGTTCCTCATATATCTCCTCTTGGCGGCAGGCTTCACATGGCTTTGGTCCCGAACTGACAAACAAAACAGGTTTGTGACTTTCTAGTAAAAAACAAACAAACAAAAAAAACCCCCAGCAAAAAACAGCTGGTTGGCTCTACCAGTCAGCAACAATTTCCTGCTGATCCATTACTTCAACGACTGCTGACCAGTATGGACCATAGCTCAATTAGATGAGTCATTAATCAATACAACAGCAGCGGAAGAAGTTTGGAGCGCAATACAAATGCTGCAATTTGCAACCTTGATACGTTGTGGGAAAATCATGAGAAAAATGTATGAGCTTTTGCAAGGTGGAGGACAAATAAATGAATAACACGTACAACACAAACACAAAGTACATGTGAAATTATCATTATAACATGATGAATTCTCATGCATAGGCAGTAGTAGTTTTCGAGCAGGTCATGTGAAATCACCTTTCAAAACATCCATTTCACATGTGGTTTTGTATAAAGGGTAAAGTCTGCTACATGTGAAACAGCATTTCACATGTAATGAAATTCAGACAACACAAGCCCTTGTAGTTGTCTGACCACTTATAGGGGAAACTTCACAAGTGCTTGTGTGAATGCTGGAAGATTAACAAAAATGAGACTCCAGTACATACATGTTATATAGGTTTAGTTTAATATATTTTGTTGTATTTGGTTTTATGTATAGTTGTTAAAATGATTTAATTTCCTGTATCGTCACCTTATGTTTAATGATACTGTCAAAGGATCATTAAACATAAGGTGACACACCAATGTATTCGTTATGCATTCACAACGCATTCATGAATGAAGGTGATAGGAAAAGAAGTGGAAAAGAAAACAATGGACACCTTTAGAATGAGTCAGCATGGTTAGATCCTTGTGATTCACTGACTTCAGTATTACAGTCCAGTCATGTGAGGGATGAATCTGCATAAAGTAATTGATCTTGGGTGCAAACAATCCCCAGAGGCGAGCAGAGATAAGAACACAGGATGTGCTGAAGCATGTCCGGTAAGAGGGTAAGCATACGAGGGGAAGGGGTTTGGATTTCACACGGTTGTAGGTGGTCTGAGGACCTCCTGTCTACCTGGTGAGCTGCTTGAAGCAGTGTACACAGAAGCGGTGGCCGCACTGAGCCTGGACAGGCTTCCTCAGGACCTGGAGACACTGCTGACATTTGTATTTATTCTCCATGGGCACTGACAGCACACTGAGGGGGATCCCTGGTAAAGAGTTGGAACAGTCCAACGAGATTCGGGCCATTCTTCTCCATCAATCTGGTGCTATAACCTGCGAATGAAAACAGACAGCACATCAGTCACAATGTTTTGTGTTTCCCGTGACATACCGGTAATTACTTACTTAACACATGCAATAGGCATAACTCTGACATACCGGTAATTACTTACTTAGCTACTGGAAGTGTCAGCACATGTGAAATTCCGTAGCTGTACTGAAAGTACACGTATGAGCAGCATCCAAGCCCTTAAGCAAATAATTGTAGAATGGGAATATAAGGCTGATTCATCATTGTGAAACTGTGCGAGGCCATCTTAACTGCGTTAGGTTTGGCTGCTATAGCCTCAAACATGTTTTATATATCGCAGCCAAATGATGCAGGCATATTAAAATAAGATACACGGGTCATAATACCACATAACACATTTTGCATATAATTCAAAAGAGATGTAAAACCATTGAGGCTACAATGGAACCTGTGTGCCACTAACATGGTGAAATGGCTTGCCTTCCCAAAACGCTTGCCTTATCTACAAAGTCTACGTGAGATGCGTGCAAATTCTTTGAGTTGTGATCTATGAGATAGATCAATAGAGATACTGTCAGAAAACAAACATACTGGTGACAGATTTGTCTGATGACTTGCTCTAGAATGTAAACATGGTGGGTAGAGCAGGAGTATAGTTAAGACAAAACACTGATTCTAAGAGCTTTTCCAATATCATAGTTAGTAGTGTTACTTCAAAGAAAATAGAAGAAGGTTCCAGTAAATAATCTTGCGTTACTTAAAATCAAAATCCCAGTCCAGACAACAGACAACAGACAACTCTCGACAAAAATTAATGACAGACGCAACAGATCACCATGGCCGCCTCTTGCAGTTCGGGCAAAACATTAAGCTTCTGGTTACAGCACCACCATGTCTTCAATCTGTCTGTAAGATTTTTTTTTTCCCCAAGTAAAGACGAGATTTAAAAATCTTTCAAACGCTGTCCTAAAAAACGCTGTCCTCAGTGGTATGCAGCTACGTGTCATGAAAGGCCAGTGGTCTCAAGCTACGTTTGCACTCACTTAGGTTTGCCATTTACTACTCAAAAGATTGATTTTATTAAAGAGTAACTACACAACGTTAATAATCGTGCTTGTGTTGCCATCTTGTGGTTACTGTATGCTCTGCCCACAATATAGGGAGTACAACACAATGCACAATGGATCGAAGTTGGGTGTGGTCATGATATTTATAATAAGATTTATTTGTATGGTATCTGTGCAAATGCAATAATTTAAAGCCAATATGTTTATGATTTGAATATTCTTTCCTTTGGTGCCATCTGGTGGAAGCATCAAGAATGACACTGACAAATTGAAGGCCATGAGCAGGCAGTTTTTTCATTTTTTACATGTCAGTGCAGGTGTAGAATCTGTGCACGGATTAAATGAGGTCCCAGGAGTCTGCAGGTTTATCCCTTACAATTAAACTAAAGGTTGCTTTAGTAATGCTAAGTGCTAGGAGGAGCTCTCATTTCAAGACTTTTATGGTAGAAAAGCATTGTTACGTTGACCGAAAATGACTAAACCAAGTGCAAATGTCCACACTGTTTTGATGTCTCACACCAATCAGTATAAAATTCAAGGTCAACAGCGGCAGCAACAGCGTGACTTTCCGCCTGTGTCAAACTTTAAAAGATATGAACCACTACAAGGCTGAAAGCATATTTGGCTGGTGATGCGTGATTACTCCTTATCAGCCTTATCTCCTAAGCTGTAAATATCGCTGCCAAGGACTGAAACTGAATTTCTGCAGTGGTAGCGGTAAATGCAATATCATAGTCATTTCATATTCACTGTCACAGACTAAAAAGCCTGTTGTGGTAATAATTTCCCACTTTTCACACCTTTGTAAACTAACCCCTTCATTTTAGAAATGTCAGCTCTATGAATGTTTAATCTCTTAGTGGTACATCATTTATTATTGAAAAATCCCTTATGGGAAAATGAGTGGGGAGTGTTTTTCCCAAGAACCAACAGATGTCATCATATACTGAGATATTACCACACGCCCACAGCAAATACTCCATTAATGAATATGCACACAGCTGTTTGTTGCCTGTCACGGTGCCTTACTAGGTTTAGTTTTACACACAGCTGCAGACAATGGTATACTATGTGCATGCAAGTACAGTATGTCATTGTCAACATATAGTTAATATTAGTGTCTCTTGAAACTCTGGAAAGAATATGAACAGACTGCAGCTTTGCATTCATGCATTTTCATTTCCTGCAGATGCAAAATATAACCGTTGAAATCTCTCTGCTTGTCTGCAATAGGCTAAGGGTTGTACAATAATATGTAGTTCATCTGGTTTGAACTACAGTGCATTAGCCAAATAGCTTTGAGCAGTGTTGTCTCCACCTATTCATTTGCTTAAGTCAAAGCCTGTCTTAAAAGAAGAATTCACCCATAAATTTAAATTCAGTGTCAATCAAAATGCCACTGATAAAAACAAAAGAATAAGTTCCATCTCAGCTTTTTCCTAAAATGGGATAAGGGTAAGGCTACCTGTTTACACTAGATGGAGGTAAATACCATGTTTTCAATACAAAACACACTATCCTGCCTGACTGGGGAACATTGAAGGAAACTTTATGCCTCTGCACATGCAAAGTGAGATAGGCTTACTCATTAAGCTTGTGCTGGTCACGATAGGTTTGTGGACTTTTTGCTGACTTCAATTTAAGAAATATCTGAATCCTCTTTTTTGGTGAAATCCTGTCTCATCCAGTGAAATCTGCTGAAACTTCTATGTGGGGAAGTGGGATTAAAAGTAGCTGTTAGATCAAAACTTAAAAAGAAAAATGAAACTAGGCAACCTAAAAAGGTCACCCCACAAATGAATTTCAGTAACCGTATGAACACTGAAACCCACCAGCACACACCTCACATCTCATTTTTATAATGATCTTCACAGAATGAATCCTGATCAGAAGAAAGAGTTCTCATGCTCGTCATGAGACTTAAATTGTCCCAAGTGAACATATGACCGGTAATGCATTAGCAGCCATTAGTAATAAGAGTAAACATTCAAGCTACGAACAATATAATCTTTCAAGTAACATTCATACTCCCTGGCATCTTTTCTATTTTATTCAATAAACATTTACAATTTATTAACATTATATTCCTTTTTATCAAGACTAAATAATGATGATGCATCATTTTTGTATGAGTTTATTTGTCAAAATTAAATGTATATGTATATTTTAAACTTCAGTCCCATTACGTGGAGAGTGAAACAGCAACATTGGTTATCTTAATCTAAATTTTCTAGAATGATTGTTAATTATTCACTTGTCTTGTTCCACCATAGATGACTTCTTATCAACCTCAGGAAGAACCCTGTTTAAAAGGCGGTAAAAGTTTCATATTTCATTTCTTTAAAAAATCCCATTCTCCTTATCACTGAGAAGCCACACCATCTTTTCTTGCTTTTTTCCCCTCAGAATGCCTATCTGACAAATCACATTCAAGTTACATAATGACTACTATTTCTTCACTGTTAGAACGTACAATAGTATACCTATGTTATTGCACAATCACTTTACAAGTTTCATGTGTTGAAACTTTATATACCCTTTCTGTTCTAAAAGGAACAGAAACAGAAAGGGTATATAAAGGTAAGATTAATTAAGTCACATACCACAGTTGGATGACATACAAAACAGCCTTGCATAGAACAATGGGGCAAGCCTTAATAAGTAGAAGAGTACACCCAAGCTGCTGTTTTGTTCATGTAACCATAGAAACCTTGAGAAGGTAGCAATTACAAATGCAGTGCAAACAATCATTAAATCAGCCAATCTCATGTAGAAACCATTTCTTTATCATACACCACACTCAACCATCACTGAAAGGACTAAAACAGACCATAATCTTTGTACACTCTGGCTAAAAATGTCAGAAACATGAAAGCAGCCATGCACTAAACACAAACATAACTAAACTTTGAAAACTGAGGTGTGATTTACAAAAAAAGACCTTGGTTTGTTAACTGTGTCCATACAGTCATCTGGCCTGTAAGTTAATTATGAGGAAACTTTAACAATCATATTTTTGAAAGAACTATCACCAACACCAAGAGCTGCATTCTCAATCAAAACAATGTCAAAGTACAACTAAACTATCCCTTCAGCCTCCACAGCCACTACTCTTTTTGTCTCAAAAAAGCAAGTAGCAGCTATTTGAAAAATAACATCTGCTCTGCCTGCTGCCTGTATGCTCGCCCTATCCGTTCGCCATGTTCTTGGTCAGTATTTGCCTTATACTCCAACCAAGGGTTTTAGACTCAGAAACTCTCAACGACACTGCACTATAACCAAACCAGGATATTTACTCACCGAGTTTGGAAAGACTGCCTGTTCACCTTATACTTGTACACGGACATACCCCAGTATTTCATAGTAACATAATGCTACACCCACGCAAAAAAAACGTCACCGCCTGGTTAAAAGGCAGACGCCACAACTTCAGTGAGTCACTAGCTTAGACATTTTCATGCGGGTACTGACTCAGTACCTATATGTTAACGAATAACTTCGGTAGTTATCATTCTTACTCATTTTTGCATTTGTGTCATCAGGCTAAAACATGCACTTATCCTAGCTCCTAACTAATTTACACTTTACTTCTTGGTTTATGAGTAGCTACACAACTTTAGGTAGCTAGTTAAATGCTAAGTTAGGCAGTGTTTGACTAACCTATTACAATGGGTTTAGCGAATTAACTGCTCAGTTAGCGAGCTGCTAAGCTAGTCATCTGGCAAGCAGAAACACCAGCTCAGCTAACTAACCTTGGCGCCTGGATTGTGCCTCTGCCGACAGACAGACAAAAAACGAAACTATTTGTCCGCTATCGCGTGAGAAGGACAACTCAACCTTTAGCTATATTTATGTTGCGCTTATTTTCACAAGTGGGGTAGCTGCGGAGTCACTTTCTCTACACTATGCAGTGCATTCAGTTAAACTGATAAACCCCGCCCCCTTACCAGTGCTGCCCCGGAGTAGAAAGCAGGTTTACCAAGTGACGCATGCGCATTAGCCTTCACAATGTACGTAGGTAAAGCTTTACAACGGTTAAATCAGCGACGATGCGTTTTGATCTCCAAAGGTATGAGTTTACATACGTGTGTTCTGCATTGTATGGAAAAGCGAAAAGCTACCACTACCTTTTAAATAAATGTAGCTAGATGTAAGTTAACTGGTTTAATGTGTAAACGAATTAATGTCGAAGCCGAGCTACCAGCGTGATGTACCTGCCAGAGAAGGCATAAACAGTAAAGTTACGCACTCCTTAGCTAACGTTAGCTTAATGAGCTATCAGAAAAATATCAGTAATTATGTTGTAGTTTATCAATAATTAGCTAGTCAGATACTCTTGTTTTTCCAGGACAAGCAATAGAAAAGTTACTTAAGATTATTGACTTTGTATATAACAACATAAGTGATAGATGGATGTAGCCTTACTGCATCAGTAAACTGCTGTTGTACTGGCTTCTGTAGAGCATACCAAAGGTTTTTGCTTTGATATACGTCATTATCAATTAGCTGTTGTTGTTATTATTATGTGAGTGCAATAAACACAAAGTGCATTATAAGATTGTCCAGTTGTGCAAATGTTTCTAATGTTGCCCCACCTTTTTCTCAGCCGTCAGTGTCCAACAGCTGCACAGTAGTAGCACTGGGTTTACAGACAGCTGCTATGATGGGCTGTATCCTGGACATATCCACACCACCCCCATCCAGAAAGCCCTGTTGGCTGTTGGGTCAGGTGTGGCTGCACTACAGAACCCCTACAGACACGGTGAGGCTCTCACACATCAGCGTGGGTTCATCTCTTTCATCTCTTCTTTTTTTAAATTAATGCCTTCTCATGGGGCGTCTGCTAGCGAAGTGGTTAAGACTCATACCATATAACCTCAATGCCCTGCTTTGACTCCGGCTGGGGACATACAGAAGGAGAAAATAGCACCAGGATATGTACGTAAGACAGAAAAATAATCGAGGGACATTTGACATGTTGCTTCTTTATGACATTCATCTGTCTGGTAGCCTTACAACAAGTATTTTGATTAAACTTTAGTCAACCAGTCTGCAACTGATACTTGTGTGTCAGCAAGCCTGTACCCTTTGTATGCATCCAACAGTTCAGATTATAGGAACTTGAAAGAATGTCTCATCCTGTGTATCATTTTTCAGTAAAATTATACCATCTGTTGGGGACTGTACCTGACGTTCTTTTCTCATGTACAGTTCAAGTACAGTTCTCAAGCTTTTATTCTCTGGAGACCAGTGTTACTGTATTTGCTTCTAAAATCTCTTGGAAACAGAAATGAGAATAAATACCCTGAAACTTTGAAGGAGGAAGAGAGCTGTAACACCTGTCATGTGACATTTAGTTTAGAGACTGCAGGTGTCTTTAAAGGGCAACTCCTGACGTCTGGTCCTTAGTATCAGCTGATCTTCAAATATTGGCTCCTTTTATAATAACGTAATTACAATGCAATAACATAATTTAAAAACATTTGACTCTTCCTGCCTGGTAAAACACCCAGGTCATTCCAACTCCACGCCTCCAGTTTGTAATGCAGGCTTTGTCGCCTTCAAACCCAAATCGAGATAACTCGGACAGACATTTTCTCAGACTTAAAAAATCTCCTTCAGAACCACAGAAGACACTAAACAGCTGTTTTCACAGGCTGAGTTGTACTCCCTGTGATGAGAAAACTGATCCTCATGTATAAAATGGGCGGAGTGCCCTTTAAATCAAGTATCTAGGTGAATTTAAGCTATATTACACGCTCTATTTTAAGATGAACTCCGCAAATTTGACAAGCCATGAAATGTATATTATCAATGTAACAAATCTGAGAATCTTTAAGTCGAAATGTAATTTGGGGCAGTCAAATATTAGGTTGTAGGTTTAGCAGCAACATCTTGGGAAATCTCTTTATAGTACATTAAATACCATTTAATTGGATGAAACTCTCCCTACAGACATGGTGGCAGTGCTCGGGGAGACGACAGGACACCTAGCGTTGATAAATCTCAGGGACAGGATGAGAAACGACCCTGAAGGCTACACTGTCCTAAGGTCAGTAACTGTAACACTATTCAGTAGCTTTCTGATGATCGTCTGTGAATGAAATTAGATTTTGTCTCACTTGTGATTGACCGGTTATTGCAGAGAAAGGCCCAGGATCCGGCTGTCTACACTTGATCTGAGCAAGATGGCGTCACTGCCTGACGGCTCTTTTGGGAGAGAATACCTCCGTTTTCTGGAGGACAATGTGAGTGATCACTGATGTGTTCTAAAAATAAATGTTTAAAACTTGTTTTACATTCCTTAACACTGAGTTCATCAAGATAAACACGTCCTCAGAATTCCCTCCCTTTTTACGTTTCTCTTTCACCTTTACTCATACATTCACTTTCCTGTTCTGTCAGCATGTGACCCCCGACTCAAGGGCAGACGTGAAGTTTGTGGACAATGAGGAGCTAGCTTACGTCATGCAGAGATACAGAGAGGTCCATGATTTGCTGCATACCTTACTGGGAATGCCCACCAACATGCTGGGTGAGTCAGGTTTCACCAATTCTGAAAATGCAACCCGGATAAGATATTGGTCATTACACTTCAGACCATCACCGTCCTGGCATCTACAACGTCATATTGTATCATTTATAGGAGCGTGATAGCCAGCAGTTTTAAATAGCACAATAAATAGTTGGTGACGTGGCTAAGTCTTTATTGTGTGCATGGCCGACAAAACCAGATGAAGGGCACACCTGGAGCCACCTGGAGTCCTACTAATTTTTCATAGGAGCTTTCTGTTTTGCTGACAACATACTAGTGGATTGATTCTATATCACAATGAACTGGCCAAGAACTTTGAGTTGCAACTTCTATAACACGAAGAAGAAGTAAAGTTTTGCAATAAGGTTTCACCACAGAGGTTGGTTCTGACACACTTAACCGTTGACTTGCTTATGTTTTTTTTTCTTCTCCTTTCATCTTGAGTAATCTGGATATTTCTTTCTTACTCTGTTGCTTTCAGGTGAGGTGGCAGTGAAATGGTTCGAAGCTGCTCAGACTGGGCTTCCCATGTGTGCTCTTGGAGCTGTGTTGGGACCACTTCGGCTGAATGCAAGGTACAACACCAGTGCTTTTTACCAGACCCTGAACTACAGCACAGCACTGGACCACCAAGGCGCTTAGCGAGCTCTGTAGCAGTATGATCAGAAGTAGAGGTAGTTAGAGTTTTTGAGTGAGTCAGTTTCTGTACACTACAAGCACAGAACAGAGCTGAGTGATTTGGGGTTGGTGGGTATTTGTAAAGAATGACCATCTCAATTTCCCAAAGACCAAACTGACATATCCAGACGTCTTGTTTTGTCTGAGCAACAGTCCAAAATCATTTTTGCTCAAAAAAATGATTTAAACCATAAATTGATTACAGAAATAGTTGCAGATTAATTTTCTGTCGACTTATCGATTAATCAGCTAATCATTTCAGCTTTACATTGTGGTCTTTTGTGTCCTGAATTTCGCCTCTTAGCCTGCGTAGGACTACAAGTTGCCACCTTTAATCTGTACTTAACAAGTCAACATTAAAAAGCATTACTCCAATTCTAATGACAACACAGCAACAACCTGCCAAATTTTGTATCAGAAAGAAAGAATCAACATATTGTTAACATTCATTAGGCTTTTGTCCAGCTCTAGTGTGTAGCACCACAGGGGGATAAGAGGAAACTGACAACTGTATATCATTGCTGTCGTTACAATGAACAAATGCCTATTTGTTTCTTTACCTATAAATCATAAATCCTTCCTCATTCAATAACTGTGAACTTCCTTGTGTTTGGGGGGAACTGCGCTATGGCCCGTTTGTTAGAAATAAAAAATAATGTCTTAAATGTTCCTTCCTTGTATCACCGTCTAGCCATTTACAGTCGCTGATCACTTCCTTGGGTCCTTGGGCTCTGCAGAACGGTCAGCGGTCTCGCTGTATCCTCAGCATCTTCTACGAGAGACGATGGGAGCAGAATCTTGAAGACCTCCGACAAGAGCTCAACATAGAGCCGCCTCCTGTCATACTCCGTGCTACCAACAAGAGGAGCACCTGAGAAAGACAAAAAAAGAGGAAAGACTCAGGAATCGCTGTACAAAAGACTTTTAATAGCGGACAAACCAGAAATATTTGAAGTGTTACACTGTGGAATTTCTTCATGAAAAGGAAATGAGGAAATTTCACACTTGCCAAACTTTGGCTTGTCCCTGCTTACATCCTAAATGTATTTCCATTCTTGTTAAGTCAGCTTTTACTTTAAATGTGAATCATCATTTCAGTGAAGTTTGAAAGTTTGTAATCTCCTCAGGTCATATTCAGTCGCGTTCAGAATGTGACAGTTGTTGAGAATGTGACAGAAAGTTTGTATTTGTGTCAAGGACAAAAATAAATTTAATTTAAATACTCACCTCTATACTGGTTTATATATTACCAGCTTTGAGAAGTAATGTTGCTATTAGTCCAGTATTATATTTGTAATGCAAATGTACAATTGTGACCATTTTTCTATTTTAATCCAGCTGTCAAATTATTGAGAAATAGTATCATGTGCACCTGTAGTTGTACTAACACTTACGAGTGGGAAAGGAGCAGATGTTAACCGAACAAAAAAACGGTGCAGCTGCTTCTGTTATCTTTTGACTCACATACTGATCACATCATCACATACTGTATTCTGAATAATATGCTTCTCCTTTCTACAGTAATAATGACGTTAACAGGAAGTCTAATTGTGTACACTGCTTGACAGGTGTATGAGAAGAGCAAATCCAGTGTCAAAAATAATCTTTTTTCTAGTTAACAGCATTTTCCTGTTTCCTGTTTTTTTAAAAATATGTAGATAGTTAATTTCACAGCTCAGAAATCATGAAGAGAAAAAAATATGTTTGCTGAACCTTTATGTTAAATTTATGTAGCCAGCCGTCACATCATACATCATACATTTAGTGCAGTTTGACTTTACATCTTTATATCTCCACATTTTGCTTTGGACACAATGCACAAAGATAACCTGTAGGTTTTCTTACATTGCATTGTGGATATGACAAATATGTGAAACATTAACTGATGATGCGTTTCATTTTATTGTTGTCCATAGTATTGACCCAAATTAAACCATGACTAAGCTAGCCCTAAAAGAGTTAATAATATTACTATAATATATAATTGGGACATGCTCCACTAAGCCTAATACACACTAAATCCAAATATGAATGGCTTTTATAGGAAGATGTTTTTATAGTCAGTGTCTCTGTTGAAATAGCATGGCTGGCATGAATGGGCTGCTACAGTGTTACACTGCAAAGTACTAAAATCACAAGAAATATCTGAAATTGCTACATCCTGAGGTATCCAAGGTCTTCATCTGTAACTTAAACATCCTGACCATGGTGAAGTTAGTTTTAAGTGGGATATTCAACAGACATTCACTCCAGATCCAGCGGCGTATTCTTAAGTTCACCCACTTTAAATTTTTCCCACTTAAAACTACCTTCACCGTGGTAACATCCTGAAGCTACTCAAATCAATTCTCTCATAATAGTAACATGACATTTCTTAGACAGCATGACAGTGTTTGTCTTAAAATGCTCATTCATACAAAGGAGATAATAACCAGGACAAATACAGTGTTTTTCTGTAGGGCTGATTAATGGTCATTAGTGCTACAAACAATACCTTTTGTGGATATAAAATGTCCCTGATGATGAGTCAGTTAAGTCACTACTTGATTCATGGTTTTTCCTTGTTTCCTCTGTTTTGCCTTCTCCTCGCATGTTGTGTCTGGTGTCAGAGGAACACATTGTTCACACCAGGTCACTTCACACTTCTTTCCAAGAGCGTGTTGCCTTTATTGTTACTTCCCTAACCCTCAAATGAAATAGGCCTATGAGTGTATCCAGCCTCTGTCTCTTACTGATGTTAAGTCTAACAGGTCAGTTCCCTTTGGCGTTATTTAAATTCACAAACTTTCATTCAACAGGCACCATATATGTGCTCGGTTTAAAGTTTGTTGAGTTTTGGTCTGATGTTAGTCAGTACCTGCAGCTGTCCATGGTCCTAGAGTTACATTTTCACTTTCTCACTTTGTTTCTGATCTGACATGCATCATCAAGGGCACACTGTTGCATGTTTGTGATGTTGGTTGTGAAGGCTTGATTTGACGTTGCTGCCCTCTAGTGGCTTTCTGCCAAAACTTCAGTGTTCAGATGTTCAGATGTGAACGCCTCTGCTACTTCTCAAATGTTTTGGCAGAAAACCGCTGCTTGATATTATGACCTTGATTCCCAAATTGGCTCTTTGTCAGATTTGGGCTTTTCTTTTCCTAATGTAATAAAGAAGACATTTTAAAGTAGCAGAGAAAGTAGGT
Organism: Macquaria ambigua; assembly: GCA_008360985.2. NCBI lineage: Eukaryota > Metazoa > Chordata > Actinopteri > Centrarchiformes > Percichthyidae > Macquaria > Macquaria ambigua. The sequence continues at coordinate 194,992 of VMKM01000288.1, forward strand.
GCTGTTGCAAAGTCCTTTCAGAGATATAAAATCTCAGTTATTGTTTATTGGACTCACACATTTTATGATCTTCACATCACAGAGGTGTGCTACATTGCTTAAATGCTTAAAAGTTTAAAACTGACCTTCATGCTCCTTTCAAGAATGATTCTAATGGAAATAGGAAACATCAACACAAAACTCTGGGCAACAAAGATTAGTGTTTTTGAGTTATACTCATTCTGTTGACATATCTTTATCTTCCTGCTGAGTCCCTACACGACAAAGGTATTGTAATGTATTACTGTACTGTACTGTACTACATTGTCAAATGCACATAAAACAAAACCCTGCTGTGACATAAAAGGACAAACTCAGGGCTTTTTTTTTTAGCTCTGAGAACATGTTAAAGGAAATTACAGAATTCTACCTTGTGTACGTATTCATGGGACGGTCTATTGCAGAGTCAGAAAATATAACAGTCAAACTGTAATAATTGGTTTACTGAGCATATAACAATGCAAAATTATCTGTAGTGAGTTTCTTTGCCACACAACATTTAAAACAGTCCTGGATCCACCAGTATAATTAAAAAACTTTTATGAAGAGTCTTGGAGAAGCTTCATTACATGGATCACACTGATGAAAAAAACAGTCATCTTAAAAACAAAAATTTCATAAAACAACAATCATCGTCAGTCAAACAAAATACTGTTATAGCACTACTATGTAATATGATCAACAGATAAAGAAATTTAAATCACTGAAATCATTAAAAACAGTAAAAAAAAAGAATCAGCAGCTACTAATAGAGTAGATAATAGAATAAATAGATGGAGGATCTTTAGCTGCTGATCGTATTTACATTAGAGAAAGTTGTCTCCCGTTGGCATTTCTTCACATCTTTAAGGTTATTCAGTTTTTGGGCACTGTGGTCTGTCAGTGCAGTATGGTGATGCTGCGGTCAGCCACGGCGCACGCAGGCAGCAGCGGGGCACTGAAGTGATGTGTGACAGAGTACAGCACGGCACTGGAGTCCAGCTCGTAAAACATCAGCGTCTGACTCGGCCAGTCCAGCAGCAGGCCGATCTTCTGGGGTTTCCTCACAATCTGCAGGGACACCTTCCTTCCGGCGTGGCAGAAGGAGTAGTCCCCGTCGTAGTGAGACAGCACCCAAGATTGACTGTTGTTGCCCAGCCGGGCCTCGTTCCCAGTGCCTTTGCGCTCCAGAGAGGTGTAGCAGACCCCGACCTTAAAGGCAGCACTCTGGCCTACATCCACCACCCAGCTGTGGGTGCCAGAGGACATAGACAGTGAACAAAGCGCGTTGGGTAAACAGTCGAATCGTGCTGGGTCGTAGAGCGGGGATTGGCGAGCTTTTTTGTGCAGGAAGGTCAAAGTGCAGAAGTCGTCAGTCAGGGACAGGAGAGGGCTCACTGTGCGCTCATCAAACTTGAAATAAGACGATCCGTAAACTGTGGGAAGAAGAGAAAGATGGAGTGAATGTCACAAACTGCTGCGTTACTATAAGCAAACATGGCCTGTGGCATTTTGAGAATTCTTTACTGTAATTAAATCCTTTGTTTACTGTAACATCACAGCTTGCTCTTTGCAACACACCAGTATGTCAAAAGTGAGGGTCGACCATTGAGCTGGTCACTTCCTGTCACCCTAATTACACTATCAGGCTTGTCCACCTTCCAGATTTACATTCAGCCAGCTAAAATATTAACATGCTGCTTATACAAATCAGTAAGAATGATTATATAATATACAGTATTGTAACACTGAAAGGAGCCATTCTGCATAATGAGTACTTTTACTTGAATGCAGGACATTTGCTTTCAGGCTACTTGAGTATTTTTACATTGTAATATTGATACTTTTACTTAAGTAAACAATCTTCTAACTATTTCACTTTTCTCACTGAAATGTTCTTTTGAAAAGTTTCTCAGGGTGTTTCTGTTTGGACACAAAAAGAATTCAGATTGTACAAAATAAGCGGTCTGCTTTAGATATAAAAATGTCTGGATTTTCAAGGTGTGCTAGTATGCTAATTACATTCATCAGTGTATGTAACCTTGTCACATTTGCATGAAGATGGACTAAAAGTCTACTAACCGTTTGGCCCCAGCAGTACTGCGGTGGCCCACAGACCTCTCAGCAGCTTGCTGTCACTGCAGCCTGGGTTCAGGTTGAGCTGGTCTGTGTCACAGGGCTCCCCGACCCCCTCTGCTTCCTCCACCCTGACACAACACACACACACACACACACACACACACACACACAGTAAGAGGAAAAGAGATGTCACCTCTCTGGTATGTCCCAAACAAGAAAAAAGTATAATCACAAGTATGTCATGTGATAAAAGATTACCTTTCAGCTATCTCCTGGACATTAGTCTGAAAGATGGAACAGGAAGAAAGTGGAGTTTAGTCATTTATGATCATTATCGGGAGACTGCTATTTCAGCAAGTTCCTCTTTTCTTCAAAAACCTTCCCCCTTCCTGACAAAAATGTCTCTCACCACCAGCTCTGCGTCTTGCGTGTGCGTCAGTGTGTGCACCAGGTGGGAGCGCGTTTGCGACAGACTCGCCAAAGCCTGGCTCCAGTGGGCTCTCTGGGTGAGGAGACGCTGCTCCACCCGCTCCTCCTCCCTCTGCACCTCCTCCAAGAGACGCTGCTCCTCCTCCTCCAGGGCTTCACGCGCTGCGCTGACCTGAGCCAGCACCTGCTCCCTCGCCCTGCTCGCTGCTGCCTACACCCAAGAGACAGGAGAGAAGAAGAAATATTGGACGACTCGTGGTGGAGGAGGAGCAATGACATAGTTTTGAATCAAATTGCATAATCAATACTGTATCTTTGTGACTGTAGTTAACGGGTTAATTAAAGCTTTTAAGTTTCTAAAGCCCATACACTTATGTAGTGTTTCTAAATGTACAAATACCCTAAATGTTTATGATCAGATATGCTTTAAATTGTGCACAAAAAACCTTTGTTTTGTGATACATACTCTTTTTCAGTCTCTAGAAGGCAACTCTTCTGTCATGTAACACTGCTTTTGATATAAAATGTAGAGCTGCAACTAAGGATTATTATCATTTTTTTCCATGAACTGTTTAATCTATAAAAATTCCCAGAGCCCTAAACTGACATCTTCAAATTAGGATTAGCTGATATGACAATACATATACCGTGAGACAATATAAATGTATCAACATTAGAGATTTTGCCCTACCGTTAATACAGTGGTAGGTATCTCATTAATATCTCTGGGTGTGGGAAATGTTGAGGATTACTTTATGTCAATATGAGTTTATTTCTGGATTAGCCAAAACTTTCCATCTCTCTTGTTTGATTATGTTATCCCTAAACAGTTTCTCAATTGATTTTCCAGAAAATGTACTGAATCACAATTTACAGTATATTGTGATAAAACTGCACATTTTGTGAAAAAGGACTGTATTCATATGGCTCATTCCTTTTTTAAATTGTTTGTTTTGTCCAACCAGCAGTGCACAAACAATGGATATTCAATGTACCGTGATATAAACAGAGAAAAGCAGGAAATCATCATATGCGAGAATCCTAAACCAGTGAATGATCAGCATTTTCATTTTTAAAATGACTTAGACAATTATTCAATCATCAGAATTGTAGTCTATTAATTGACTAATCAATTAATTGACTAATATGATTTTTCATAGAAGACATTTTGACATGTCACAGTAATAAAATGGAAGGTGTAAATAATAATATTAGTGTTGGCTGAATCCAGTTTAGCTGCTCCAGTTTCAGGGTCCTGGTATTGTGCATGCTGTCACACTGTCATGGCTTACTGGGGCACTAATAAAAAGAAATCAAAAACTGATTGATGGATAGTGGGGAAGTCACAGGAAGGCATTTGACTACATCTCACATAAGTTTTATCCTCAATCAACTCCTGCACTTCATTTTTATTAAATAATGCTGCTCAATTATAAGTGAGAAAATACATCACAGTGGCTCTTTAAAGCGACTATAACCGATATTTTTATAATGATGATGTATCAAATAGTTTATTTATAGTTTATAGTGAGTTTCAGCTGACTCTTTAGCTGTCCGGCATAGTGTAGTTTTCTGCAACAGCAGGCAGCTGTTTTCAGGGAAAAAGCTCTTAAAACCCACTGTACACTTCCTGCTCAGCACCCAACGGCTGCTGGTGAACATAGTGGAGCATTCAGCAGCGAAAGAGCCAGATATTTCCCCCAGGAGCTGGTGGAGACTAAAAACAGAGCTAAAAGACAGTGGACAATTCACCTGGTGCCAAATGAATGCTAAGCCAAACACGTGACGGTGGGCACCCATGAAAGCACAGAGGTCGTTAATGACATTTCACAAGACTGACTTCCCACGTCTGTCCATAAACAAACACATCAATAGTTACAGAGTGACTGACCAGATTTTTTTTACCAAAAGCATTGTAAGTTTGTTTTATGTTGTTACAGAAACACGGACTGGTTTGGTGATTTGATTATTGTTTAGATGAGGCATCCACGTAATTGTCTTACCTGCCTTTGTTGTTTGCTTGGGGTTTGATGTGCTTGTGGTAACTTGTTACCTAGAAAACTACCCATGCACGACCGTACCTCTGACCACTTTAGCCACCCGTTGTGTTCAGGGAGGTTAATAAATATGGGTGCAGTGAAAGAGGCAACCTTTGCTTCGTTGCATGGTGGTGATAAATGGACTGAATCAGCAAAAACAATCTCTATTTCAAGCTATAGCCTTCTCGACTAGTGAACATATTGTGTTTTCTTCTCTCTTACTCATGTAACTGCAAAGTACTACCTCATTATACAACATTTGTTTGGAATAAGAAGATCTGAAATCACTTAACTGTCATAATTGTTAGAGACAAAGTGAAGATGTGGCAAAGACACAATTCCACATCAGCTGAGAAAGTTGTGGGATATTCATTTAAATTTAGGAAGCATGCTCATCATATATATTATATACTATATTTTATTCTGACTTCTTAAGTATCTTTATGGATTAACACATGAAATCATGTAAAGGAATATAAATTTAAAATCCCATTAAGTACCTTTTCTTTTCTTTTTTTACCAAACAGGTATGATTTCATTCACAATTCCCTTGCCTTGTCGATGTGACAATAATTGATTAGTCGATTAAGTCATTTATCAGGCCAAAAATGCCAATCATTCACTGGTTCCAGCTTGTCAAATGTGCAGGTTTTCCACTTGTCTCAGTTTTATGTCATTGGAAACTGAATATCTTTGGGTTTTGGAACAGCTAGTCGGACCAAACAAGCAATTTGAAGACATTACTTTGTAGTCTGGTAAATTGTGATGGCATTTTTTTTACTATGTTCTGACATCTTATAGACTTAATCAAATAATTGGAGAAATGGTTGACAGATTAATTGATGATGAATAATCCTTTGTCGCAGCCCTAATGCAAAGAGAGTTATTATAGGGGTCAGAATGCACAAACCCAACACGGGATGTCTCATGTGACTTTTTCATAAAGGCGGGCCAGCCAACGTCAAAACGCTGTACTTGTGAAACAGCGTAGGCTCCACTAAGCAATGTGTGTCAGTACTGATGTTGGCAGTGTGATCATTAGTGTGTGGTTGAGTGGGTGGGGATCGGTGGTATTTCTCACCTGAAGCTTTTGCTCTTTGGCTGTCAGTGTCTGGTCGATAAACCTCTCAATCCTCAGCGCCTGCAGCTGTATTTTCTCACACACATCCACCAGTTGGTTCTGGTGAAAACACACACACACACACACACACACACACACATTGCGGTTGTTGAATAAGCACATCACAACACCTGAACATCACCAGCTGGAGACGCAACAAGAAATTCCTGTCTTTTCAAATACCATGCAGAGGAATCAGCGAAAAAAAAAAACCTCATGCAAAATGTGGCACACCCAAGAACGAATTATGAAGTACACATAATTTAAACTGTCAAATATATGAACGCCATTACCACACATTATCAGTCAGTCCTCATATCTTCATTAACAGCTACCATCCTCAATAAAGTGACTGGTTGAAATAGGAAGACTCTATATTTTCTCTCATAAAAGAAATTTAAAACAGAAGTAGAAGGATAGCTTTTCAAGTAGATGATGTAACATTTTTAATGTAATAATAGTAAAGTATAGCGTAGGACAAATAAAGAAGTTAGAAGGCAACCCCATTCACATAAAGTGAAAGTAACCTTCCTGGGATATTTCTAACCATGCAGGTAAATAAACATTAGGCCTACATTCACCTTGTACATTTCCAAAGTTGAAAACAACCAATATCATGCCACAGCTCAGTCAATACATTAAAAAGAAGCACACAGCTGTTATGAATAGTGTGCATAGTGTATATAAATTGCTCCACACACTCACCCTGACTGCGGTTACTCTGGTGGCCAGAGGGGTCACAGTGTGTCCGTGACAGGGGCCCACGGTGGCGCAGTGAGAGCAGATGAGTTTCTGCTCGGTGCCACAGAACCAGTTCAGCTCGGACTCATGCTCCACACAGAGCTCACATTCACCAGAGAAGATCCCGGACTCGGTGTCGGTGGTGGTCGAGGCAGCCGGTGATGTCGCTTTACCGCCGCAGTAGGAGCTCGTGTCCCCGGCCGGCTGCTGCTGCTGCTGCTGCTGCTTCACTCCGCCGCTCAACACGGAGAAAATAGGCTGCTCACAATCCATCTCCCCGGTTTCCACGCCGTTAAAAGTCTCCTCTGGGTCAGCCGAGGAAGACGAGCATGTTAGATCGCACGCTATGAGCTCCTCGGTCATGTCACAATAACGCAACAGGTGCACCAGCAGAGCTGGACTCGCACCTAGCCTACAGCGCTGTAATACAGGTGTAACAGGTGAGTGAAACGCGGAAGTAACGCGGACTATAGAGGTCAGAGCTCAGAGGGGGGAAAAAAAGGTTTCTGCTCTGCTGGTTTTCAGTTGTTTGATTTGGGCGTCAGCTGGTAACCACCTTTTAAAGTTTTAAATCACGTTGTAATCTATCACAGGCAGGTATATTCCTATCATAATATTGCATATTATAATGCCTCTCCCTCTGACTCATCATTTCTCATTCTCTTTAGTTTAACTTAATTTCCTCTTTCTCTCCCTGTTTTGTCTTTTTGGCCACTTAAAACTTCTCAAATTTCCAGGTGTGGAGCATAAGGGGGAGCATAACCTCAAGTACTGTAGTTTATGTATTTTGAGGCATGATGTATTTTTACTCTACTACTATCAGCCCATCTGGGGACTACTTTGCAAGGTAAAGAAAAACACATTATAAATACTATGATAAATTTGATTATATTTTTATTTATAATCAATTCAGAAGAAATGCAGATTTTTCACCTTGATAACTCTTCAGTTACAGATGTACCTCACTGGGCTTTTATTGTGAAATAGGTCTGAGTGATATGGTCACAGACATTAAGAAGAATGTTTTTATTATATCAATATATATCACTATTTGGCAGCTGTATGCAAAACCACATTAAAAATAATCACACTGACCTTCCATGTGATTAAATGTGCCCCTCAGACAAAACTCTTCATGTAAAAACAAACACTTTAATTCCTTATTTTGTTCATTTATATTACAATAATTAATTACAATAAACAATAATATCAAATTGTCATCCAACCATATGTGAAAGGTATTCTTTTTCTGAGTGAGAACTTTTTATTTATATATGCAGACTTTTTAAAATCATTTTTGAATTAGTTTTTTATTATAGCAGTCTCATATTCTAAAATACTATTACTTATGTTTACTAGTTACCATTTTGAGAAAACAGTATAATTAAATTTTCCAGGGTGGATAGGTGTGATGGGTACACAGTTTCATCTGATGAGTGTGCTGCAGGGATCAGAGGTGCAGCCACACCTCAGAGACAGACAGGTCTGTTTAGCAATTGTGAGCAACACCCACTGTTTGAAAAAGCTCTTAATTCCAGAGAGAATAACCTCTAAGAAAACCAAATATACATTACGAAAGATGGTCTGCCTTTTTAAATGGCCAGGCCCATTAACTTAAAATGTCTGCGCAGTCAGCATCCCAAATAGAATGATGTTTTCATTTCTAAAGCTAAACAAAATATACTAAAATAGCTTACATATCCGATTGATAATGGTAAATTAGTAGAATTGTTTGCAGTGTGATAATGTCATATAAAACTAGAAGCTAGAGATATCCTGTGTTTTACAGCCTGTCATGTGATTGGTGAAAAACTGGAAAAGACAATGAGTCTTTGTGCTAATTTGATATATTTATGTTATTGGAAGATCATTTCCATTTATGTTTATTTAATTTGGCAGCATGACATATTGTTTTACCTCTAAATTTGAGTTGTTTCTAGTATGTTTGTGCCCTTTTCTACCCATGTGCTTAGCTTTCACCGATGGATGTCAATATTACAAGTTTCCTGTCGACCCTCCTCCCGTCAGCTCCCACTCCTCCCAGCTCCATGTCTGTGTGTAACTGGATAGGAGTGACTGACAGAAGAGAGTCATGCCTTCGGGCTCAGACAAGGTGGGTTTCCACACATTTCTCTTTGAAATGAAAACAGCAGAGGCACAGGGCTGCCATTGTCTCCAACATAAGAAGCTGTTTTGTAATCGGTAAAAGTAGTAAACACAACACAGAGGTGTTCACGTCATGAAACGAACAAGGGTTTCCTGTGTTTGTTGTGGAAGAAAGAGCTGAGTACATGAGTGCATACTGTAAAAAGTGAAAAACAATAAACTAAAATATTAAATAATGCAAGTGGTCTTTGCTAAAAAAGAAAATGACACTCCTCTTTCTCTTTTTATACTCCTTGTTGAGTTTTGAAAAATAAATTCCACCAAAAAATAAAAGCAAATCACTTTGAGAACAGCATGTAAATAATACAGTTTTTAGTTTTGTTTTTATGCAGTGTTCATTTCTTTTACAGAAATTACAAGAATAGACTTACTTTCAAATTAAAGGCAACATCTTTAACTTTAGGATACACTGGCACTGACAAGTTTCTGTAATACAGGTCTGGGTCTCCAGAGGGTGCTCACTCACTTCACTAACTAACTAACTGAAAGTCATCTTTATCACCGGACAGATACAGTATGTTGGGATGATGACTGATGAACACCTTACAGTGCAACATCTGGTGGTTCCAGTTGGAACTGTATCAGGTCCTGAAGGTCATTTAGAGTTATGAATGCACATGGATAGCTTGCTTGATAGTGAATCATCCTTAACGGCTCCATATTCCAAATGTTATTCCTACTCTGCATTTCTTTCTCTGCACATTCCCATTTCCTCCACTGCTTTTAATTGGGATGAAAAAGAGGCACTTTGTGTTTCTTCCTTCAGGTGATTCAGGTATTTACTCTTCAATATCCCAGTATCCAGGTGCTGATTGAGTTAAACTACTTTGACAGAGGTTCACCCAGTTGTTTAAATAATAGTTTTATATTTCTTATTGTTATCAGAGTGTGTTTAAACTTTGTTAGTAAGAATGGCTTTTACATCTGATATTTAAAAAACTTGAATATTTCTTTGTCTTTACACTTCTTATTGTTTAGAGACCTACAGCTAGATGTGCAACACTGCTGAATTTTAACTGCAATTGCATTTCCTTACAAAGAAACCATACTAAGTAGCCAATAGAATATCAGTTACATAGAAAGGACAGAAAAGGGCCATATCTAAATATATGCTACGTATTACCTGCGCTTTGAAACATTTGTTGTTAGTTATATACTTAGCTTATTGGTATTTTTTTTCGTTGCCACACCACGAGTGGCCACTAGGACAAATTAGCAGCAAGGCTGAGCTGCAGCGCCCTATCCAGCTCTCTAAATACGTCCACAGTAAAAGGTAATAATTCCACCCAGCTATCAAACATTTCGCGCGAAAATGGCTGGAAGTAGTCACGAGAGTGTGAAGACGTAATAACTGAAATTAGGCGGTCCTTAAAAGTAATCGTTTTCTATTGGACAGCATGATCGGACGCCTCGTATTAAAAAACGTAACGTCACGTTTGATTGGACGGTCTGATTAGTGGCTCGTCCTGTCCCGCCCCACAGCAGCTCGCTCGGCTTTCCTGCGCCAGCAGCGGTGTGTCACCGAGGCTGGTCTGCTGCCGGAGAGACCCGGAGTCAGGGCAAACACCCAACCAGTTAACCCAAACTGGCATCGCAGCGGGGCTGAGGGGCTGCCCCTGCGAGTTTTAAACCTGAATACCACTTAGGTTGGATCCTACGCCTCTCTCTGTCACCACCGCCCGTCCTCCTGATGTCGGATTTCAAGCTCGGGATCGTACGGCTCGGCCGTGTGGCCGGGAAGGTGAGCTGGATCCCAGGGCTGCCATGTGCGGCCGGGGAAGGGCCCGCGGGGACCACAAAAGGCGATGGAAAAAATGGTTTCGCGGTGATGAGTCGGTGCTAGCGCTTTAATGGTTATCCAGCCGTTGCCGATGTGGGAGTCGTTCAGCCTTACCGATTTTAGCCGCATTTGAACGGATTAGAGAAGCCGGCCGTGCCGAGCCAGACTGGTTTTCTGTTCCTCCGCCGCCACCACACAGTCTCGATATGAAGCTAACGCTAACTAGCATATAGCGGGTTACGTTAGCTGTTGGCTAACGTTAAACGATGGAGTAGTGCCACAAAGGTAAACACGGGGGTCCTTATTTTGTCGTTACCGGTGTCGGGTAGTGTAGAAATGGAGGAGACAGTTATTTTTCTTCTCGACGGTGGGTCGTATAATTTTAACGGTCGATGGTACAGTTAGCAGTACCACGCTAGCTATGTTATTTTGGATTACACGGTGAAGTGTCTGCTAATGAGGAAGCCATTGCCATGCTCCATCAACTGATTCTTTTGTGCAACGTGACAAAGCACCGACAGGACAGCACACTACTACTCAACAGCTGTAGCCGAAAACTTGCTTTGTTTTTTGGCTTAAGATACATAAGGATCTCTCCACACCGATCTGACGTTAGGCTGAATGTTGGTCACGAAATGCTCGTCTCACAAGACACTCACTCAGGGGATAAACGGTGCAGACCGTTTTGACTGAGCTGTGACGAATCAGTAGCCCACCTGCTGAGTGGCAGTGCTCCTGGGCTCCAGTCAACAGTCGTCTAACTAATTTACATTATGTCCCTCCTCTTAAGATCTACACAATAGACTGGTAGTCGAGACAAAGTGTCACATTGCATGTGAGGATCTTTTGGTATGTGGACAACACCACCCATGCTGTTTTGTAGCATGCTCAGTGTAGCGTGGGGCTTCTGTGTTGGTTGGCATCTTGTCACGTGCATTTGTCCCATCTACTATCAGAGAGATCAGGTAGCCCTTAAATGGTTAAAACCAGTCTCTGTTGCGCCTTTTTTATAAACATGTTGCATATAGAGCCCAATGAGATTTGATTTGTTGTAGACTGGTCGTTAAGCTTATTTTCCTCTTGAAAATGTATGATGCCTGAAAAGAGAGATTCCCTGTTTAGGTCTTGTGTTGCAGCTGTCACGTGCAGGGCAAATTCCCAAATAGGGTTTGAACATACATTCAACTGCTTATCAATTGTGACTGTTGTGGCCTCTGCAAACATGCCACTTTTAATAAATAGTGTTGTTTGACTTTTCAAGTCTGTACAAACCAGTTCAATTGTGCAAAGATACTCTAAAGCAACATGTGGACCTGAAACATTTTTCAGGGGGGCGGTTAGTAAATAATTTGCCCTGCTCCTTGGTAACTAAACTCAAAGTTATGGATAGTCATTGCTAAATAATAGGAGGTAGTTCTGCAATATTCAAGCATCCTCCATGGGGAAAAAAATATATTTGCCAGCCACTGGGCATATCAAAATATTTTTATAAATGATCACTAATTGAAGTCTTTAATCATTTACTGGTTGTTTCATTTATTTAATATCAAATTATTTGAGTAGAAAGTTTCAGACTACTCAAACAGCTCTTTGTCAATGCCTGAAGGTGGTAGTTTTAAATGCATTTAATCAGTTATGAGCTCCCCCCCTTTGGGTTTCTTGTAAAGGTTCCCAAAATGTTTTTTTTTTTCACTTACTGGCATCTTGCTAAAGCAGGCCATGAAAAGATAGCTGCTCCTGTAAGAGCTGTTGTGGTTGTTACAGTTTTAGGTGTTAACCTGAAAATATTCTCTCTCAATCCAGACAAAATACACACTGATCGATGAGCAGGACATACCGCTTGTGGAAAACTATGCGTTTGAGGTAGAGTATGAGGATTCAACTGCAGATTTATGTATTAAGTATTGCTGTTACCAAATTTCTGATAGTGCCATTGTTAACATCATTCCCCTTCCAGGCACGCATGGAGGTAGATGCGGACGGCAATGGAGCTAAGATCTTTGCCTATGCGTTCGACATTGGCAAAGGCCGCTGGGCAGGGAGGCCGTTGCATGAGCTGCTCTGGTAAGTAATTTGTTCATTATATCAGGTGTAGAATAAACACTTGTTTCCTGTTGGAGCATCTGTGGTCAAGACTCTGTGTTGGCGAGCATTCTTATTGTGGAAGTGTGCAGGCTGGTGCTCTGTAGCTGACCCTGCCAGCCAAAATAGTATTCCTGCTGGTATCAGTACAGCTTCACATCAGTTTGATATCTTTCGGAACTGGACCAGTACTGTGTCTATCACAAGTTTTGAGTCTGCAGTTGCTTGTTATTGATCATGTTTATCGGCGCATAAATTGAGCCTTGTACCTCGAGCTAGGCAGAATTATTTCTGAACATTATTGTGAACTGCAATCACTTTTTGAACTAGATAAAGTCTAAAAGCTCTGCTTGAGGCCTTTTTAGAATTTAGGCTCTTCTTACATGAGACCAAAGTGTTCTGAAATAAACAAGGCCAACATGCAGGCCCTGCAGTCGTGCTAGCACATCTACATGAGTGAATAATGCCCTCATCTTAATGAGCTGTCTTTATTTTGTAAATGGTAACTGACGTTTGATCTGGATACATGTCTTGATCCAGGGAGAAGCACAGAGGAGGCATTGCCCCCAGTTTTCAAGTCATCCACATCAACTCTGTGACAGTGGACAACCGGCTAGACAACCTGCGACTGGTGCCAGTGGGCTGGAGCCCCAAGCCGGAGGAGATATCCAGCAAACAGAGGTAGGACTACAGCTATGCTAGTGCTGAAGGCTGAATTGTGATTCTATAGGAACATAGAGTACTGCACAAGCCGGATGTTTTGTCCGTAGGCAAAGCCAGTCTGATTCTTTGATGCCCTAGATTAGCCTGAGCCTGACTATGAATTGTTTCTGTTTTTACTGTCAAAATTAGCATTGCATTAGCATCACATTGGGCTCTTCTTACATTTAGTGGTAAATGTTTTAGAAAATGAGTAAAAAAAAAAGTAATTTTGCATTCTTGCTGACCCTTTGGGCGTAATAGATAAAAGTTAAGAACTGGCTTCTTGTTTCTTAAAGAGGTAGTAGAAGTAAATCTAGCAACACTTTGAAATATAAAGGAACAGAGAGACCTGAAAGGTCTTGGTTAAGAGAAGTGGAAGGTTTGATCATTGTTATGTGTAAAAGTCCAATATATGATGTTTGTTACAGCTTGTACATAACTATTTGTTGTTAAACGTAACCAATGCCTAATATTTCTTTCCATACGCTCTGACTTGTCCAGAGAGCAGTCTCTGTACTGGCTGGCCATCCAGCAGGTACCGGCCGACCCTGTGGAGGAGCAGTATCTGGAGCTGAGCCGCACACGCTACTACAACGCTAACGGGGAGCTGGTGGAGGAAGAGGAGTGCTCCTGCACCTACTATGAGTGTCATTATCCTCCTTGTTCACTCATTGAGAGGAGGGTATGTACTGTAACTGGCATTCCTGTGAAACTTGCACAGTTTTCAAAGGTTTTAATCAATCATGTGTAGTTCTAGTTATAGGTTGTATATTATAGATAAGTCCTATTCCCCTCATGAACCCGTCCATATGTTGATGCGTCCGGCAAATTTTTTTATCTAGGATCACAGTACCAAAACATTAGCCAGACAGGCCCAGAGCCAAATGTGATCTTGTTCTTTGTCTTTCCACAGCTCCGGGAGTTCAACATCTGCGGTCGCTGCCAGGTGGCGCGCTACTGTGGCTCCCAGTGCCAGCAGAGGGACTGGCCCGCCCACAAGAAGCAGTGTCGCGAGCGCAAGCGGGTGCTGGCCCTGGAGTCGGAGCCCGAACGATGATCTGCCTTCATCCTCGCCTGGAGAGGAGGAGGGAGAACGGGTGGGGTGGGGGGGAAGACAGGGTTAGACTTGTTGGGGGGGGGGGGGGGGAGCGGGAATGAAGTGCAAAATGGGGAAAATTGCTGACAAGAGACTAACGACAGAGGACAATGTTGGTTGCTCAATTTTTTTGATGGATTCAGGGGGTAAGAAGATGGAGGAGGGGAAGGAGAATAAAGCAAAAAGACATCTGCCACTTCCCAGAACTGCTAATTCTCCATAGCTTGCTTTTCATGTGGATGACGGGGAAAGGTATTATTTGTTTTTGTTTTGTGTTTTTTTTTTTCCTTTATTTTTCTCGAGGAGGGAGACCCTCGAGCTCTACCTGCTGCTATGGTTTTGTATGTGAGGGGAAAAAGATGTCTTGTTGATGAACTGGACAAGCTTCTTTGGACCACAATACAGACAGTCGTCGTCATCCACTTTTGTTCCTCCACCCAGCCGCTGGGTGTGGTGACGTCTGTGCAAACGGGGGACCCAGGGGCTGCAGTACCCGCCGTTCAGCTGGTACAATGGGACATGGACCTTTTCACTGTATCGCTCCCTTTCTGACCTCTCTGGTGCACATGGCTGCTGTCTTCATGGTCATCAACACCTTAGCCACCTCCCTGTCTGTCGTACCCCCCCCCCCCCACGCAGCCAACCACGACACACATCAGATAGATTTCACTGATTGAATCACACTACCAGTATTGAGTGTGGGAGTGTGTGTATGCTTGTGTATGTATGTGTATGTGCTGCCAATATGTACTGAAGGACATTGACATGGTCTACATGGGTTATGGGCTGGGTTAATGTACGTCTTTTCTCTTCTTAAAGGGGCCATATTGCACCATTTTAAAGTTCATATTTAATTATAAATTGGTTGGTTAAAAATATTTTCACTGTTATATAATAAAGTAGCTGCCAAATAAAGGCTTTAATTTCTTTTCTAGGAGTTTTCTTGACCCATGAATTCTTTTATTTTTCTATAAATTTGATCAGGCTTGTTTCGTTTAAGACAAGGTACAAAGTTTTAATCACCTGAAGTAACTGGATTTAATACAGTTTATTTTAAAAAAAACAGCATTTTCAAAATTCTCCAGTTATTTAAAAAGCCAGTTCTGGTGTTATTGGTACTTTGATGGGCCTTATTCACGATCCCACAGAAACGAAGCTTGTTATATTGATGGAGAACTAAGAAACCGCTTTGTTGCAACCACAAAATAATTATTTCATGTTCTCAAGACACAAAGTATTTGTCAGACTTCTCTGATGATCACAAGGAAACAAAATGTAAGAAATTGTCTCTACCAAAGTCTACCATGACCTGTAGTTTGCCACTCCTGTATCAACTGGTTTAAATCCCTCCAGTCAGTCTTAGTTAGCTGGTGTTCAACAGACAACCTGTCTTTTCAACTGTATTTTTGCAGGGTTACGGTATGTGTGTGTGTGTGTTGGGGTCGGGGAGGGGTTGTGCTCAGTTTCTCGTGTGAGAGTTTGCTCTAAGGGTTATTTTTTTGAAGAAATTCTATCAATGGAGCTATATTTATTTAAAACATTTGATTGTGAAACATGTTTTTGTCCTGGTGATATTTGAAGGCAGACGTTATATAAAAAAGAAAAGTGGACAATATGGGACCTTTTATGTCACATCTTTTTGGGCAGGGAGGGGGACTGAACATTTCAACCCCGTTACTTGATTGCTATTTTTTTTCCCCCTCCTGATCCTGAATGAATGAGTGAGTCCTCAGTGTTGCCCTTCCAGATTTTCCATGAAAACACTGCACACACCATCATTGTCACTAAAATCTTCCATGTGAGAGACGTCTGGGAGTGTAAAACTTGAATTCCCCCCTTTACACACCTTTGGTAAATTTTGTTATGGAGAGCGGTTTATTGAACTGAACCATTTCCTGCTTTTGTTTTCTAAGACACAGCAGTCCAAGTGAAATTGTTCTGTGTCAACTTTATCTTCAATCGCCTGCCTTCCTTGTATTACCTACAATGCACACCTGCTTAATGTGTCCTCTTAGTGTCTTCGGTGAGGAGTCCAGACACTTGGTAAGCATGTAATTCACAGATGTACATGCGACTCGTTGATTGTTTATTTTGTACGTGTGTGTGAACAGGTTTTCAACACTGCACTAAAATTTGGCTCCCATGTTTAGCGTATTTGTCCTAGATGGGTTGAAGGGAGGGGTGTGATTTGGAGTGTACAGATTGTGTCTGAAATCTTTTTGTTTTGTAAGAATATAAACATTAATCAAACCTAGAAATAAAGAGCTACAATATGTGAATGGAAGTACAGTTGGGGATAACTGACGGTTGCTTTTCCAATGTTAAATGATAATAAATAAAATGAACCTCATTTGTTCTAGTCGGCTTGTGCTGTCAGTAAAGTGTGAATAACACTGATAAAGGTGGGAGTGGAGTATTATAACATGTCTAACTATGTTGACTTCAAATCAAGGATGCTTTTGTGTGTGAACAGGTGAACTAAAGTGAAGAGCTTTGTCTTGCTAAGATCGAAACGTGCTGTATAAGTGCAGTACATTTATTATAAGCATTTCTAAGCAAGCAGTAGGACTGTACTGGCCGGTGCACAGGTTAAGAACAGGTTAATAGTTCGTATACATTTAGGTTTAAATGTTGACTTATAGGTAACAATTTAGTCACAGACAGAAAAAACATAAAAGCTGCTTAATAGTAATAAAAGTCCGTTTTAAGAAAATCCATTTAAGCAGCCTGAATAGTCTAAAATGTCCATGTCCATGTCCATGAGATGAGTCCATGTCAGGAGCAGATCTTATAGTTGCCACGATATTTATTAAGCACTATAAAAACATTTAATAAATAATTAATAACACTATAATGTAGTTGTAAGCAGTGTTAAGGACATTTTAAGTGTTTGTTATTGTGTAGTGTCAACAATTACAACTTCTCCTATGTAGACATGTATATTATTACAACTGCGTTTTACTATATTCATTTATTTACTATAGTCATTTATTATCTGTTTATACAGCAGCCTCCACTGGTCGGCGCCCACAAGAGGAGTTGGAGTTGTTAACGGTTACATTTACAAACTTATATCTGCCTATGACTACATTATAGTGTGTTATAAACCATTTACTAAATGTTTACATACTATATAAATGCTTAATAGGGGAGGTTAAAGTAAAGATACTCTACTAGTTATTTTTCCCAGCCCTGGACTTTTCACATGCATGTTACAAAATATTATAAAAATTCACCCAAGGAGTCAGAAAATTACCCATAAATGTTAAGTCTATTGCTGAAATCATTTCATAAATCATAAATAATTTTGTCGATCAATAGAAAATCAATCAACAATTTTCATTATAGATTTATCGTTTTTTACCAAGTAAACATTTGCTGGTTCAAACTTCTCAAATTTAGATAACTGTGAATTAAATATCTTTATTTCAATGGGCATTTTTCACAATATTCTGGCATTTTATCATATAAACAATCAATTATTCTAAATGAATTATCAAAAGATAATAATAAATCATTAGTCGTATCCCTAGTTAAGTCCCCCTATTTGTGTATAAAATGGTTTTACATCCCTTAACGGTTGTTTCTTTGCATCGATGAGGTTTGATATCTGCTGTAGGAAGTTTGATATTTGATCTCCCACTTACACTGCGGTCAACAGGCTGCTCAGCCAGATCATTTCCTCCATCACTGCCCTTCCTCTGATTTGATGGTGTGTTGCACGTTGTCCCCAAAGATGTGCATGCTGATATTTACAGCCGTTAAAACTAATATACCACAGTTTATGGACTGGTGCTTCACTGCTTTCAAAGTTGTTATCAATGGCCAGTACCCCATCATGGTGCCTGGTGGAAATCTTGCCAAAGTCCAGAGGGCCGTGTGGGATCTTCTTGTTTACCACACAGTGCTGCGGCAGTGATAACCACTGAGCCACCATTAATACTTGTAATTAAGTTGTTCTTCTTGTTAAGTTGTTGTTCTTTTTTACCCTGTGTTAACAATAAGAGGTGCAGCATGACTTAACAGTTCTCAGAAATGCTTGATACCATGCTGATGTGCATAGAGGATTGTTTCAGTTCATCTGTAGTTTAAGTATATTTGACTGAACACCAGCACATGGTCATAAGCCTTTCTTTAACTCTGTGGCTGTATCACTTGTATCTCTGATCTATTCATTCTTCTTTTTTTCTGTGTAACAAGTAACAGATGTCCAGCTGCTCTGCTGTAGCTGTGTGGTAACTTAAGCCTCTGTGTTGTTACTTGTGTCTCAGCAGTAGTTGGATTCTCTCCATCTGCCTCTTCTTCTTCTTCTTCTCGCTCATTGAGGTCACTGTGGTGTCAAAGTTCAACAAAGGGGTCACAGGGGGTCAGCAGGGTGTGCTGTCGTGGCAGGCCTGAGGTCACACATGGCATGAAACAGACACAAAGACAGGTTACTATGATGACTTTATTTAAGCACCAACTTAATTACCTAGACTTAATGCTGCTGTAGGTTAACGGTTATAAATATAAATATCCTTGTTTAGTGGCCAAAGATGAGCAAGATAATATTGGAAGAACCAAATTCAAAGTGTAATTTGTGGGAAATGATCAATAATGATAGATAATAGGTGAATATAACATATTTTTTTCCCAGTTTGTAAGAAGGAGGAGTCATACCTTTGTGTTGATCTGAATCTCTGAAGATTTAATGTCTGTCCCTCTGAATAAACAGCAGCTTGTATAGTCAATGATGGTTCCCAATCTGTGGTCAGAATGAATTGAAATTTAATTCTAAAAAATTGCTCTTTGGTTGATGTCGCCACAGCCCATAAACAGAGCTACCTGTGCAGAGGACTGACAAGTGACTTTTACAGAGTATTTCTACACTGTGGTATTGCTGTATCTGCTGTATGTTTGTACCTCATGTTAATGTTATTGTCAGAATGATTGTTAACATTATTATTGATGTTTCTATATTTTATTGTCTATGTTATGCTAATGTTTTTCTTTCCTTGTTGATCAAATTTAATTTAGTTGTCATTGTTTTATTTCTTTTTTGTGAGATGCCTTCATAATTTATAATAATTTGTATTTTTTTCGCCAGCACATTTTCTCTTTTTCACCATTAATGTATGTTGTTTTTGTGTTAAATTGTTTCCTGCAGAAAAAAACTCCAAAACTCTAACTTTTCATTGGCGAGAAGCTGCAGTACCACCTCCTCTCCGTCAGGTGTCGCCAGTGTTTTATGCAAACAGCTGCTCTGTATTTCTTCGTTTGCAGCGCGGAAGTTTTATAACAGTAGGGTTATGTATACAGATATGCTCTCGGCATAAGCTAATGTTATATTTCATCTAAGACCTCCAGCTTCACAACAGCCAAAAAATGGTCAATATCGGTCTCACCAAAGTGGACGACACGCTGGCAGCAAAACACCCGGTGGGTTTTTGTTTCTACCTTTTTTTAAACTCATATCTGCAGTCTGCTGATCTTTGGAGGACACTGACAGTCAAATGAACTAGCTGCTGCACATATTGAAACCTTTGTAATGTACTGGACAATTGCATAGACATGTTTTAACAGGATCAGTAGTGTAGTGAAAGCTGTTGTGGTCTGTTTTCTCACTTTCAGGGTTTAGGGAGTTACGCTGCCTGTCAGTCTCATGCCTTCATGAAGGGGACTGGGAGCTTTGTACTTGGTATGTAATGTGTAATTTCTATATTCTATATTCTATATTATAAATATATATTTACATTATATATTGCTATATTCAGCAAATGTTTCTGGTATCAATAAAACGGTGTTTTTCATTTCATTGTGCACACGATGACTCTGTTACTGCTGTCCTATTCATATACTTTTTCACTGCGAGATTTTTTTATACTGAAATCTGAAAGTTTTGCAAGATCTAAAAGAAATTTACACCAATGTCTCCCAGAAAAACTCCAAAATCTCCAGATTTGGTTTCTCAGCTAGAGTTTCTATCCCAGAAGGAGTGTATACACACATCACACACAGGTGCAAGGTTATTGAAAGAAAAAAAAAAGCACAGATTTAAAGAGTAATTCCTGCAGATAGACTCCAAACCACAATGGACAATGTCTTGATCCTAGTCGGATCCTTGTCAGACAAGACAAAAAACAAAAACCTGATTGATCCGATTGGGATAGAAACATTATTTATTGCTTTTCTAAGTGATGAACATACAAAAACACACACAGAACACATGCAAATAAGTAAATAAATGAAAACAAATTAAATTAATAAAATAAAAGTACAGCAAGGAAGGACTAAATGCAGCAAACTCAAATAATACAATTTTACATACACTGTACTGGTGAAACGTTATCCATTTAAATAATCTCCCCCCCAAAACTCCCTGCTTCTGATTTAGTGGCTTATAATACGCTGCCAATGAGCAGGCAGCGACTTCAGGAATGAGCCTCCCTGATTGATTAAACTTAAACTTCATGAGCAATCTGTGCACAGCTTCCCTTCCCTTGAAATACCAACTGGAAACAAACAAAAAAAGAACAGTTGGTGCAAAAGGACAATAGTGTTACAAAGGACTTGTGATGTTGTTGAAATGAAAACGAGTGTTAGGGAAAGTTTGAATGTTCATCATGGCTGCTAGACTGAGATGTGTCCTGTGTTGCTTCTACAGGTGCCGGCGGTTTATTTGCCCTTCAGATGGTTCTCCAGAGGAAGCTGCCTTATCCTCTTCAGTGGAACCTACTCATTTCAATAGGTGAGAAATGAAACAGTGGGCTTTAAATAGTAACACACAAGACATCTATCTTTCTAGCCACCCACACTTCCTCTCAGCTTACCTCTCTCCTCTCTTGCCTCTCTCTTCTCTCTCAGTGGCGTCATCGGTGGGAAGTTATGCAGTGACTCGCTGGGAAACGCAGAAATGCTCAGACCTTTGGTTGTTGCTAGAAACAGGCAAAGTCCCAGACAGATTGCCACCGAAGGGTGAGTACAATGTGTGGCTGCAGACCTGCTGCTCGCCATCCCTCATGGCTCAGACTGAAAAATTATGAAGTGTGGATGTATTTGTGGTAGTAACTGTGTTGTTAGATCAGCTCTGTTCTTCAGTCATGATGAATCAAATGAAGAAATGCAGACATTTATGCTGTATGTTTAGCTGTCTCTGTGTTTGTCTTTCAGTGTCTAAACCAGAGGAATCAAAAGGACCTGAGAAGACAAAATATGGCGATGTGATGGACTGAACATAGTTTTAAACAAACTTGTGTATCTATTGTATATAACTACACTTTTTCAGAAAATGTACCATGGTGGAGGTATTCAGATAAGCTATTTATTAACTATAGAGAGAGTGCTGGGTGTGAAATAGTACATACAAGTACATATTTGATAGCATTTCCCCCTTTATTTCTGCAACACACCAAATGAATGAAGTGTAATTTTTTTTCAGTTTCAGAGTTTGTGGAGCTTTTGAATTTCATAACAGCATTACTGTGTGGATGAACAGATGGGTTTCCTGAATCAGAGGTCAGGAATTAGTTTGGGTTTTTAGGAGGAATCCCATGTTAAGCTTGTGATCCCGTATTATTATTTGCATGTGTTTGTTTGACATGCAACAGAATTAACGCTGCAGTGCCAAAACCAGCCACTAGTTGTCACTGTATACCTCATGGGATTTGCTCAACCAAACCAGTAAATGACCAGTTTCTGTTTTAAAACATATGATCTAATTTACACTCAGGGTTCATACAAAGTCTTGACAGTTTGGAAAATGCTTAATTTTAACTGTTATGTTTTCAAGGCTAGGAATATGCTTGAATTTGAATATACTCCTTGAAAAATGCTTGATTTTCAACATAATCTGGTGTTTCATCTACACAATAACTCATGGAAACCTAAAATCTTTTAATATTTCAAATTAAACAATCCCATCCTCATATTTGTTTGTTGTCTCTTGGCATTTATAGTAACAATTTAGATGTGAGGATAAAGGCATCAAGAGTCTGGAAATCTTTGGTATTGGTACCTTGAAAATGCTTGAAAAGTGCTTGAATTTTCTTAAAAAGCTGCACGAACCCCGTACTTTGATCATTTTAATCATGTATGTCTTGGACTATAGAGAGCAAAACACTGCGGAATGATTCATCCTTTTAGCTGAATAAACATTCTTAGCTATTTAATAAAATGCTCAGGGCAGCAGTGTAATCCACATGAACTCATTTACTGCCGTTGCTTTAAGCCAGTGCATGTTCATCATCCGTCTTCAGTTCAGTGATGCTGTAATGAACTCTGCGATATCTCAGGATGACTAAATATTAATCCTGTTTGGATTTATATGAATTCGGCATCTGTGCAAAAACATAAATTCCATGAGGTTAGCTGCTAATTTAGAATGACAGCATGAGCAGCAGGTTAGGGGGATGAAAAGATGGGAGGGGAAATGTAGAAGTCATTGCATATTCCAGTATTTGCAGTTTTTTGTTTTTTTTTATAAAGAAATTGTCACTGGATTTAAGCAAGCGTAAAATATGAGAGGAGGAGTGAGAAGTGAAAGGGACATATTTCTATCATTTAAACTATGTTCTGAGAACTTTTAGATCTACCTCCACTCTGCTACGAGCTGCCGTCTAATGATTTAACTGATAAGTGTAAGGTGTAAAATATTTGCAGATCCACTCAGCCTTTATTCCTAAGTTTGAATGCACATATTATGAGTGCATTCAAACATGTCCAAATGTGATTATGATTTCATTCTGCTTTTTTAAACACACACTGTGACTCCAGTTTATTTGCATAGCTGAACTAGTGCAGGCCAGTGAAACAACAGAGTCTTTCAAGCATGCTTTAACACCTCGAGTGAATGAAGCGACCAAAGTCCAGGTCTTTGATTCACGGAGAACAAGCCAAAGAAAGTCCACTAATTCTGAGAGCTGAAAACACACATGGCGCAGTGGGAAACATTTTTACAGTGTTTGTAAAAGAAAAACCTCTGGACTGGTGATCCTCACAGTAAAGGCAATAAGGGAAGATTTTGGTTTTGCTTTAATGTTCCTTCTTCCTTCTCCATCTTTGTGCAGCCTGAATCCGCCCCCACTCTTGCTTCCTCTCGCTCTCGTCCTCCTACTGTAATTCAAATCTGATTTAACACCTCCAAGATTTGAAGGTTTTAAATTGGAAAAAAAAGGAATTGAATAAGCTCTCAAATCCTTTGTTACACCTACTGATGCTGCTGAAGGAAAAGACTTAGAGAAACAGAGAGCAAACAGGAGATAATGAGGGGGAAGGACTGCGTGTGTGTAAGTGTGTTACATGAGAGGACTGACTCCCCAGTGGAGCTGAGGATCAGTACATGTCCAATAACTAAAACAAATAGCGGTATGGACTGGCCTTTTGGCACGCTTGGCAACCACTGGCATGGTTTATAAACCCTACAGAGTGTTTGTGTGTTTGTGTGTGTGTTTAGCCGTTCTGTGCAGCAGTGCATGCGTGTGATACCATGAGAAAAGAGAGATGAGGAGAGCAGGAGTGAGTCTCGAGTGATCGCACTGAGATGAGCTGCAACTGGACAGCGTGTGTGTGTGTGTGTGTGTGTGTGTGTGTGTGTCTCTTTCTCTGTATTTCTTTGGTTATATAACAGAAGAGCCTGAAGTGCAAGTCCACAAAAGCCCCAAAACAAACACATTTTTATCCCAGCCTCACAGTGGAAAGCAAACCAATCTTGATCTAAATCTATACTCTGAAACACTATTATTGGAGTATTTGAACATCTGATCTATTTCTCTTTAGCCTAGAGACATAATCAATTCCCACAAATTAGTGTGTTAACAAGAACAACTGGTGTGTGATTGACTGTGACGTGTTTGTTGTGAGGGGATTTATTGATTTTGCGTCCTCTCTTTCAGCCTTCTCATAAAGAACAATGTACAGCTCAGCTTGATAAGCATAATAGGTGAAATATGTGATTCAATACCTGGTCTGACAGGAAAAATAACTAAATAACACCACGCATTAGGCAGTTGGTAAATTTCAGTGGAGTCCTTTGTGACAGTGTGACAGTATCTTCAACATTAATCACTGCTAAAGCTTTTGCAGATGACGAGGGGATGAGAGTTCAAGTCTGGGCAGGTCAGAGATAAACATGGGTCTGTGTAGGGACCTGAGAGTTTCTCTGTGTGACTCATTGCTGAAGAAAGAGAAACAGAACAAGTGTCCCTGATGTGTGCCAGAAATGATTGCGATGTGTTTTGACACTGTGAAAGAGAAAACCTTGATATACATCACATTACGTAATATCAAAACTGATGCATGAAAAAGGGTCTTTTGAGGGAGGAAGAAACACAGATAACACTTTAGTGAGATAGGATTATTTGTTGTTGTTGTTGTTGTCACTTGATAGTGGCCTAGTTTGGAGGTTTGGGCTATAACCCCCTGTAAAATGCATAAAAGCATGTAACTCATGTAAGGGAAATATGAGCCAATATTTCCCATAAAAAAATATTTAAAACTAATATATATAATAATAATATAATGTTATGATGTTAGGCTTAAAAGCAAGGATGTGTATACAATAATGCACAAGGTACAATTATCCATTAAATGTCATTGCACCTCCATAAAAATGGCAGCTGTATATGGCTACTCAATGTACTTGATATAGCTGCAATGAATAGCCGGACCAAGCAGATACACAAGTGGACACAATAACATGAACACTTGTACAATCTGATGCAACATAGCAAGATGACTTCTTCTTGTTCAGTTTTTTTTTTTTTTTTTTTTGCCAGAGAGGTGTTTTTTGCTTTACATCATATTGTTATAAACATAGTTTATATGCGTCCCAATAATATAACTTTTACTAAAGGTATATTACAGCCTACTAGACTGTGTTACATTGCACAGGTGTGTCTTTTATTATGCCCTACACTTAAATCACTTATATTCAGACAAGGGGTTAAATCCCTCAGTGAACATTAATGGTACATTTTGAGACATATAAACAACATAAATGGGTGTATGTTTACTCATTAAAATTATATATCCCATTCACATTGCATGTTAATCATAGAGTGAAAAGTTTAAAGTTATTTAATGATGTTGAACAAAAGGTTTCTGTTCCCAGCTCTTTCTGATTATGTGGAGGAGGGGGCGTAATATCCAGGCTTTATGAATAACGTCTCAGCATTAGTAATAACAAAAGCACAACTCAAACTGGAGCCTACCTCAGGCCTGCACCAATGACCGCCGAGCTCGTGCACACCGCGGCCAATGGCTGGTCCCGGGACGCTCGCGCACAGCCGTTTGAAGGGCGGTCCTCACAGAAAAAGGAAAGTATGGATCACAGAGCAGCGGAGTTTCGGTGGGAAGGTAGACACTCAAAACGGTAAAATATCGGGAATATTTGAGGCTAAAAGTCTTTATAAGGATATGTATTTTGCTCCTCAGTAAGCGTGTATTCCCTTTATTGTTCTGTATGTTCAGCTGTGTGTTTATATAAAGTTAGCCAACTTGTGTTGGCGTGTTTTTGATTGATTAGTGAGTGGATATTAGAACCTTCATGGCTTTGATAGCGACCGAGCAGAGCTGCAAACTGAACGGGACGTCGGCGGTTTACGGCAGAGTTGGACCGAGAAAAGAAGTGTTTCAAGGCAAGGCGGACGGCTTTAAAACTGTCAAAATGCAGCCAAAAGAGACGGAGTATTCAACAGATGGCCTGCCCAAAGCCTTCCTGCACAGCCTGAGGACCCTGTTTGACATTTTGGATGACTGTGGACGGGGATATGTCCACATCTCGGAGATCGAGAGCCGCTGGCAGGGCGCAGATACCCGGGACCTGCCCGGCGGGGTGCTGGGCTGCCTCAGGAGGGTCACCCCACCGCATGGCTGCCTCACCTTTGAGCGGTTCGTTGCGGGGCTGCGGTACTCCATGCTCAACCCGGAGAACAGCAGCCACTTCAAGGCCCAGGCTGCCGTGCACCCGCAGCAGGCACCAAAGCAGCCCCAGAAACCCGCCCCGCTGTCCACATGCAGTGTTGGGACACGGGTTGAGAACAAGGTCCGTCCGCTGGGGCCGAGCAACGTGACCAACACCCAGCAGCACCGGGCGTCCTCCTTGCAGAGCCGGGCCAGGCCGGAGGAGGGGACCGGTTACCCTGTGTGTGGACCGGCGCAGTACAGCGCGGGCTTCGAGAGATCCGGGCGGAGTTCGGAGCGGAATTCCGTCGCTCCGGGGGGCGGGTGTTACCGGGCCGACCCGGGCCACGCCACCAAACCAACGCAGAGCCGGGGCAGGTCCATTGAGTCGCTTGCTCTGGAGTCACCGCAGTTCCAAGGACAGAGTAAGTTGCACCATGAAAGCCATATAGTTAGGAATTATATCTGTGCGTGCGAGTGTGTGAGGGGGTTTGGGAACAGTTCACAGTTCATGGAGGACTCATGTCTATAATAAGTTAAAACCATGTCTGTCAAAATCCACATATAACAGCAACACAGCCTCACTCTAATACAAATACAGATATTAGCTCTGATCTCATCTGCCTATCAACAGTTCATGCTGCTGTGATGCAGTTGTATCTGCACCTCACTATCTCCACCCCCCCTTTATTGATTTGTAATTCAACTAGGGCTTTAGTTTTTAGCTTTTGGTTATTTTCTTTTCTATTAATGTTTAGCCCATTAAATGTCAGGAAGTAGTGAAAAATACCCATCACCATGAGGTCTTTAAAAATTGCTTGTTTTGTCTGACTAGCAATCCAATAGTGAAAGATATTCAGTGATATAAATCAGAAAAACATCACATCTGCACATCTGAGAAGCTTGCACCAGCGTTTGGTTTGACATTTAAAAGACATAAAGGATAAATCAATTAGAAAAAAGTGTTGTCAAATATATTCTTTTTATTTATAAACTGTAATTTCAGTGCCACAACAACAATGTGCACAATGTCTGCAGAGTGCTTGCATGTCAATATTTGTCATACAGAGAGAGGTAACTTTAAAAAAACTTTGTCTGAATCTCAGTGGGGGTCAACAACAACAACAGTCATTGTTGGGTTTTGACAGCACTTCTCAGGTATCAGTGTTATGTCACAGCTTAAACAGGCCCTCTTTAAGGGCCTCTGCTGCAGTGGTGGGTGCCTAGTTGAATAATTGCCATTGTTAACCCCGGGTCAGGTCAGAGGTCGTGTCAGAAATTCCTGCAAAAATGTATCTATCTCGAGGGTTTGCCTCGTGGCGGGAGCACAACCATTCTTGCTGTGACCCCTCTCACTGGGGAATGGGTGATGGTCAGTTAGTTGTATGCGTGTTCATTTGTTCAGTTTTTCCCTGGTGAGCTGGATGTAGGTTGGAGGAGCTGCTGCTGAGAAATTCCCAGTTTGCCTGCTCATTATCTTGTTCATACATCCAGGCTCTCGCACTCATACAAACTCACTCTTGTTCTTCCTCCTCTCACGATCATATGGGAGTTATTTCACATGGTGTCTCTCTCTTTCTCTCTCTCTCTCTCTCTCTCTCTCTCTCTCTCTCTCTCTCTCTCTCTCTCTCTCACTCTCACACACACACACACACACACACACACACACACACACACACACATTCAACTAGAGTCTGTCCGAGTTTGCCTGATCTCTGTAAGCCATGCCTGTCTGGAGCTATAAGAGTGACACTCTCTCTGTCGAGCCCTCAGGGTTTTCACTGCTTACACCACTTGCACTTAGTACAGTGTTTTTAGATAAATGGATAGATGGACAGACACACTGTATGGTCAAAAGCTCACATACTTTTGTGTACTTTTTGTCATTTTTTTGTTAGTTCAAATGAAAGGAAATCTTAATGCTACAATATAGCATTAAGAGACAACGACAATGCCCTCATGCACATAGCGAGGTCCATGAAGAAATGGTTTCCTGAGTTTGGTGTGTAAGAATCGGCCTGCACCTCAACCCCATCCAACACCTTTGGGATGAATCGCCCAACATCAGATGCTCTTTTGGCTGAATGGGAGCAAATCCCTGCAGCCACTTTTCTAAAATCTTGTGGAAAGCTTTTCCCAGAGGAGTGCAGACTGTTGTAGCAGCATATTAATGCCCATAGTTTTGGAATGAGATAATGTATCCAAAAAATCCCACATCTGTCTGTGTGTCCACTTACTTTACTTTTGGCCATATATTGTAGACGGACAGACAGACCCGCAGTGTCCATGCTGTAATCTCTCACATGCAGCCAAACCCTGTTGGATTAGGCCAGATTACAGCAGACAGGCCAGGGCTCACCAAATCACGGCAGTGGTGAAATCCTCCCCAACACCATGGACATCACCACAAAGTCCTGCCACTCTCTCTCTCTCTCTCTCTCTCTCTCTCTCTCTCTCTCTCTCTCTCTCTCTCTCTCTCTCTCTCTCTTCAATATTTTCAATTTCAATTTCAGTTTTCTTTATTGGCATGAATGTAGCAATGACAATATTGCCAAAGCATCAAGTAATAATGATATTAAAACAATAATAATAATAACAATAGTAACAACAACAATAAGGAAAATAATAAAAATAAAATAAAATAGACATAATAAAAAGGTACAATTTATTTAAAAAAATCAGGAAAATAGCAAAAAACTTAAATACACATATGTGAGACTGTCAACAAGTCACACACTAAACTTCAACACACAACAAGAGTGTGTTGATGTTGGTGTGTGTGTTGATGATGTTGGTGTGTATGTGTGTGTTGATGTTGGTGTGTGTGCCTTACACTTTCTCTTTGTTTTGGGAAAGCAGTAGTGGTGTGCACTTAAGTCTAAAAATCTGACAATGATAAAATACCTCAGTTGATATGATGGGAATACCATGGAAAAACGCACTCAACCCTGAGAGCTTGGAGGCAGCCTCCACTTCATCCGACCTGCATGTCTTTCAACTGTGATAGGAAACCCTCAGAAACACAGCGGAAAACTCCACACACAAAGGAGCAGAGACTGAATGAGAGTCGAAGGAAGAAATCTTTTTACATGTTGTCTTTGGAATAACTGAGTTAAAGCTGAGTTTCAAAGTTTGTTCTTGAGCTCAAAACAGCAGTTGACAAAACAATCTCACCATAAGGTCTATTTAGTAGCTGCTTTGGAGCTTTCGATCGTATCACATGATCTTCTTTGGCAGATGGGGTTCGCTCGGTTGTCATGGAAAAGTGGATGTTCAAATTTCGTCCGTTGTTTCTGCTACATGTATTATCCCTCTGTGTTGAGTTCAGTGTGCACCATGTAATAAGACACATTTGCAGAGTACAGCTCCCTCTTGTGGTGGCAACTCAAATGCATTATCGGGTCAAATTAATGTTTCCCCCTGTAGTTTTCTTGGTCCTCTTCATTACTGTCTGTCTCCAGATGTGGAGGTACTTTGCCCAGTGAAATTTAATCTCACATTTGTTAGATCAGGGACTGAATAAGAATACATGCCTGAAAAATGAACAAGAATCCAATACAATGCATTCATTTTACATTTTAAACTGAGAAATGTCTTGAGATGTTTTTTTAAAGATGTGCCTTTACTGTTGCCGATTGACTTTGAACATATGCAATAAACATGCGTCGTTGCTGAGTCATCATTTTCCGACTCACCTGGATTACATACCTTGAATGCAAATTTGGCACATGCCCTTTTTAAGATATTGCTATTTGACAGTTTGAGTGTTTTCATCTGAAAAAGGGGAAGGGAAAGACATAATTCTACATATGTGATATAAATATTGTGTGTGGTGTGCATGTGTCATTGCGTGCCTACTGTAAAAACACACTTTAAGGCTTTCTTTATCACAGCTGCTTCTTAGCTATTAAAGTTATACATAGTGGTCAGAAGCGTGTTGTATTCCACAACACATATTTGAACATTTTTAATTGCCTCAATCATTAGAGTGAGTCATATTTTCGAATGTTTTAATGAAGGATTGTACAAAGTGTGTTTTGTTTTCTTCCCTAAACTGCAATCAGCAAAACTACACTACTTACAAAGTGCGTTCCAGTGGTGTTGAAATTGATGAAATC
The DNA here is from genome assembly GCA_008360985.2 of Macquaria ambigua. Lineage (NCBI taxonomy): Eukaryota > Metazoa > Chordata > Actinopteri > Centrarchiformes > Percichthyidae > Macquaria > Macquaria ambigua. The sequence continues at coordinate 225,239 of VMKM01000288.1, forward strand.
TGTCTGTTTCACGTTTGTCTAGGTGTTGGGAAATCAGGTTTACCAAGATCTCAGAGCGAATCAGCAACAGGATTTACTGGCGGCTCCCGGCGACACGGGCGGAGTCGGGACGAGCAGAGGCGGCATACCATATCCAACGGGGTGGATTATGGAATGGTTGGTGCGCGCACACACACACACACACACACGCACACACACACACACACACACACACACACACACACACACACACACAGTCCCTGCAAACATAATAAACCTACACATCACTAGCTGACATTATGTAAACATCGTATGTCTGTTGGAATGACTCAGTGAAGCTCATACTTTGATAATGAGAAACCAGACTCAGAGCAATGTGTGGCTGATTTGAATATAAATGACGTTACTGCGGCTTGGAAACATGTTGGGAAACACTTTGGGTTTACATTACAGCACATACACTTTTAAACAGAGTATGGCAGCAATCAGTGGCTTTTACTTTGCCTACTGAGATCATCATTTCTCTCCACTGTATTAGAATGAACTCAGTCTTCAGTCAAATAAGGCAGGTGGTGATTGTTCAAGTTGAGCGAATATTCTGGATTTCTTATTTATATTTAGTAGGTAAAATATGTAGAGATAGTATCGATTAGTTGACTGACAGAAAATTTGTAAGAAAGTATTTTGATAATCGATTGATAGTAAAATCATTTTTCAAGCAAAAATGCCAAACCAAAAAAAGCTTTCCAGCTTCTTAAATGTGAAGATTTGCTGCCTTTCTTTGGCTATTGGACAGTTGGTCGGAAATTTAAATATGGCAGATTATTCAGTAATGAAAATAGTCTTTAATTGCAGCCTTATAGATGTGTCCAGTGACTTTGCACCAGTTGTTAAAACTGACTAAATGTGACATCCACTGTAAGTAGTAACTAAAGAAGACATTTGGGGGATTTTTCATAGTTTTCTGCTGAAGATTCGCCATTGGGTGGAACATTTTAAATTATTTTTCTTTAGTATCTATCATCATTTTAGTTGTGCTGAGTTGTAGAGTAGAGGATCAGTAGGAAAGGGGTTTCAGAGAGACAGAGGTCTGCTTGTACTTAAACTTTGATGATTGGATTTAACAGGGATTGATGCTTTTAAAGATATGTGAAGAAAATATTTTATTTATGTCGAAAAGTAAATAGTTGAAGCATGAAAATTCCAGGAAAATGTAAAAAGTTTTAGCACTTACTTGTTCTAGTACTGGAGCTCTTCTCCATTTCACTTTCTATTGGCCCCCACATTCCCCTCCCATCCCTTTTAGCCTGCTGCCTCCCCCTCACTCTGCCCCTCCCACCCTCCAGTCCGGAGCTCATGCCTCCCTTCACTCTCCGTCTCTCCCCCTGCCTCACCATTTCTCAATCTCTCTAGCTCGCCTCCTCTCCCTCTTTCTCTCCTTGTTTGTGTCGCCGTCTCCGTCTCTTTTCCCCTCGGCCTCTGTGTCTGGAGAGGCTGACTGATCGACTCCCCTCCTTCTCCCCTCCCTCCCTGCCCCTCTCCTCCTCCCCCTTCCCTGCGGCCCTCCCACCCAGGCCGACTTGGCCCGCTGCTGCCCTGATGGTAGTGAGCCGGGTCGGGCCCAGGGGCCTGGTGGAAGTAGAGGACTCGCTCGGCCGGCCTGGCCCAGCCTGGACGGCTGTGTGGGCTGCCTACACTACTGTGTTCATCCCCCTCAGCAGTAGCCTCTACAGCAGCAAGGCCCTGCACTTTTTCCTCTGGGTGAGTAGGACGAGAGGGAGACAAGGAAAGGGAGAGCTGGTTGTAGAGGATATAGGAAATTAAAGTTTGTCTTTGACAGGGTTTTTCAGGACTTGAAGATGTGCATCAGGTTGTTTTGATATGTAATTGTGACAGTTGAGACAAATAGAGGAGATGAAAAGTTGTGATCAAGTTCAGCAGCTGGGAATTCAGTGTGCGTGTTGAACAGGATACTAAAAACTATTTATTTCTGCCAGTTTTAGAGACTATGGGGCTTCTTTGTTGACTCTAACCTGCTGTGGTATTATCGAGCTTTAGAGTTTGAACTAGTGCTAAGAAGAGTGGTCAATTAATTATCGGTTTAGATTGCCAGATCTTAATCGAGAACCATGTTTCAAGTCGTTTATGAAGTGAAAATGCCAAATGTGAGGATTCACTACTTTTTTCTGTTTTATATCATTGTAAGTTGAATATCGTTCGGTTATGAACTGTTTGTTAGAATTTGATGGGCATTTTTCTAACATTTCATAAACTTAGCGATTAATTGATTAATTGAAAAAGTAACTGACAGATCAATAATAATAAAATAAATCTTTTAGGGACTTTGGCTCTCTGTTAGCTCTAACCTGTTGTGGTATTGTAGAGCTTCAGGTTTTGGATAGTGCTGAAAGGAGTCGATCACTTGATTGACAGAATTTAATCGACAACAACATTTCAAGTCACTGATCAAGCAAAAATGCCTCGTTCTAGTTTTTTTTTGTGTGTGTGGATTTGCTGCTTTTCTCTCTTTAATATAAAGCTAAATTAAATATCTTTGGGTTTTATACTTTTGTTTGGACAAAACAAACAATGTGAAGACATAACGTTGGACTCTGGATACTTCTGATGGGCATTTCTCACTATTTTCCGACATTTTACAGATTAAATAATTAATCAGAAAAATAGTTGCCACATTAATATATGTAAATAGTTGTTAGTTGAAGCTGAACCGTCCTTGTTTCAGGGACTTTTGGACTGTATGTTGCCTCTGACCTGCTGTTGTATTGTAAAGCTTCAAGGTTCAGACCACAGTGTTGCACAGTGCTTTGTAGATGCAGTTTGAAAGGCCGTTATGTTCTTCTTTGTGTTTTTAGCTAAACAGCGTGTGCAACGGGTGTCATGTTATTGTATGTTGTGTTGCATTCATGCCAGCTCATTCAGTCAGCACACAAACATACATGCACAGACTTTTCCATAACCTCTTTGCTGCTCTGCTCCCTCTCTGTGTGTATTTCCTTTTCTTTGCTTTTTTAAACGGTGGGTTTTCCTGCCTGTCGACTGCCGTCCATTCATGCAGCCTGACACTGGGTCATGTTTCATTCTAGACACGGACCCTACCTCTCCGACCCCCTCCTCTTCCCCCAAACCCCTCTTCCTCTCGTCCTCTGTGTGTACACTCGCTTCAGGCTCTTTGGGAAAGAGCACAAATATGTTAAACAGGGTTTGATTTTAGATTCTTAAATCCCTTGTCCTCTTTTGGTTTACTTTCGCAACATGTGTCCCCGCGTATGAGCTGTGTTTTAAACAGCGCTGATGAGCGGTGATGAGTGGAATGTACTGAGCTACACAGGGGACAGAGGGATGGAGCGATGGGTGGATAGAAAGATGACACACCAGGTGGCTGAATGCCAGCAATGAGGCCTGGACTGTGGCAGTGTGCCGCATGGACAGCCTGGTCAGCACAACTCAATGCAGCCTTACTGGGGTGTGCGCACACACACACACACATACATCTCTCCTGCTTTCTCTTTCACACACACACACTGGGGCAGCCATAGTTGAAGTGGGTCTGCTATTTACTCCATTCTTAGGTTGCTGTGCGGTTGCCATGGTGCTGGACTGATTGCTCCTCTAAACATTGTTCAGGATGGGAGAGAGTCCGGCACAATTGGTATGGCGCCATTGTCTCCGCCAGCACAAAAGAGTTTGCTGCAGATGCCCTCGTGAAAAGATGGGAGTTTGTCTACCACGCAGGCTGCTGGCAGCCCAGAATCAATCATTAGATTTATTCTTGGCAGCGATCTGAAAGCTCTCTTAGTGATGGCATGGGAAATATGAAAATGAAATGTTTTCATTCAATGGGGTCTCTATGTGAGATCTGTACAGAAAGTGACTTCAGGTTTTGTTTTTGTCTGTTCTTAATGACATTTTCCTCTTATCCCCCTTCCACCATTTCACCCCTTTCCCGTCCCCCCTTTTCACTCCCCAACAACGTACCCTCCTTTATAACTTTCAACTCACACAGTTGAAGCAAATGAAAGAGCTGGAGCAGGAGAAGGACTCCCTGCTGGCGGGCCTGGAAGTGGTGGAGCGGGCCCGCGACTGGTACCAGGGCCAAATCCACAATGTCACAGAGAGACAGCGGCAGGTCGGCCAGAGCTCCCACTGCACGGTCAGTTCAAACTGTTCAAACAGATAAAAAGTATTGGAGACCAAACCTGTTGTATTTTGTTGTTTGGTGATGTACTGTATTTTTTATTGATATGGATAACTGTCCAATATCTCATCATAAGAAGATATTTCCAACACATATATAATATAGATTTATAGTTATTTCCCAATAAAACAGCAAAAACTATTAGAACATGAATCACATCATGAATTATAAATCTGTTGGGAGAGATTTATAGTTTGATCTAAACATCAGATTTTGGTGTCATTCCCTCTAATTGGAAAATGAAGGCCTTCTTTTTGTCAGTGTATTTATTCATGTTCAGCAGTCAAACAGGGTAAAATACCTTGTGGTGAGGAAGAGACAGACATTTTCCTTCCCTCAGTAGCTTCAGTAATCTGTCATGGTTTTGCTTCCAGTATGAAGTGGCGGTTGCAGAAGAATAAGTTCTCAAGTATCGAAAGAATAATTTTACAGTGTTTTTCCTCAGCGCATTCGTTAATGCTATTGTTTGATTTAAAGAAAGACTGAAAAGATTTAATTTTACTTGTTTGATAGATAGAAAACAATAGTTAGTAAACAATAGTAAAATGATAGTTCATGTCCTATCATGGAAATTGTTAAGGGGAACTTGGGTACACCCAACAAAGTAAAGGTACCAGCCAGTGTTAATTAATGTCTTGCTGTGTTTTTGTCTGAGTCATGTAACGTTTTCTCAAATACATCCTTATTTCCTATTTTTGTTAACCTCCTTTTACCAAAGCTTGTCCTCGGTTTATTAAGTCCATCGTCCCTTCTTGTCATCCATGACATTTTTCAGACATTTCACTACTTTCTTGAATTTCCTACTAAATGTCTTTTATGTTCTCTCCTCTCAGGATTTCTTCACAGAAGCCAATCAGAGCCGCATGAATGTTCTAATACCCAAACTGCAAGAAGTCAACCGCTGCCTTAATGACCTGATTTCCTGCACTGGGATGGTGAGTGTTGCCTGCCCTTTGACTTTTTCATTTCCATGTGATTCTAGTAAGACCTAGGAACTGAGATTAGTCACAATATGTAAAGGCAATCTAAATATATAATGTAAATATGAATGAGTGGCTAGCGTTCGACTAGTCATTAAATACTGATACATATTGAGCATATGGATGAACATATGCATATGGGATTTCTTTATAGATGTTTTGGTACTGTTTTTGCCGTGGCACTGGGTCACTATTAGGATCCATCGTGACTGCTGTGATATAAAGTAAATATTATATCACAAAAGTGCCACCAGAACTTTACATCAGTATGCTCACTGATTCATGTGATCAAATTCTCATGATTCTCATGACTGCCAGTTTTATCAGACGGCCTTTTCATCATTTTCTTTTAGCTAATTAGGGAGGATGTCAGTGTCAGTCGGCCCATCACTTTAGTCCAGACTGAAATATCTCAAAAACTATGGAATGGATTGCCATGACGTTGTGTACGTTCATGGTCCCCAGAGGATGAATCCTAATGACTTTGGTGATCCCCTGACCTTTTTTCTAGCACCACCATGAGTTTCACATTTGTGGTTTTGACTGAAATATCTGAACAACTAGTGGATTCATTTCCATGAAATTTGAAATTCACGTCCCCCTCAGGATGATTTGTGTAACTTTGGTGATCCCATCAGCCTCAGCTGTACTTGCGTTTAGTGCTAATTAGCAAATGTTAGCATACTAACATGCTAAACTAAGATGATGACCATAGTTAACATTATCCCTGCTATCAGCATGTTCGCATTTAGCAGTATAAGTATAGCCTCAGAGCCGCTAGCATGGCTGTGGATCAAAATCACAATGTAAAAATGCTATCATTGCTTAGCCCTAAACAAAAAACTTGAAAATGTATGTGTCCCAAAGGTGGGTATATCAGACATGTAAATTATGACACTTCACACACAAATAAGCAACTTCTGGAAAACTCTATTGATGACATGTAACAGTATGTTTTGGGTGGATCTTTCCTTTAACTCTGGTCCCTCTTTGTTTCCCAGCAGTCATTTCCTTCCAGCGCTGCGCAGACATCAGGGCTTTCAGCTAACCCCCAGCCTCCGGGTCCAGCTCCTCCGCAAGCCATCCAGAGACTGAAGGACCAGAACCGACTGCTCACACAGGTTTATTAGAAGTCACTAAATAGTTACAGTCAGTACTGTTGTTTTCAGTCACTTCAGGAGTGTGTAGGTGTTACTCACTTCATTTATTTTTCTTCACTTCTTTAAGGAAGTGACAGAGAGGAGCGAGCGGATCGCCCAGCTGGAGCAGGAGAAGTCGGCCTTGATAAAACAGCTTTTTGAGGCTCGAGCCCGCAGTGCACAAGACACCAGCACCATGGATTCCACCTTCATCTGAAAACAGTTACACTCCACCCAACACCATAACACCATCGTGTTTCAGCTAGGAATCATCATGACGCTGGTCCGGAGCAAAACTTTGATAAGACTGAAGCCGACTGTTGTTTACCCTCACATGTAGCAGTGACGCACCTTTAGCCATGGCACGCCAACACCCTCGACTGCAGCAGCATGTGACCACTCCACCCCAAACCAATCCACGCGCTACCTAGATGTGAACACTCCAAGGAATACCTGACCCGAATGACTTGACCCGAGAGTCCAAAGACTCTTTTACTCGCTGCCTTCACGTTTCTAGCATAAACACTCTGACTAAATTGAAAAGACCGGAACACTATCAAGAAACCACTCAGGTCTCATGAGAACCCATCACTCCATTTCTTGCAGGATTACAGCATCTGCAAGATCTCCACTCCCACTCCCAAAAGACTTCTGCTGCTCAACTGCACAGGCAACGGGAAAAAACATAAACTAAGTGGTCCAAAAAGGAATTGGACAATAGGGAGGGGGATGGTTTCTGTTGGAATAAAATGCCATATTCTTACAGTTTCATATGAAAACAAATCATCAGCTGCATCTGCTTGCTGTGACCTATCAATTACATTTTGGTTTACATCTTTTAAGTTTGGTACACAGATACACTTTGCCCATGTCTGTCAGTATTTCCTTCCTTTTAATGTAAATTAATAATAACGTGTTTACCTGACATTTGGCTTTCTGGGTTTTAGAGTGTTTAATTTCAAACACAGAGAGACAGGAATTACTGAAAAGAGCAGCTTTTTATATTATAGTAGCATGTTTAATGTTAATGTTTTTTTTTTCTCGTTTTTTTTCAATCTTAAAAAAAAAAGAGATGGGAGGACAGCCTACAAGCCATCGAGATGTAGAGGCAGAGACGGTTGAGAGAAGTTTGGAAGTTTGCACGTAGAAGAGAGATGAGGAGGATAAACACGGTAGACGGTGAATGTGTCGGAGCCCGAGCTCCTGGGTTGGGAGAGCTTCTGATGTCACTTCAGAAACAAAAAAAAAAAAAGAAAATCATCACTTTGGCTATCTAGTGCTACATCCCCTGTATGTCTTTACAGTGGATTCTTTGCATGGGTCATATTTCTAGCTCCAAAGTATTTATCTTCTGAAGAGATTTCTGTTTGAAACCTGGAGATTAAACGTTAGCACAGGTGTAAAAACCCCACTTTGTCCTCGTAAGTGTCTCTTGTTACCAGAATGGCTTTAGACTAAAACTGTAAAAACATTCAGCCATCCACAAGTTTACATGAGAAATATTTAGTCAGTGGGTGGCAGTTGAAAAAAAAGACCTTGTAGTTTTATAATGGATCTGTATGGTACTGCTGGGATGACTGCACTTAACATATTGTTGATGTCTGTTTCCCAACTGTTTGATTTTATGTTTCTTGCTGCTCAAACCACATTATGTGGGTGAAACTCTTTTTCCTTCTGCTTTCTGTCAGGAGTACTCAACCTTCAGATGAAATGTAAAATAATAAATACGACCAAACAATGCTGACTGTGGTTTTGTGGTTCCTTGCAATTTGTTTTTCTCATGATCTCTTCAATGCTAAGTGTATTTCTTATATATATATTTAAACCAAATCAGTCCATAAAAACCTTCTCAAATGTACATTTTAAGATGTCACATTTCTGGTCCTTCCTTGTGAAGAGTTTTTTCAAAATTACACAAATTATTCTAACCTTGAGGCGTATTTTGTAAGACAAGCTTTTTTATGGTTTTTGTCCAGCTGTTCTGGTAGATGATATATCAATTCTGTGGACCACAACCAAAATTGAGCAACTCAGGCCTTTCAGTTCTTTTACTTCTCCTTTTCTGCTTCCACATTTTGATGTGAATAATTGGTAGGGTAGATTGTTTGATATTTCATAGATGGTGTGTCCCTTTGGATTTCAGTTAAAGAGCTGTTCAGGAGAAAATCCATTAAAAGAAAGTGATTTTCCAGGATGGTCTGTCCTTCTTAGGTCTGTTATGATGTCTTGTCATAAATTAAGGAAATGTCCCTAGATAGTGAGGATGATCTGATGTAACTCATGCACCACATTTGCACTTCACCCTCAGATGTGATTAGCTCTGCTTCGTTTTAATGAGCAGTATAACTTGAAAACTGGACAGTTGCTGCAGTGAATTGTGGCTGGGTGCAGCTGAAAACTACAGAAACTACAAAGTTACAAATATGTACATTTATCCTTCAACTTTAATGATTTTTCCTAAATAAACTCTCTTGTATACTATATAATTCTAGCTCTGCATGCATGTTGGTCACCAGCCTTTTAATAAATAATAAAAAAATGATTACTGTAAAAACATTTTATTACATCTGTATTTACAAACCATGTATATATGTATAATAAGGTTTTTTGACCAAATCTCACAAAATAGCTGCTAAAAAAGACTTTGTGCACCTCTGATTTCGACCTGTGTATCGCAGGGTGGTGCTTTATGCAGGAATATGATCTAACAAGGTTCCCCATAATGAACAGAATAACTATTTGAATCTTTGTACTGCTATTTGTGACGGGGGGGGAAAATGCATAATACTAATCTGCAAATATCATGTTCATTGAAAACATTCAGCGACGTGAAGTTACAGCTTGAAGAAGCTCCATTGAGCTCTGGAAAAAGCAAAAGCAGCTATGTGTGTGTGTGTGTGTGTGTGTGTGTGTGTGTGTGTGTGTGTGTGTGTGTGCTGCCGTGCGTGTTTCTGCTCTGATGCAGAATTTGGCGAACCTGTGAGAATCTTCTACCTTATAGGAGGGAGACACATCTCCTGTGAGCCTGACACCAATACAAACAAGTTCAGAGACAGACACGCAAAGGGCAAACAAACCTGGGTCGAGTTTCAACAGAGGCAAGCTGTTCAAACAGCCTGAAACACACACAGAACAACACACTGCAGCACCACAAATACAACATGGCCTGTAGTACACTAATGAACAAGTGATCAATGATAAAATAGTCTTTATTGTGACATGTTTATAGAGTATAATATGTTGACAATGTTAACATTGATTGGTGATGTTAATGAGTCTGGTCTACAGCAGTGTTTTTAATGTCTAATAAAATATGTGTAAAAGGTCAAAGGTCACCTGAGAGGTAATTCAGTAACCCTCAAAAACAACACTATCTGTAGATGCCATGAACAACACTCAGAAAACCCCAGTTAAACACATACTGTACTCTGTAGTTTTCAGTAGAGATACAAGTCCCTTGTTCTGCGTGTTGGGTGCAACACAAACCCACCGACAGACATCACACCTCGAAACATGTCAGCCCCACGTAACATATTACACATCGTTACACTGAATTGAATCAGAAGTGATTTTCTGGACTGTTGCATCAGTTGTTTACCTGCCGATTTTGCGTCAGCCACCATTAGTTTGTTGCATCATTGCCAATCGGTGTGAATGGATGATGGCTTGCCACAACACGTCCTCCACACAAAACCTGTTTTACATTTCAGTGCCCTCCCCCAACTCACTTTCACACTTTTTTCAAATGATCATCCTCATTCTCCTTTTATGATTATTTCATTTGTTCATTTTAAAGGTGTGATGGATTTACAGGGGCCAAACAAGAACATTGTGGCATCCAGGGGGAGATCCTCAGCCTGTGATTGGATGATCAGACCGGAGCAGGATCCCTGAAGTGTTGGGTCATCTTCCAAAAGATGTTTTCCATTCAATTTTGAGGTGGGGGCTCAGTATTTGCTCACACTGGGACAGGCGTACGCAGGAGTCACAAGGATCAGGTGGAGAATGAGGACACCAGTCACTTTAGGAAAGTGTTACAGTATCCAGCTGAGCAGGTGAGTGTCATTTTGGCATAAAAATGGTAACTCCTGACATCTAAATTTAAATAGAAACACTGCAATTTTACATAAAAGTCTTATGTCTTGAGAAAGTTCTGCAGTCTTGTAGCCATGTCTTTTGGCACTGCAGACTTTATTAGATAATATGTTCTGCAGGAAACGAAGCTCTCTTTACAGTCAGGTTGCACATTTACATGCCACCCTTATATACAGAGATAGTGGTATGAGCCGCATGTTGACATGGTGGAAACATATGGGAACCCATGCAAATATTCTGTCACTTTGTAAAGTCACATTCAACATGCAGCCACACTGTGTGGCTTACATGACTCTTACTCAAGTGTGTGAAGAGGAAATGGGTTGAGGAGTAGGTGCCAGAGACAGTTGAGGACAGATGGGCTCAGTGCATTAGGCGACTACCACGTACCAAGGTAAGAGGCCTCACTTACCATACAAAACTGCATGGAAATAATTTTGAATTTTACATATGTGTGAGCCCACTTTTATTTTTCAACTAATTGTGTATTACAGAAGGACTCATTATATTGTAATATGTGGTATGTGGTTGTTTGTTTTTACTACATGAGTGAAAACACATTTTTTCTTAATGCTAAAACTTTTGTTTCAACAGAAAATAAAGCTGTTGATACAGACTGAAATGTAGTTTAATACCAAAGTATCATATGTTTGCTTTTTCTCTTTTTGATCCAGTGCATTAGCTGTTAAAATATGCATTTGTCTTTATTACTTGTTACAAGTAAGCATGCCTCAGACTTTTTAAAATTGTTTTACTGTGGTCTACGATGTCTTAAATATCTTTTGATACGTGAGTGAAGAGTTGTTTTTTGCAGAGGGTATCTATGGGTGGTACATTAAAATAAAAGTGTGATGTCTGTTTAGACTAAGTTTAGCAAGTCACATTTCACTTCCAGTAATCGGTTGGTACTCAAATTTCCTCTGTGTAACCACAGTGTATGTGACAATATTCAATGACTGTTGCTTTTATCCAGTATTTCATCTGAACTCTACGGACAGACACGTACAGATTATGAGCTTACTGGAGACATGAGGTGTGAGCAGTTCAACCATAGAGTGATTTTTCCTTCTCAGGCTGTTTCATTTGAAGGATTTTTAGCGGCCATCATTTGTGAAAGTATTCAGAATTTTACAAGCAGAAAGAAAACATTAATCAGAAAACACTTTTTTGAGTCTTTCTCAACACTTTAATCATCTTGTGATCCACTGTTCTGATCCTGTTAATTCATTTGTATCCTCTGTTATCATTTGAACAACTTGTTTTATGGTTTGACTGTTTAAGCTCATTTATGCTTTTAGTCATTGTTTTATGCATTTGCTGTGTGTTGGTTAACCTTACTTCCTTCTGCCTCACAGACAGACAAATATGTTTCCTTTCATTTTGTTGTTGGATATTATGTGGTGGTCAACCACAACATTATTTCGAAAAGCCCTATATATGAAGAGTTCAATTGCAAAAACAGACTTTTTTCAGTATCACTCCGCGGCTATTTGAATACAGTGCCTATTGTCTGTAACAATATGTGTTTGTCTGACAGATCTTTGCTCCTCTGGCTGATGTCCTCTGATAACTTCGCTCTCTGATCCGGCCATCATGGAGGTTTTATACATCAACTCCTCCTCTCTGCTCTTCGTCTCTCACAGACCCCTCAACTATAGTGAGAAGACAGTGTATGAGCAATGCATAGACATGCCTGCTGTTCTCATTTGGTACCTGGGCCTGCAGTTCATCAACATGTTCCTGGGCATCCCGGCCAACATCATGGTGCTGTGGCTCATCCGTAAGAACAAGGGTGACTCCTCCACCTCAGATATCTTCATCCTTCATCTGGCGGTTTTGGACGTATTCTTCTGTCTCACCCCTCCCCTTGAGCTGGCCAACATAGTCTTCCTCACCACCAGCAGCACCTGGTACGTCCTGCGCTTCTTCTACGGCATAAAAGACTCCTCGCCCCTCTTCCTCTCCTGCATCTGCCTGGACCGCTACATGGCCGTGGTCCACCCCATCACCTTCACCGAGCTCAAGGACCGTCGGCACCGAGCGGTCCTGGCCTTCGTAGTCTGGCTGATCATTCTGGCCTACGCTGCTGCTAAATGTGTAGGCAACATCGCCAACTTCGAGAAGGTCTTCACGGTGATGATCCTCATAGCGTTCGCCTTCATGGTGTACTGCAACATAGCGATCCTCTGGGTGCTGCGGCAGTCTGGGCCCGGCAGAGACGAGATGCATCCGGTGAAGAAGAGAGCCTTCAATATGGTCCTTATCATCCTGGCCATCATAGTGTTCAACTACTTCCCACCTGTCGCACTGTTCCCCTTCAGGCAGTACTTCTCTCCCGACGTGTTTAAGTGCTACATTCACTATATCGCATTTGGCCTGATGGACTTCAGCAGCAGCATTCAGCCTTTGCTCTATCTGTCCAAGGAAAAGCTGAGCCTCAAATGCTGCCAGAGAAGCAGAACCTAAATCCAGTAGGGATACGTGTTTGTTGTTTTTGTATGTGTTGCAAAAGTTTTCATGTGAATGTGCTGTTGTTGTTAAAGATAGGAGAATATTTCATGTTCTAGCTTGATCTGATGTTGAAAATGCGGATTATTAAGAAGATGTATTGTGCAGTGGTTCCCAACTTGAGGTCTGGGTCCCCTGTGGGTGACTCCAAAGATTAAAGTTCTTGTCTGTTCTGAGGCAGATGTACAAAATTAATTCATAGCATATTGTTTCGATTTATAGTTTTCTCATAAATTCTGTGCACAAGTTTTTTAAGGCAATAGTTCAACATTTTGGGAAATATTCGCTTTCTGGCAGATGAGAAGACTGATACCATTCTCATATGTATCCGTCAGTTACATATAAGCCTACTGCCAGCAAATAGTTAGCTTAGCTCAGCACAAAGACTGGAAACAGGGGAAACAGCTAGTCTGGTTCTGCAAAATGGTAACAAAATCCACCTACCAGCACTTCTAAAGCTCACTGAGAGACACATGATCTTCTCATCTAACTCTCTGCCGGAAAACCAATAAGCGAAATCCTCAAAATGTTGAACTTTTCCTTTTTTTCCAGTCAATGAATCATCAGTTGACCCATAGAAAATGAATCATCAACAATTCTGATAACTAATTAATCATTTAGGTCATTTTTTAAGCACAAAACTCCAAACAACTGCTGCTCCCAGCGTCTCAAATGTGAAGATATTCTGTTTTTTTTAACTTGTTTTATACAATAAATATTCTTGGATTTTGGACTGCTGTACTTAAAAACAATCAATTTGAAGACCCTGGGCTCTGTGAAATTGTGATGGACATTTTTCACAACAGACTGAATTAACAGATTAATTGGAAATATAATCAACAGATTAATTTATAATAAAAATAATTGCTGCAGCCCTAAGAGTTAACTAGATCTCTCCCACCTGAATACATTGGAGTGAATGGAATTGTGTTTGTGCTGCTTAAAACATTTAAAAAGTACACTAAAATAATTCAACACGAACTTGTCTTTCCATAAATAATGTCCCGGTTCCTCAGGATAATCCACAGACCTCACTGAACCTCTTTCTAATGAAGAAATAGTCCCCATAAAAACAGCTGACGGTGTCTTCTCTGGATCAAAGTGCCTTTCAGCAGAAAATGTAAGTCCTAAAAATATAATCCTCAAGCACTTCCACTCTCAGTAAAACCAACTGATCATTCAACTGTTTTGTAAGCCTGTGGAGACAACTAACATTCACATGTAGCTATTTTTTTCTGTGGCGAGAAATCAAACCTTTGTGCCCACATATGTGTGTGTGTGTGTGTGTGTGTGTGAAATGGTTAAGCAGGCTCAAGCTTCCTTACTGTAAATGCTGGGAACCACTGCATTATGTAGAGGCACTTGTCCATACACTGTGCTGTATTTGCTTTTATGGTTGCACTAAATGTCACAGAATGTATTTGTACTTTGTATTATAGCGAACAAATGTTTTTTTTCTTGCACGCTGCCTGTCATTTCAAATAAAATATACCCATAAAGTATAAACAAGACGTACAAAATCTTTTGGTTAAGTTTTCTCTTTAATTTAGACACAAAATCACACAAAAGTAAGTCACAATAAATTCCTAGTAGCAAACACTCAGTTTAATATACATTGCTGTGCAGGTATATCAACCAGTTGCCACAACAAACAGCAGCCCTATCATCACAAACATGACATTTCACTCCCGCGTGTTGTACATAATTCATGGAAAGATACATGTATCCTGGTACAACAAGTGAGCAGCCTAAAACAAATCTCCTCTACAAGCTCGACATTCTTTGATCAGCATAGCTTACAAAACGCTTAGTAATTTACTACTGAAAGCTGGTCAATCGATACTGAATATTTGCAGTAACATTATTTTCAGTAACATTACAGAAGTACATTCTTGTCAGTTCAATGGATCAGACTGCCGACTGTATAGTTAAAGCTATATACAGCAATATATTAATGATCTTCGCCTTAAATCAGTGTTGCAGCACACATTTCTAACCCCCTGGCTACTACAAAGTGTATAAATGTGTTTAGAAGCTTCTTAATTCTAAAACAATTATATTGTTATTTTCTACTGACCCCTGTGGGGAACTTTCAGTGATTCAGTGTTTTGCTTCAGCAGGGTGGTTGAAACCATCCTGCAAATCTGACATTTCATTCAATAATTTTTCTTCTCCTTTAAAGCATTTCGAAAACACACCACAGACATTGTGGTAACATACAGCAAGTTTAAAAGAACAACTGTTCTTTTATAGTCCCATTTTCAGTCTGTAACTCTTTACACTGCATTGTGAGAGAGAAGACTATAAGAGGAATATAAGAGTTCATCAATCAAAATAAAATAATCAATCATACTGTATTGGTAAATATTTGGACCTACTAAATCACAGCAAAGATTAGACAACAGTGTATTGCACTGTACCACAAACATCACATACAGTTTTGAGCGTTAAAACATCATTCTTGACCTTGGGAACAAAATAATCTTAACTCAAGTTCCAATTACTAGCTTTTTCTGGAGCTTTCAACCACAGCACACAACTTTAGTGCCCTGTGTTAAAACAGGAATTCCAGCTTGAGTAACAGATTAAAGCGTTTAAAGGCTTATCAAAACACTGCACACTAGTTTGTCATACTCTGCTGATCTACGTAGGCCGTGAGATGAGTTTCAAAGCTCTGAAAAATGCAAGCAAGTGGACCTTGATTTACGATTATTTTGTAAAATCACACACAGCACTCATTCACAGCTTTTATATTACTCATCTCCAAGAATTTGGTTCTAATTTCTATCAGTGTCTGAATGTGTCTCAGAAGCTGACGGCCGGGCTGGGTTTGTTTCAGCCTCGCTGGTGCTTCCTTCGCTCTGAGCCTTCTGCTCCTTGGCTGCATGCATCTTCAGGTGCTTTTTAAGGGAGGACTGGTCAGTGTAGGTCTTTCCACACTGGCTGCAGAGGAAGACCTTCTCTTTGGTGTGGACCAGTTCGTGTCTCTTCAGGTGACCCGACCTGCTGAAGCTCTTGCTGCAGTACGAGCAGCTGTACTCCTTCTCTCCTGTGTGAGTCCTCTGGTGCAATTTGAGGCTGCTGGCCACCGTGAACTTCTTGCCACACTCATTGCAGCTGTACGGTCTTTCCCCAGTGTGCATCCGCATGTGTATGGTGAGGTGGCCTGCCTGGCTGAAGGTCTTCTTACACAGCTCACAGCTGTAGGGCCTCTCTCCAGTGTGGATCCTGTAATGTGTTTTGAGGTCACCTAAGCCATTGAACCTTTTCCCACACTGAGCGCAGCAATAAGGCTTCTCTCCAGTGTGGATCCTCTCATGTATACGCAGGTTGCCCGCGTTGCTGAAAGTTTTGCCGCACTCCTGGCAGCTGTAAGGCCTCTCCCCGGTGTGAGTCCGCAAGTGGACTTTGAGCTGGTTGTGCTCGTTGAAGCGCTTCCCGCAGTGCGAGCAGGAATACGGCTTCTCTCCAGTGTGGACGCGTTTGTGTATCCTGAGCTGGCTGGGATGGGCATATGTTTTACTGCAGATGTTGCAGCTATAGGGTCTTTCTCCTGTGTGTGTGCGCTTGTGGGATTTGAGGAGATCGGCCCGGCCGAAGCGTTTACCACAGTAGCTGCAGCTGTGGGCCTTCTCACCGCTGTGAGTCTTGATGTGGACGTTGAGAGAGGCTGCTCGACTAAATGTTTTGGGACAGTTGGGACAGCGCAAAAAGTTGTCACGGATCTCCAAAAACTCATCTGCGGGAACAGCGGGTGAATCGTTTTCCTCATGTGTCACTACTTCTGGCTCCCCAACCTGTCTGCTCGCTCCCTCTGGACCTATTTCTGATTCAGGGTAATATCTCAACGCATGCTTCAACTCTTGCTTAGAGAAACAGTCATTGTCACCATACTGCAACATCCCATTCTGCTCCTCTTCCTCTGTCTTAATGAACTGTTCATCCTGCATGTAAGTGTCAGAAACAATGGTGACTTTAACTTCACTGCCACTGCCTCTGGAGTCCTGTTCGAGGCCTGTAGATGGCGTCAGAGGTGCATAGGGATCACGACTGTCAAAACTGACCTCTGTGCTCTCGTTTTTTATTGGCCTCATTGTCAGATTGAGAAGCGATGAAGGCTGGGAGAGGTCAATCGCACCGCTTTCATCCAGGTCAGGCTCTGTTTTTACAGATATCAAGTTCTGGGTGGAGATACCTACCTCTGCTGTGCCCACACATGGTCTTTCTACCATATGATCAGTCTGCAGTAAAAAGGAGGCAGAGGATATGTTCTCCCTCATCTTGTCTTTATGCTTCCTCCTGAAGCTCTTCTTGTCACTGCTGCATATGGACATCTTGAACATGCCCTGGGTGGAGTTGATGGGACGATTGCGCCATTCTGAAGTCGAAAACTTTTCAGAGCCATCTTGTTCACAAATATCTGTAAGAAATTCAAGGGTAAAATAATGTTATTTAGAGTCATACATAAGTCCAACATTCAATCCCCATTTAGCTCTGTTTTTGTCTCTACCAACTCCTGAGGGAAATATCTGGCTCTAGTTGTTAGATGCTCCACTATGTTCACCAGCTAGCCACTGAATTCGTCTGTCTGTCGTTTGGTGTTGGACAGGTAGTGTACAGCGGGTTTAGTAGAGCTTTTTTCCCCCAAAATAGCTGCCTGTTACAACTGGAAATGAGGTGGAACTAGGTGGAGATGTGGGCCAGAAAACAAAAACAATGAGCTGAAAGACACTAAAACACTTCACAGGGGACTGTAGGGTTGAGTGATAATTCTCTGCTGCTTTGTCACTGCAAGCGACACCTTTGACATTACACAAAGTAATTTGATGCATTTTTAATATTAAGACATTGATTAGTGCAGCTTTAACCAGAGGATGCTATGTTTCATACAAGGGGATATCACAGATTACATATTGCAATATGTAAAAAACAGTCTGGATCATTATAAAATTATATTTCCTGTAATACTAAGGCAGGGGTGTTTCCTCCCATGCATGCAAACTTTTGAATTTTATATCTAACTCTGGTATGGCTTGGCACACACACATATTAGCCGCTAAGGCTCAGACTCAATTCGGCCCACACTGTTTCATCTCAGCTATCTATTAATCACTGAAACAGAAAGTTCTAGATAATGCAGTAAATAAAAAAGTGTGATTGCTTCCTGCATTTTGAAAAATTATCCTCACATTTTAGGGTTACATATTTACATCTTCAGGTACGCAGTTATTTACTGTGTATTGTAGAATTGCCTATGTTGTGCTACCATCATTAGTATGGGCAGGACATGGTGACAGTAACGTTACTGCACTACAGTGTGATTAGTGCTGTAGTACACAGTGATCCTCAGGCATATCTCCTACATCATAATCGTTTGCACAGCCCTGTTTTGAATGTACTGAAACCTGCATTGTTTACATCTGCTTGCGGTCTTCTGCTTCTTATTTATATATAGTTAAAAACACACAGGCACACGTTGCTCACAGTGCAGGGAGTGCTTGAACAAAAGGTCAGTGGCTGCATGAAGCTACACTGCCCGCTGTCGTGACAAACACAGACACCCTCCATTATTTAGCGAGTGTAGACAACCATACCTCTGGCAGCAGACTCCGTGCTCTTCTGTGCAAACAGCAGCCGCTTCAGGCCCTCGTTTTCAGACTCGATCCTCTGTATTGTGCCCTGGTACTCGGACAGGGTCCGGTCCACTGAGTCCAGGATGTCGCTCACTGTCGCTTTAAAGATCTCATTCAGAGAAGACTCCAGGAAGATTTTCAGATCATTCGACATGGCCATGTTAGACCGAGCGGCTGCAGCAGTACACAACTCACCAGATGGTTTGTACACAGTTGAAAATATCTGGTGGGGGGGAAAAGTGGGTGTGTGCGACTCTGCTGCTGCCGTGTGCGGAACAAACAAAGCAGAGACAGTCGCATGAAAGTGACGACGAGGAGACGCTGGTTTTGTTTTGCTAACATGTCTGTAGCGCCCCTGCCGGTGTGGAGTGGAATCGTTGGATTAGCCGGGGCCCTAGCAAACGTATGACTGTGATACTGTTTACACAAATAACCACGGTGATAAATTGTGTTTAAATAACAACAAGAAGAACTGCAGAACTATAGCAGCACTACTAGGTCACCACTACTAATACTAAGAGTACCACTGCTACAACCACTAGCTAGCAACTAACTCACTACAACTGCAAGGATGCTCACATAAATGCTAGGTAATGCTAATGTAATCTTAATGCTAATCATGCTAATGACACTGTTTACAATGTTTACGCTACTTAGGTTACGTCAGGGTAAAGCTAATAATGCTAATGCTAATCATGTAAAAAACGTTGATAACGAATAACAACGTTACATAATATTACTAACTTAACTAGGTTAACTAGTTAAACTAACTAGGCTTCTACTAGCTAATGTGCTAGTTAGTATGTATAATTTAGCTAACTGCAACAAAGTTAACAGGAGTGCTAATAATTTTAATGAAAATGCTAACCTAACTGGCTAAAATGCGGATGATACTCATGTTTAATGCTAGTGTTACTACTAATAAAGCTAGCTGATAATGATTTTGCAACTGATGCTAATCATGTGAATGATGATAGCTAATTATGCAAACACTATTAGTAGTGCTAAAACAATTTCTATTATTCCTGATGTGGTTACATCAATTAAATAAATACAAATGTGTTTTTCAGAAAATAATTTAAAGCAAATGAAATAAAAAACAGGAGGAAAAAAACGATTTAAATATGCTTGCAGTCTGTTTAGTCTTGTTGTTGAAGGTAAGCCTCTCATGTCTGTGTTAAACAGGCTTTTCTGTGACACAGCCAGACACCAAACCAGTGCAGCTAATGACTTGCATGCATTGAATCTGGATACCTTCTGGTTTTACCACATCATTCCTGGTGTCATTTGCAGAAAGGAAGCTGGGCCACTCCCTTCACCTGACCTGTATGTGTGTGCTTGCATGCCTTCAGGGTTAGTGGGCGTGGGCCGGGGCCTCTCAGGTGTCTCCGAGCTCTTGAGTCATCTGCCAATCACAATGTGCCTTTTCTTCCTCTTTGTTGCCACTCAGCAGCTTTCTCCTTCTGTTCTCCTCTAAAATTTCCCCTTTTCTTCCCCCCAGCCATATCTGCTGGGAGACGAACAGGACAGAGGGTGACGGAAGTCTAATCTTGATCTATCCAAAATGGGCAGGAAGCACAAAGAAGAGGAAGGAGGACCCGGTCCAGACTTGGACTTGTGACCTGCATGCATCTTTATGCGACACCACAGACTAAAACCCTGCTCGGCTTAAAAAGAGCAGACGTGAGGCTTGTTTGTTGTGCGCAGCAGATTCAGACATAATCAACGGAGGGTTATTTGTATGCTTGTGTGCATGTGTGTCTGTGTGTCTGTGTGTGTGTGTGTGTGTGTGTGTATGTGGGTGGGTGAATATGTCTGTGAAGGCACAGCTCTTTGACAGCAGTATAAACCCAGTATAACACAGTGGTGTGTCTTTCCCTCCCACAAGACTTGACTTAAAACCTCACAAGCCTGCTGATCATATGATGTTGCTTTAAAGAGCCTGGAGGGGGTAAGTCATGCTTCACAATCCTCCTAATGAGATTTTATTTTTGGTCTTTGAGGTTTTTAAAATGTTCAGATGTGTCTCTGTGGCATGTTCACTGGTGGTAATGAATGATATATTAGGCAGCGTTTACATATACACATATTTATAAGTAATTTCACAACTTTCACTTTACCCAGTGTGGCTGTGTTCCTCTTTTTATTTTATCCTCACTGGTATGTTTTCTTTTTATATTTATACTTCTCCTTTAATATTGTGTTAAACATGTTGTATACACTTTCCATGCATTGTAAGCAACTTCTGGTATTTTCCACTTAGGGCAGACTGCAGTTTGTCTGAGAAAATATTACATTTGGCTGAAAGTATCCTGATTTATTCATGTTTTCTCTTTGTTGAGGGTGAAAAGGTGTCTCTTTCTGTCATCTGAGCATTTCTTGTGCAGTTTTTATCATCAACAATGCTGCCAAAGATAACATCACACACAGAGGATTAACTGTGTTATCATGTGAAACACTGCACATTTAATCAGAGAGCAGCGAGTGATTGTGATTATATAGTATATAGTATTAGAAAGATCCAAATTATTTTGAAATTGAGTTTGTTAAACTGTCTGATTCTCACTTATAAACCTCAAGAGAGACAATACTGCTTTTAAAAATTTTAATTCGAGTTTCAGAGTCTCTGCATTCTTCGTTTCAAAACATGGTGCTGTTCATTTACAGATTATCCTACATGTACATGTACCGTAGCACTTGTTGCACCCTGACAGGAACTGAGAAGTGAGCACCCACACAGGAAATGTGGTCAAGGTCTGTCCCGGATGTTGGCTGCATGACGTGAATAGAATAATGAGACAGACAGAGAAGTATACAAAGTATGACAGAGAGAGGGAAAAATAAATGAAGGTGAGAAAGAGTAGGCAGAAAATAAGATATAAGGTGTGATATTTTAACATCCTCAGTACAAACATGGGTGATATTTTGTTGTTGACATCCTGTTGCTGGCCTTGGTGTTGTTGGGATAGATGCCCTTGGTTTATTTTGACAACATGCAGTTCAAATTTGGACTCTTTCACGGTTTTATCCTTTACCCAGAGTGCACAGTGCAGCGTGGTGATTGTTAAGCTGCTCACCAGAAACAACCCCTGAACCCCACCCCTCTGCCTCTCTCTTAATCCGCACTGTACACCTCTATCTCTTTCTCTCTTTCTCACTTGCTCGGCTGATTTTTCTGGGTCTGTGGTCAGGAAGTACAAACGTGCTTTTGTGACATTTCAGTATAAGTCTGTTGCACTGCACATCTGCAACGCCACACCGAGAAGGTTAACAAAATTGACAAATGAGCAGCACGGGGTAAAAACAGACCAAAACCTTCTTCAAACTGGATTATGTTGACATGCAAGTGGTGAGTGCAGAGTATTTTTGTTGTATCAGGGCTATAAATGATTTTATTTCTGTTCTGTTTTTGCTTGGAGTGTCGTGTGTACTTTAAAATGGTGTCCACAGTGGTTTTATATTGACTCTTTCTCACAAATTAATAGAAAATAATGTAGAGCCACTGTAAAGACATCACTGTTACACTACAACCGAATATAGTCGAGTCTTATGAAAGGCCTTTTTGTCTATCAGCTAATCAGATGTTCCTCCTGGAGGTTCCCCAAAAAGGTTTTTTATTTTATGTGGCATACATATAGTTCATGAAGAATCAGTTGAACAGAACAATCTTGCATTTGTTGTTGCACAATATCCAGCTCCCAGAATTCAAGGGAAGAGTTTCTCATGTTGCTTCAGATAGGGGTGTGGTAAAATGATTTTTGAACTTTGTTTTTTTTTTTTCTTTTATCACAGATCTGTGAATGGCGCCATTGGAGGTTGTAACATGCCTCAGGATTTCACCTTTATGGGATCTTACAAAATGATCGTCCTTCATACAGCAGAGGAGGACATTTTGTAGCCTGACAACGTTTACAGCTGCAGCACCTTTCACCTAAACCCACAAACACCCCAACAACGGAACTGACTGAGATACATGCTAATGGAGGAGGAAAGCGTGTGTTCCTCTCTGCCAGATATTACAGATTCAGTCCTTCAGCAGCCTCAACAAGACTCATGGACCTCTATAGACCACCAGTACATCAATGGAGAACAGCAGGCCATTGTGTGGGGCGAGACAGAGGTACAGATAAACCAGGCACACGGGACAGATCAAGTCAGTCTCGCTGAAGAACAGTGGGAGCAAATAATATGGCCGGTGACCTGTACCAGTTCTCAGCTTTCCTTTGCCACAGTGCAGTGGGACATGCCTGATCCCTCTGCAGGGACGTCTTCACTCATGACTGACAGCAACTGGGCCAATGAGCTGGATTCTGGCGGCGTGACGAGTGCAGACACCACTTCCCCGTCACTTTACCAGCCTCAAGTCGTTAATGCTGAGCTTTTCACACGGGAGGTCAGGGAGGAGGAAGATGGGTTTGATTCACGGCTTCTGAACTCAAATCTAGAGTGGACGGGAAGCGGCTCCAAGGTATGTTCTGTATGTGAGGAGGTACAAAAGGAGGGGTGGTGTTGTCATACTGCCATTATTTAGAATTCTGTCTATTTCTGTGCGTTTTCTCTGTGCATATACACTTTCAGATACAGTTTCCTGTGTCATTATCCCTTCTTTTACTGAGCGTTGACTTCCTCACCACCTCAGTCTTTATCTCATTAGAGACACATTTTTGGGTTAATGTAGTAGATTGAGCAGAGGTGGGAGGACTAGAGTAGACATAATGTTGGTCAGATGAGTGCAGCTTCTTAGGCATAAACCCGCTGGCAATCACAAGCTTTCTCGCACAACTCATCTTCATGAGCGATGGCCTGTGTTGCAATTTCCAGCCATGTGATGCTGCAGATGTGCAAGAGCCGACGACACAGGAAAAGGAAGATTCAACACATGAGCTGTTAGACAGTAATAACGGTACGTATTACTCAGAGCGATATCTTAATTAGGTGTGAAATAGCAAATGTTTTTCCATTTGTTTGCTCAGTTTGACAATAATAATTCACGATTATTGGTTTCTGGAGTTTGCTTGTGGCCTGCTCTTTTAAAAAAAATTAGAAAATTAGAAATAAGTTCTGGTTTAACTGCAAAACTGTGATGTTCGCCTTCTTCCAGAAATCCCACTGAGGACAGACTCAGACGACGAGGAAGGGCACTCAGCAACCTCTGATTCTGTTGAAGCTGTGGACTTCATCGACACTCTTGAAGAGATTGAAGGCTGGGAAGATGAGGCGTACAGTTTTGTAGATTTAAACCTAGAAGAGGAACAGGAGGAGCCCGGCGTTCTGCTGACTGTACAGGGAGACTCAGAGGAAGAGCAAACTTCAGCTAATGGTGTTGAGACTGAAGAAGAGAATGAGGAGGGAAGCGAGGTAGAAGAGGAGCCGAGTGTGACAAATGACTCCTGTACTGAAGAAAGTGAAGAGGCAACAAGTGTCAGTTGTCTGAGTGATGTGTGAGTATCATGGACTTAACTTAAGAAAGGGAAACAGGAAGTGTGTATTAACAGTAAAATCTTCTATTATATTAATCATGTCACAGTTTTATGTGCTGTTGTAACATTAACTATATTACATATTTCATTCACACTTTGTAGGGAGGTTCCTGCTGAGCCACTACAAACTGACGATACTGGACCAACCATAAACCCAGATAAGCTAATTGATCTGCAACAGTCAGAGCTTTCGGAGGAAAGGCGGCGCTCAGGGACTGAAGAGGACACAGAGATACTAGAACGGTTACATGAAGATCCCTCAGGACAGACTGAAGAGCCGGAAATGTGTGAAGATGTAGATCAGAACGTGGACCCTGAACAGTCAGAGGCCGCGAATGACAACGAAGAACCGTCGAAACAGGCGGCAAATAACGCAGAGAGGGTAGAAGACTCACAAGAGATACTAGAGCTGACTGAAAAGCTGGAGGAGACAAGTTGTTTAGACTGTGATCAAACAACTTCACAGGACGTAGAGCCTGAAGACTCTGAGTCTGAGCAGCTTGAGATGACCGAAGAGCCGGAGCAAATCCAAGCAGAGGTGTCACATCAGGCAGAGGAGCGACACTCTGAAGACCAGTTAGGACAGTCGCAACATCTGGAGCAGTCACCGCAGATGGAATTGATAGAAGAGTCAACCCAACTAGAAACTGCAGACCTGCCAGAGGAGTCCACTCAGTCAGAGCAGACAGTTTGTGTTGAAGCTGAAGACCCTCGAGTGGCAGACCGGCAAGAACAGACGGAGCCACCAGAGCAGAATGAGCAGCTGCTGCAAACGGCCGACTCGTCTCAGCCAACGCTCTCCGAGCAGCTCGTGCGACCAGAGAAGACGGATGAGTCCGAAATAACAGAGCAGCTGTCTGCTGAGACCGAGGTCGCACGGCAGACAGCCGAGGCCGAGTTAAACCAGGTGGACAAACAGGCTGAGACACATCAGGCTGAAGAAGTAGGAGGTAGCGAGGATGGATCTGCACAAACAGTTGTCGCCAACGGAGAGCAACCCAAACCCCCTGAGACAGCAGTGCCTCAAATGAACGGAGGTGAGGTGGACAGAGAGATGGCCCACCGCCTCGCTGAGCGGCTGTATAACTTGGATGGGATCCAACGTGTGGATGTGGTGAAGCACTTAGACAAAGAGTAAGCACATATTATATATATCTTTATCTTCCTTTCTTTATAACTGGTTGCACATGTCATCTGGGATTTTGGTTATGGTTATCACAATATTGAGGTTTAACAAAAATACAATCCTTTCCTGGTCGCAGGACACATTGCAGTTCATTAATAACATTTTCTAGGCTTTTATTTTGAAAGTTTGAAAGTCACATGATTTTCTTTTTTAAAGTCCAGACCACATCATCCTCCTTTGCCTCCAGTTTAGATTAAAGCCCCAATAATCATGCATATTGTCTCGTCATTAATATCAAGATACTTGATTTTCTTTCTATATGTGACCCAAACTTCTTCAGATTAATATAAGATGATACAGAGTAACTCTGATAAAGAATGTGTTTTTTCTCTGTTTAGTAATGACTTCAGTCGAGCTGTCGGGGAGGAATACCTTAAATTCTTTGACTTCACCGGGCAAACTCTCGATCACGCCCTGAGGTGAGAATTACCGAGGCGGAGCTTGGCTTGCATGCACTGACATCTCTCACAAAACACACTCGTAAAACATCTTGTAAACTTCTTTTTAATTTCCTTTCGGTTTCTCTCTCTCTCAGATCTTTGCTAAAAGTGGTGGTACTGATAGGAGAGACCCAGGAGAGGGAGCGTGTGCTGCAGCATTTCGCCTGTCGCTTCCACCAGTGCAACCCCGACTCCTTCTCCTCCTCAGGTGAGCCTCAGTCATCTTTAACTTGATATGTTTTTTTGTTTTCTGCGCGTCGATACAGCAGCGAGCACTCACATGTGACAGATTCACGTGTCATTTCCCTCTTTTTATATATCCTCAGGGGCTGTGTTGGCTCTTACATGTGCTTTGATGCTTCTCAACACTGACTTGCATGGACAGGTGGGAAACATTTATAGTGTGACTATAAAAGTTTTGCTTTGACATGGCACCGTGTTATCAGACGATCTCTGTGAGGCATTTAGTCAATCGCATGTTTTGTGTGTGTTAACAGAATGTAGGAAAATCCATGTCCTCTTCTAAGTTTGTGTCCAACCTGGATGGGATGAATGAAGGAGAAAACTTCAGCAAGGATCTCTTGAAAGTAATACTTTTTTTTTTCAGAAAGCAAAGTCAAATCCATGTTGGTGAAAATTATTGAACCTTGTCCTCTCCATCTACATTGCAGAGTCTTTACAATTCCATAAAGAGTGAACCGCTGGAGTGGGCTGTGTAAGTGGACTGATATAGATACTGAACATCATCTGTTCTTTCTCATTGATTCCTCCTCGATCATATCCTTCACACATATAATCTCACAGATAAGAATTTGTCTTTGCATGTTGAAGTGATGAGGAGGAATTGAAGAACTCTGTGTTGGTGGACGAAGATGCAGCAGACGATGCGCCGCTGCGTTCAAAAGCCAACCCCTTCCAGGACGTTCCTCATGACAAAACGGCCTCCGTGGTCAAAGAGGGATTCCTCCAGAGAAAGCTCCATGCTGACATTGATGGCAAACGAAGTGAGTGAGACACAAACATAAATGGATGAAGTGAGCACTTTATGTAGATGCACATAACATTAGGGTGAACTGAGGATTTCTGATGTTTGACTTTGGTGTCTGAAATGAAATAGGGGCAGCAGAACAGAAAATATCAAGAATATATCATCCTAAAACAGTTATAAAGTTCTCCCAAATTTTCATTTTAAATGCAAACAGTTACCTAGTTTACTAAGTAAAATTACTTTTTAATATTAAAGATATTTCATAGACTGTTGGCCTTTTATCACTCCAGAGAAAAACTCTGACTTCTAGCAGGTCAAAATGAGACTGCAAATGAGATGTGGAAGTGGTGCAGTGAGATTTTATGTTTGATATAAATGCTTATTTAATAAATGTGTTTTGTTGGTAACATTCTCAGACCAAACTGTTCTGGGAACTCCCTGAGAGGAGCTGCCCACTGGGGAGCTCCCCCAAGAACTACAACTCCCAACTGTTCTTAGAACTATGAAGAAGTTCCTCCAGTCCGAAAACGCAAAGTAGTTCACAGCACTCACTCTCATAAGAACTACGAAGTGGGTTAGAGCTCCTGTCAGTTAAAGAAGGAAAGAAATTGTATTACATTTGAACTATAACTATATAGCTGAGATACTTCTTGGACATGTTGATAATACAGTAGGCAGCTTCAGCTCTTCATTATTATAAAAGTGGATGAAACCTGCATTTTGATCATTTCTTGGCTGTTAAGTTCTCATTTGTAACAAGTCGCCTTCATCGTGAAGGGCTTTGATATCACTGCCGTCTAATCTTCATGAACCTGCTGATTTGTTTCTGTGCGGCAGCTCCTTGGGGGAAGAGAGGCTGGAAGACTTTCTACGGAGTGCTGAAGGGAATGGTCCTTTACTTACAGAAGGTCAGGAGGTTTTCAGCATTATCTAAAAGGATTCTCATCAGTACTCAATGTCATTATTAGAATTTTGTTTCCCTGATTATGAATACTTTTCTGTAATTTCCCCTGTGTGTGCGTGTGTGTGTCAGAATGATTACAGGAGGGATCAGCCGACTAATGAGGAGGTGGTGAGCGTGCATCACTCTCTGGCCGAGCAGGCAGCCGACTACACCAAGAAGCCACATGTCTTCCGCCTGCAGACTGCTGACTGGAGGGTTTTCCTCTTTCAGGCCTCGTAAGTAACAGCACAGCTGGAGTGTGAGCGTGTTTGTGTGTGTGTCTGTGTGTGTGTGTGTGTGTGCCGAAGAGCCCAACAGACAGCGTCAGAGCTCTGTTTGTTTTCCTCCCAGGTCCAAAGTGGAGATGAATTCATGGATCAGCCGCATCAACCTGGTTTCGGCTCTTCACTCCTCGCCTCCATTCCCTGCCGCTGTCGGCTCTCAGAGGAGGTTCTTCAGGCCGATCCTCCCTGCCTCGCAGTCTGTTCACACTCTGGTACATACTTCTCTTTCTCCGTGTCGCTCATTTCCTTATAATTACAGCTCAAGTTATTTTTGTCTCAGTGTTACAATGCATTTTAGTGAAGATGAAGAGTAAGATGAAAATGTCACAGCTCTACTGTCCGCCTCAGAGTTGTCACACTTTTATACATATATATGTAGTATGTGGCTACATGTTACAATTATGGGATAATGATAAATGCTAAAACTATTGTCTGTCACATAGCAATAGCAAGCTAAAGTTTGCTAACGTACGCTAACATTAGCCTCCGTAAACTACTGGTCATAGCAGAACAAATTAGGCTGTAGCAGCAAAACCCCTGAGTGCACTGAACTGAGCAAAGGTGCATTTAATAGTTCATGAATTCCACTTTTCATTTGTAAATTATAATGTATTCCTTTTTTCAAAAGTTACATAGTCTCACTTTAAAATCAAACCGTCTGTCTTAACATGTTGGGATGCTTCCTTCCTAAATAATCTATAAAATTAAGGAAGAAAATTCTGACAGTTGTAACAGTTTCCGCCCATTCTTACTGTTTGTTCTGCAGCAGGATTTGCATTAAATGGATTTGCATGAAATCTGTTCCTCTGTACTACTCCTTGTGCAGGAACGTCAGCTGCAGTCTCATTCAGGAATGCTGCAGTCCTTCAAGGCGGACCTGTCGTACCTGCAGCAAAACCTACCAGAGGGCAAAAAAGCCAAAGCCAAGGAGCTGGAGGAGCATCGCGTCAGGGCAGAGTACCTGCAGCACGAGGTGATGAACGTGTCATCAGTGAAAGTGTGTGTATACGAGTGTAAAAAGAGCCATAAGTGACCCTGTGTCTCTTGTTAAACGCAGATGTGTCGATATGAGATCTACATCCAGGTGCTGGAGGCCTGGAAGAGCGTGAAGAAGACAGGCGACGGCGTGTTGAGCATCGCAGACCTGAACATGTTTGATAAAGCCGTGTGTGCAGACTCTGTGGTGGAGGAAGAGAAGGAGGAAGGCGGGCTGAAAAAGTCCTACTCCAGCCCCTCTCTGGAGCTGGAGATGGCTCCTCCGACGGTGATCAAAGTCAGACGCAACATCTCAGAAAGACGGACTTATCGCAAAACCGTGATCCCCCGATGGGTTAAAGAGGCCTGACAGGCGTTTTATGACACAACCAGTTAATGGCCCTTTGAAAATGCTGATTCACACAGTTCTGCTGTGAGCTGACGGTACTTTAGTCTTTTAGTTTGTGGAAGCACTGAGCAGAGAAGCAGAGAAACACCAAAGTCATATCTGAGATCTGCCTCAGCAAGTTATTTTGTTTTTATGCAGTTTTATCTTGTGCACTTTTATAAAAATAAACCTCAGGGAATCCCTAACCTTCAATCTCTCTCAGGATAGAGGTGTGTGTGTGGGGGGGGGGCCTGATGCAAGATATCTGGACCTAATTTATTTAGTTTTGTTGTGTTAACTTCTATAGTAGTACTTAAAATAGTACAACTTTGCTTTCATTTGTTTACTTTGGGCAAAAATGTGCCTTTAAAATGTAAACCACTAGAGGGTGCTGTAGTACAGCACATCTCGGAGTGAATGGAGGGGGACAGGACGTCAGTTAGTTTTAAACTTGTTTTTTAAAGAATTGCACTTTTAATTGTTTTTAATATGTATAAAATGTTTTTTTCTGCGAGTATTCATGATGTTGATGTCACCGTTACGTATTTTTTTTCCAAATGAAGGATTTCCAAAATGTATTTTTTTTCTCTGGGGGAAAAATAAAATGTTACTTCTGTTTATTATTCAGTATGGGTGAGACTGTTTATGGATACTAACACTTTTAGTTTGAGGGCCTGTAATTCAGTTGTTGTCTTTAAATTTTTTTTGTGACAAATAACAATTCAAACGTTTGCTCTGCCGTTACAGGTTTTTCTGAGTTGTAATGTCAGATACAAACATTTTTCCTGTTACAACAAGGTGAGTTGTAAAGCTAAAAGATGCAGCAATAAGAATATCAGCTGGAGAAAAGATCACACACACACTCTCAACAAATTAAGAATAACA
The DNA here is from genome assembly GCA_008360985.2 of Macquaria ambigua. Lineage (NCBI taxonomy): Eukaryota > Metazoa > Chordata > Actinopteri > Centrarchiformes > Percichthyidae > Macquaria > Macquaria ambigua. The sequence continues at coordinate 255,358 of VMKM01000288.1, forward strand.
AATAATTTTTTTTATTTTTTTTAGAAAATGTTCATGTTTTTCATCAGTTTTTGTTGCAATTTTCATACAAAAACTTAAAATCTCCTTTAATAACATCCCAACGCAGTAAAAAGGTTAGTGTATGTGTGTGTGTTTCCATCCCTGGTTGCAGCTACATAACTGACCATTATAGTGTTTAACATTTTTTTCTTTTAGCTTGATGAGAAAATGCACTTTCTAATTTCTATATATATATATATATATATATATATATATATATACATATATATATTGTCTAAAATCCTCAGTGTTTCCCACAGAACTCTGACACTGAGCTCAAGGAGGAAGAAGGCTTTTAAAATGATCAACTGATCAAACTGATAGATTAACTCAGAGTTAAATCGACCTGGAGATCCAGCATCCTGTAAAATCGTTCATTCAAATAATAGAAAAGTATGATAATTACTTTAAAGTCACTTTTTCCAAATACTGCATGTCTAAAGTTGAATGATTCTCCTCACATGTCACCTCAACTACAAAAAACAAAAGGTGGAGCAGGCCTGTGTGTGTGTTCGTGTGTTCGTGTGTTCGTGTGTGTGTGTGTGTTTGTGTGTGTGTGATCGCTCTCAGTGGCACGGGCCCCATTTTGTTCTCTTTCAGCCTGACATGTCGAGCAGCGGTCGACCTGGGGCGGTCAACAATAAGAGCAGGATGTCTGGAATCAAGCCCCCAACCCCCCCACCCCACCCCAACTCCAAACACACACACACACACAGGAATGTGATGTGACAATAGGAAACGCAATGAAGAGCACAGACAATACAGACAGGGACACACCGTCCTGTTTGGGTGTCCGAATCGGATCAAGGCACCGGACGAGTGGACGTTTCGTTAGAGCTGAAGCTCCTTGTTCGTGGATTTATTTAAGACTTTTCCCTCCTCAGACATCAGGTGAAACTCAGGAGCCTCTGACTGATCATCTGTGGTGCTTAGCTAACATGATAATGCTCAACTTCTTGTCCTCTGAATGGAAGCAGTCTCCATTCATTCACAGGAATAACAACAGCTCATTAAGATAGAGTCAGATCCTGCAGATGAGGTTGACTGACGGGCCACATGAGTGACAGGGGCCCGGGGCCATCATAGCACCTTGATCGAAGCGGGAGTGGGAGGCTGAAAGGCGACGCCATCTCGGCTAACCTACATACTCTCGGGCCTGTGACGAAATGTTACAGCAAGAGGCGGCCATTAGCGCCTCTTGTTTTCCAGATCAAATTGAAATGTTTAATCTGTGCTAAAGGTGCTCGTCTGGCACTGGCGTCGCAGAGGAGCTCTCGACCGAAAGCTCTTCTCACATGGCCTGTGGACCATGACTTCAGCGGTGGTGGTGGCCTTGTTTTGGAGTGCCATCTCTCTCCTCCTCTCCAACAACAATAATGACCGGCTGGAGCAGCAGGGGCTGCATTAGCTGCTGGGTTCAGAGGGCATCCTTCCCAAGGAGTTGGCCTGTTTTTGTCCCATCTGCGCCACTCCATTCTCGAGCTTTGTGCGACTCAGTCAGGCCTGGGTGGGTAATTAAAAAGGCAAGAGCTCAAGTTGTGATCATTAGGGGCTTGTCCAGCATGGGCTCCAAAAATAAAAAGGCCCCGACACGTAGGGTCAATTCTGCCCCCTTTTTTTTCCTGCTTTCCTCCTCCCCTCCCGTCACACACACAATGTTGCTTTGAACATTGCTCAGCATCCACAATGGCTCTGAAATGCTCAGTAAATATAAGCCACAAACACCTGCAAACACTGCCAGCAAACATAAAGTGTACTGTAAACACTCACATTCATCCATGGGATTTTTTTTCCTGCCCTCGATGCTCCTCCTGACGCACATTCTCCATCTGCTGCTGACGCCTTGCACGCTCTACTTGTTACTTTTTATCTCTTACCCGCACTAACACTTGATTTCTCCCACTCTGGCTATTGGAAAAACATTTTTTTTCTCTCTCCCCCTCCTCTGTGTCTCTGTCTCCATCCTTCGCTCTTGACTGCTGCAGTTGTGATTTTTCTTTCTCCGTCCAGGGCCCTCGAAGTCTCTCTGTGGTCCTTTCAGGGGTTTTGTTTTTCCACTCAGACTCCATTTGCCTCTTTCACTTAGACATTAACTAATAACCATCTTCTTAGTCTCTCCTGCTCTTATCCAGTACTCTCTTGTACTTTCCAGCGCTGACTGCAAAGAGCCAAACACGGTCAATATATTCGGTTTCCAGATGAGTGTAATTTTCAGTGGGAAGTGATATTCTTTTATTGCTGTAAGTTGATTTGAAAGAAATGGGAGGCACTGAAGAAAAACATCCCGCCTGCCTCTTTTTTTCTCCCAGACTGCACTCATTAGTGTTGCTTTTCTCATGGCCAGACATTTTCATTTTATTTGCCAATCAGACCCAAACATGAATCACCCTTTAGATTTCATCAGAGCCGACCCTTCATACCCCCTTTTACAAATGCTTTTTGTAGCAAAGGAGCCTCTCATTGAGAGAGTTAAGGCAAGTGCTTTGCTTAAGGGCATTTCAACGCATGACCTCTTTTTGCCCTCTCCTCTTCCACACACACTCCTGCCTCTGACAACACTCCTCGGGCACGGACTCGGTGGCTTTTAAGATGCAGGACAAACATACCGGACGGGATCTTAAAGTCGGCGCTCCATGAGTCAACGCAACGTATAGAGCGGAGCAAGAATGCCTGTGAACTAATCGCCTCCATCTTATCTCATTTCATCTTTCAGCTCACACAGGAATCAGTTTAACTACAATATTCAATCCAAATCTATCAATATTTTCATCTATTCTTTTTCTGATTTGTAATATTTAACCTGCTGCGCAATTCAAGGAGAAAACAGCATTATGGAGACATGTGTGTGATGTTGAATGAGCTATGTGTCAACTGTGTGTTTGACTCCCCCCGGCCTCCACAGGTCAACCCTCTCCCTCAGGGCAGTACCTGATACCTGGCAGATTTTATCCACCTTGGTGTGTGTGTGTGTAGTGTTGAATGTGTGTGTGCTTTGAAAGGTGCGTTTTTCTTGATGTCTTCCAGTCAATAGTAGCTTCCTGCCTTCGGGGGCCTGTGTGTTGTTTAATAGGCTGGTCGGACACAGGGCACCTGTGTTTCCTCCCTCCGCCTGTTTCCTGCACAGAAACACCCTCTGTTTGACCACTTTGCTCTGTTTGACTGGCACATTTGTTCCAGGTGCATTATGGTTAAAGGTGGAGGAGATTAGATAGCTTCTTGAAATACGAGGAAGATGTTGTCATTTGAAGTCTGCTCAGGTGGTCCGAGGCCTTTTTTTATGGCCAAAATGTCTCTCAGACCAACATTTGGATGTCGATGTCGATTGATCCACCATTTTGGTCCAGGCTGAAATACTATTGGAAGGATTGCCATGAAATTTTGAACAAACATTCAAGGTGCCCAGAGGATGAATCCTAATGAGTTTCTTGAGCCTATGACTTTTCATCTAGCGCCACCAACAGGTCAAATGTTTCAGTTACCCAGTGAAATATATATACTTTTACTGGATGGATTGCCATGAAATTGGGTACAGTCATTCATTTTCCCCAGAAGATGAATCCTACTGACTTTGGTGATCCCCTGACTTTTCCTCTAGCGCCACCATGAGGTCAACACTTGTGGTTAAGTGAGATGTCTTGACAGCTGTTGGATGTTGAGCTTGGAGGCTCATTTTTGACCTCAGAAATACAAAAAACATCTCAGCACAAGGTTGAGGCACCAACTTATTTGTTGTTACCGATGTTTTCAACCACATAGTGGCTGTCCAAGATTTTCCACTGAGGAAGCTCATTGGATGTGCTTTGTGTTGAGAATTTTTTTGGGTTAAACTTGGTACAGATTTTCATGTCCCCCTGAGGATGAATTGTAACAACTTTGGTGATCCCTTAACTTTTCATCTAGTGCCACCATGGGGTCAAAAGTGTGTCCAATAATTTGTTGTTGTTTGTTTTATGAACAAATACCTGCAAAACTAATGACATTCCCTTCAGCCCCAAGTTTGTGTTCAAGGCTTTTCGTACATGGCTCCACATAAGAAAAGTGGAGCCAGTAGTTGTGTGAAGAAATACTGCTTAGTAAAGTGGACGTGATTGTTGGATTGGCATTGTTTCAGGAAAGTTACAAAAATTGTGTGTGTTGAAGCATACTAACCCCTTTAGTCTTGCTAGAAGTGTGTGAAGCCAAAGGAGAGAATGAGAAGCTGGTGTAAACGTTGACGGCAAAGTAGACACAGCAGAATCAGAGTCTCACTCTGTGAAAGGGCTGCAAAATGTTTGTGAGAGACTCAAAGAAAAGGAGGATGGTTCGCTGTAAAAAGACGACAAAAGGTTCAGAATAATCAGCCAGGCTTCGTCCAAAACAATTAATCAACAAGGTGATGAGTTCACTCACACAATCTGGGGGGTTCTCGAGGGCCACAAAGAAGCCTGAACCGGGCGGGGCCGACACAGCAGCGCTGCCATTCACAGTTTAAAACAACAGCGTGTTCTGCAGCTCATTTGGATGGATAAATTCTGTCAGCCTACATAATACTTATTTGCAGGGCTGAATTGGTTGGCCAGTGTCTCGGGCTCAGAGATAAGTGGAGAACTTTCCAGATGACTGGCGCAGGACAACCCCACCCCGTCATCCCACTGATTGCCACACACTCCTCTACTGCCTTTTTGGCAGCAATTTCTCCAGGGGCCCCTATTCTGTCTTTGAGTTTGTCCCCATAATGGTAATGGGACACATGCCTTCTCCTCTACACACACACACACACACACTGTTATATCACACAAACACACACAGATAGACATTCTTGCTATGTCTCTCCATCACACACACACACACACACACACATATGGACACAGAGTTAGTATGGATCTGTGTTAAATGTAGTAAGTCCCAGTCGCCCCGTCCTGCCAGCTTTGTCTGCCCTCAGCTGTTCCGGCCCGGTGCCTGTATTGTGCTGCCGGGCTCATTACCAGAAGCACTGTGGCCCGAAACCTCCTCGCTAATAGGCCCAGGGAGAGACAGAGAGGAGTTATTTCTGCTGTGGCTTGTGTGTTGCAGTATAATGTTTTGTTTTTTACTCTTTTGGCAGCGAGACTGTTAATGTTTAACGTTTGCTGCCGTTATTTCTCTGGCCGGACATCAGCTGGCTGAGGAATTTGAAACTGGGTTCAGCGAAAAGGTTTGCCTCGTCCCCGTGAAGCACGTTGACTTGAAAGGTCCTCTGCATGTATGAGTGTATATGGATGTGTGTGTGTTTCTGCATGCCTGAGCAGGGAACTGGAAAGAACGAGAGTCCAGTCAGTTGATGGGCTGTCTGGAGTGGGCCAGGCCACTTGGACAACAATGGGATGAAGTGCAGCCATTGTTTAAAGTTTACAGGGCGGTGCGCGGTGTGTACAGTAGTGCGGCTGCAGGAGAGGGATACAAAGAGAGGGGTGTAAAGAGGTGAGTCGGGAAAATGGTGAAATGTGAGGAGAGTGAAGGCTTGGAGGGACAGAGAGAAAGAGAAGTGCATACTGTAAACAGAAAGACGTCAGGGCTGATCTTCATCAGCAGACATATAGCGCTCTGACTGAACTGATATTGAGAACTTTAAGTGATTGTCTCAGAAGTCAGACAAAAGCCTTCATACAGTCTGATTCAAGAGTTATGTAATTAGGTTTGAGGGTTTCTTTAGCGGTGAATTAGGCCACGAACCACACAGAAGTTCGTGAACTGAAAATGACTGCAGAGGTTGCAGTGGTCTAATGAGACTAAACAGCAGCCTCCACAAAAGAGGGTAAAACCTAGAACTGAAGCTGAAGTTCAAGAGCACATTTGGTTTCCAAACTGCTAGAAATCCTCAAGTTTCTAGATATTATAATTTAAAAAGGTACAAAAATAAAACCCGTAAAACAAAAATGTGTGAGTTTTTTTAGCAGGTCCAAAATGACTACCCAATAAATAAATAAATAAACAGTAAAGTAAATCAATTTGACTTTGGTCATAAAGAAAATTTGTAAAACATCCATATAATTTTACTTATATAAATAGGTTTTATATAATTTAAACTTCATCTACATTTACTATTATATTACATTTATTATCAGTACATCACATATCTACAATTTCATGACAAATGGGCAACTCCATCTGCTGAGGAAGATTGTGTGCTATGATCAAAAGCTCCAGAAAAGCTTTGTGGTGAGATTGTTTGTCCACTATATTCATATTATTCTCATATGAAACCACATGCTTACTGATAAACTAATTTACAGTAATAATATATATATATATATATATATATATATATATATATACAAATATCTTTGACAGTGTAAATACTGTTTTATATTATTTAGGTAGAGGTAATTAACCGTTTGGGGTTTGTTTTCTCTCCCCTGCACATTAACTCGCGTCGTTATTTTCATGTAATGTGTTTGATTTGAACTATAAAATAAATCAAAGTAAAAATAAACTCATATCTGATAACACGCTGCATCGTTTCTGCATTACTTACATGTATCAATAGTTACAATACGTGCAATGTGTAAAGACAACTGTCTGAGCGCGCGCCTAAACACCCAGTTTCACGTGCTGCAGGTCTCGGTCCTGGAGCGCGCGCGGCCTCCCTCTCCATCATCCTCGCGCCGTCCCACGCGGCGGCACCAGGTGGGCCGCGGCACCGCCGAACCGTGGCGTCGTTAACGCGCTGCAATTATGAGGCCGCAAAGAGGGACGAAATAATTGCAAATAAAACTACATGATGCAGAAAATAAAAAAAGAAATTAAACAGATGCGCGTGTTTTCAGGATCATTGCTTTCGTCCTTTTAAAATGCTGAGAGTTGCAAAAAAATATGCAACATTTCAGCATATGCAGCTGACTTTTAGAGTGTAAGTAGGCTATTATTACAAATAATAATAGGCTAATAATAATATTAATAATAAGCAGCATAAAAAATAAACTTCAGCTACAACTTTAAACACTAAATAACATCAAAATATTAGTACTGTGAGCTCTACACAAAGAATTATTAGAATAATTCGTTTATTATCAGCTTGTAGTTTGTAAAATCAGACCCATCCTTTAAAAAGACAACAGTAAAAACGACAGTAAATGTGTCATGCTTTAATTAAAATAATTCTTTAGAAATTCATTATTTACATCTGCAATAATATTAATAACAGTATAAGAAAAAATAGTCACAGTTCTTACCAAACATCAGAACATCAGCATGACAACAAACTAAATTTATTTGACGCAAAACAAATGTATTTCAAGCCTTGTTGGTTTTAGTAGCCGAATCACCATCATCCCCCTCCCTCATCAGTCATTCTCTGTAGAATTGCATCACTTCCCCATAAGTAATTCATCATTTACAATATGTACATATTGCTAGACAAGTACATTAATTGTCTTTGAGGGGCATTGTGTGGGCATTTTGTTGTAATTGTGATTTAATGTGTCACCTTTTAGTCTATTTTCCCTACAGGAAAGCTCTTAAAATCTGAATTTACAGTGAAAACAAGTCACCAAATTAATTTGCAAGCAGACACAGATCAAGAAAAGGAATTCATTTTGTGATGGTGGGACAAAAAGCGTTGTAAACAAAAGCAGGCATAGTTCAGTATAAAGAAGTTGCATTATCCGTATTCACTGGATCAGTGGTGTCGAGTTGCAGATGTGCGAGAAAGAAAGTCTTTGGCCAAAACAGCGTTAAAGAGCTCTGTATACTGAAAATATGCACCTTCATGGGAGACGTCGGGCTGAGTCTCTGGAAACAGGCTCCAGGAGGAGTTCGGTGTTAGCATTGTGTAAACGTGCATGAGTCAGAGTTACCCTGGGCAACGGTATCAGTAATGACAAATAAATAACACATGAGTAGTAGACCATGAGAGGATGTAAAAAAAAAAAAAAAAAGAGTTGCTGGTCCATCAGCAGAGTCTGAAGTTCACATCCAGTTTTGACTTCCATGCCTTGGTCCTCGATCAGATGTGTGTCAGCTGATGTAAAGTTCTCCGGTCTCGTCCCGGGTCGAGTCAGGTCCAGCACCAGCAGCAGGGACTAGAGGTGGTCGTAGGCGGCTGCAGAGGGTGGAGCGGTGCGGGAGGCCGAGCTGTAGTAATAGGGTGAACCTGCGGGGGGAGACACAGACGGAGGCCTTCAGATGTGGATGGTGTTGGATGGTGGTTTTACAGCAGATGGTGGAGCTGGAAGTCTGTGCAGCTTGGACTGTTTGTCCTGCAACTGGATCGAGTCTTAAACCCCCTCACACGATAAAAGATAAGAGAAATGCAGCACTTTCCTTTTCTAACCAGGTTTATTTGGTGATGCAGTGGAGGAGATCTCCCCAAACGCCTCTGTACTTCTGAAAGAGGAGCTTCTAGGCTGATAAACACCTGTCTAATGTCAATTCATAGTCTACATTAATCAGGGTGATATACCATCTCTTTTTTTACTTGCCTGGCATTTTTGTTTGCATAATTTTGAAACCTAGTTTTTTAAAATTTTACCACTAAATCTCTGCTAATGACATGAAGTGGTGAGTCAATCATTATCTCAGACTACAATTTTAAATTTGATGTATCTGATTGTAAATCTGGCAAATGACTCATCTAATAATCGTCTCCTTTCTTTTCTTATTTGAGCCTTTTTAGTATTGTTATCTTTTTTTTTAGTATTCTTTTATCTGTTGCCTGATTTTATATTGTTTTATTCTGCAACTTTTTATGCTGCAAAAGAGGTTTCCAACCTTAATGGGACTTTTACTGGTTAAACAAAGGTTAAATAGGTATAATAAATAAAACAAACACTGAAATAAGGTGGAGCACAGATCTGTCAGTAAACCCTAGTTAGTAATGTGATTACATGACATGTGACTGGTGAATCTCTCCCCTTTTGCTGCAGCATGAAAAAAAACATTTCAAACATATAACTAACTCAATAACTTGTAACTAAATAATTTGTCTTTTATTGTGAAGGTCACAATTATTACCTTAAAGTAAAACGAAATATATCCGGAGGTAATGTGCTGAGAGCATAAGGTTGTCAGCAGTAAACAAACAACAGAAATACAGTGCAGCACAGTCAGTACTCACCCAGTATGCTGGAGTTGGTGAACCTCCAGGCTTCACTGTAGGAGGTGTAGGGCGAATGGCTGTAGGTCTGACCTGTGTAGTCTGCACCTGCTGCAAGAAAGGAAAAAAAAAACAAAAAAAACTTCATCAAACCCTCACATCCTGATAAAACACATCAATACGACAAAGAAAACATTCGTCATTAAAAGGCAAAGCTAAGACGTCAACCAAGAGCTCTATAGAGCGGGAGCTGTTTGTGTGTGTGCCAGCATCTGCTCAGCCTTAGCTCATAATTCACCAACAGTTAGTGCAGCCTGTAAACCATTAATCTGTGGTGCAGGTGGATGGCTGAGGGTAAAAATCCCTCGGCCCAGTGGTGCGTGCATGCAGCTAGCCTCTACGCCCTCTCTCTCCTCAGCGCTCGGCCCCTCGCATCGCTCAGCCTCTGCCCTCCGAAATGCCCTCCTCCTCCTCCTCCTCTTCCTCCTCCTCTCTCCGTCCTACACTTCCTGCTTTAGCCTCTCTGGCACTCCTCTTTCTTTCTTTTCTCTCTCTTTTTTTTTTTAACATTCCAATATCTAATTGGTAATTATGTTGGCTGGAATGAATCCCTGAGCTCCCCACCTCCTCCTCCTGTCCTAACCCCCCCCTTTCACTCAGTAATTGTGTAGCAACGCTTCCTCACAGCGAGCCCACCAGAAAAATAATAAATCAGACCCTCTCATTTCGCGCTTCGGAGGGCAGACTTCAAATAAAAAAAAGGCACATCACACACACACACACACACACACACTCTCTCTGGTCGTATGCAGGCATCCTGACGTAGACCCACACAAACGCGCACATGCACACACACACACACACACACACACACACACACACACACACACACACCACAAAGACCCTCCTCCTCTTCGCTCATACCCAGACTTTACATCCCCTCCGCCCACCCTGCATCTCCCTCCTGGGCCCCCTGGTTCCCATGGCGATGTGTGGTCAGAGGTGTCTGGGTGGGGGGTGTGGGCAGCAGGGCGGAACCCCCAGCCTGCTCCCTGTACCCCCTGGGCCCATGTGCACCCGCGCGCGCACACACACACACACACACACACACAACACAGTTCACCACCCTGGCAAGACTACTCATTGACTCAGCCTGTCTTCCTGTTAATCTACAAGCCTCCATCCCTTCCTCTCTTTCTCTTTATTCCTTCTCTTCCTGCCGTCATCACCCTCCCTTCTCTTTCTTTCTACCTGTCTGACTCATTTGGCGCCATTTGCTTTTTATACCTTTCCTACCTAATTCTCCATTTGACTTTCAAATTGTAGGTAAAAAAAAAAACTGTGCCTTACCTGCTACCATGCCCGTGATGGCGGAGGAGGAGTACCCTGACTGGGCAGGGGAGGGGATGTGAGGTGGGTAGCCTGGCAGGGTGGAGCTCACCATGTCGCGCCCTAACAACACACAACACACACCAAAACAAGGAAGGTGAGTTACTCTTTTACATTTGTTACAGCGACAAGATGCTCTGGTTTAAGGTTTGTTTTTGCTGCAGAGAAGAAACACTGAATTAGAGCTGAAATCAATAAATCAATTATGTGTGAGTATTTGCTGGTTTTCTTTGTCTTGTATGTCAATAAATTGAGTGTTTTCAAGCTCTGGACTGTGGGTCGGACAAAACAAGATATTTGAAGAGGAAAACTGTTTACCATTTTTCACTATTTTCTGACAATTCATAGACCAAACTCTTAATCGCAAAATGCATCAAATTAACGGCAGATTAATCACTAATGAAAATAAACTTTAGCTGCTGATTTACACTGACTGCCGCCTGCGAGAAGCTGCACAGCACAAATGCACAATACATTTGCTGTGAGTGTGAACATGAATGAGATGGATGCCTGCATTACCTGAGATGATAGACTGACTGCTGAACTGCCCGTACACTGGTGCATGATGGGAGAATGAGTTGAAGGCGTTGGGGAAATGGTTGGAGTTGCCGCAGCTGCTGCTGCTGACAGAAACGGGCTTCTGCAGCGCCTGCAGCTCCACGAACGCCAGGTTGGACGCCGCCATGTTTGGGGAGGGGCTTGTGCTGGTCACTTCTGGGGACATTTCCTGTTTTAGACAGAGCGGCAGGGACTGTAGGGGCTCTGAGGTGGTGTCAGCCAGTGTGCAGTGGGGAGCGGGCGGGGTGCAGGTGGGTGAGAAAATGAAAACAAAATGGTGAACATGAGTGGAACTACGAACTTAGAGCAAAAAAACAAAACAAAAACGGAGTGAGATGTCAAAAACAAACAAAAAGTGAGCGGCTTCCGGACACCGGTGCACTGTTGTGTGTGGTAAGAGTCAGCATGTGGGCCAAAGGGCATCATCTAACATTAAGAGTCTCACCAGTCACCATGGTGTAGCTCTGGTGCGCCGTCAGATTCCGTCCAATGGCGGAGCTGGATGCTGAGAGGCTGGTCTTTGCCTCGTCTAGGCTGCCATTGATGAGGGACAGCGGGTACAAAGTCTGGGAAAGAACAGGGATTAGCTATCGGTGTAAAGTGTGCGTATGTATGAGAAGGAGCAAATAAGCATGTGTGCAAGTCAAAAAACAAAGGCAAAACAAAAGCAATTTTATTTTTGTCGATTTATGGATCCAAATTGTGGAGAAAGAAATCTGAAATGGAAAGGAAATAAGAAAACAAGACCAAGAAAAGTAGATCTAGCACTTGCTGTCTTTACACTTTGGAGCTGTATTTAAGATCCTTATAAATACTTTCTGAGTAGTGTTTCAGTGCATATTGAACATAAAACGTGTTTCTACCTGCTCTGTCTTGCTGCTGGAGGCGGAGCCGAATGAGTCCGGTGGATAGTGGTGGCGATCAAACCCACAGTCCAGATGTTGCGTGGCTGCGGAGAAGTGATCCACCCTCATCTGTTTCCTCGGGACGCCTCCGCTGCCCTGAGAGTCCACGCTGTGCCGACAGCTCTCCTGATCACCTGAGAGACGCCGAGGAGGACGGAGGAGGAAGAAGACGGTGGGGAAAAAGATGTTTACATGTGATGCGTGTGGTGAAACTCGGGCAATATATAAAAGATACAGAGGATTCTGTCCTCAACAACTGAACTATTTCATCACTTAAATGCTGAAATGACTCTCAAGCGTTCAACCATACACTCATACTAACATCTATCCAAACATATTGTGGTTTCATGCAAGGGTGCAATATAAAAGAAAGGGTGTCATGTATTTGTAGCTGAGGTTTATTTTTTAAGAGTGTGAATAAATTGTTTATGTGTTGTTTTTTACACTTGCAACACCAGCATGCCTCAAATTGCCCTTTAAGGGACGAATTAAGTATTTTGAGTTCAACTGAACTGAATCTTCATGAAACACTTCATTGCTCTTTGTTTGATGCCTCTTGGCCTGTTCTCCCTTGTCCTTGTGACAGAAAAACTCTCTCTCAGTGAATTTCAGTTAAACTAAAGGTCAAATAAGTTACTAAATAAAGGTGTTTTCCAGGTTTTCAAGACATGATATTTTAGAGGGAATGACTTCAGGCAGGAGGCCAATATACTGTCAGAAACTAAACATTAACCTGAAAAAAGTTGCTGAATGTAAGTGCTTGTATTTGGAAAGGACTTCAGTATGTAGCTCCGAAAACTAGCAGGAAAAAAACAAACACTGATACACATCTGACGGGCTTCCTCCCATGCCCCGCCACAATAAAACCAAAATTACACCAGTGTGTGGTGTCTCGTTGATTTGATCTAATTCTTACTGTCGTCGTGGCTCCTCTTGCCCTCTGCGCTGGGTTGGGGGATACCCAACAAGCCACTGATGGAGTAGGTGGAGCCCAGAGAGTCCGACTGTGGAGACTCCGGAGGGGTGACAGCTGAACTGGGGACTGAAACAAAGACAGACAGATTTAAGACACAGAGTGGAAATGATACTGTACATCTCACTAGCTACCACAAGGTCACAAATTTAATCCTACAGAACAATGAGCACGTTCTTTAATCTTTAACCTTAATCCTTCACCATCACATGATCATGCATGGTGATATGGATGGTGACACAGCCTCCATTGTGTATGTGTGCAAGACTTACTTAAAGTTTGTCCTGGACTCAGGCCTTTTCCATCCAGAGGCAGATTGAACGGCTGCTGGACCTTGGTTCGAATTATTCTGAAACAAAAAGAACAAACAATCATTTTACATTTAACGCTCTCTTTAAATGCTGTTTAGTGGGTGTAAGCATTGTCATAATGATAAAGACGCAGGTTCACATGTTGAAAGAAGATGCTGCTGGGAGGTCCTCAAGAAATGTGGGCTTCATTTCTTGAAACATCTTTAGCAGATACCCGACAATCCACTCAGTCTTACACATCCATCTTTCTCCTAACACCCAAGAAGCCAGATATCTTTGTGTCGCTGCGCCACAGTGGCATATCTGTACCTCTAATGTGATTTCATTCATAATTCAGTTTGTCACCTGTTAATGGAGCTCACGCTGGGCACCGTGTCGCCGTCACACACTCCCTCTGCCAGCAGCCTGTCTCTGATTTCCCAGGCGAACATGGTGGGGTTCTGCCTCTTGTATTCTGCGATTTTGTCCACAACCTTCGGGGTGGCCACCTTGGGCTTGGAGCCGCCGATCACGCCAGGCTTGATGCTGCCTGTCTCGTAATAACTGGGATAAAGATGGAAGAGAAGGAGGGTGTTGAGGACGATTGTGTGTAAAGGACTTTGAAGTAAAGCAAGTAAAGGTTTTCCGTCATTACTTCAGACTTGGCTGTCAGTCAAACACATCACACCAAAGTGTCCCGGATAAGTAAACAGACTTGCAGAGGTTAAAGAACACGAACAGGTAGATTAACAGTAACAGTAAGTTGAGTAAAGTGCTTGTTGACGTGCTTACCGTCCCAGGATCTTGCTGACGCAGCCGTGGCTGACTCGGAGCTGCCGGGAGATGTCACAGGGCCGAACCCCCTGGTGGGCCATGTCCACAATGCGTTGCCGGATCACCTCCGGAAGCGGGCGTCCATTAACAAACATTCCACCTAGTTGGTTAAGACCCCCATGACCTGGGGGAGGAGGGGGGATGAACACTCATAAATGTCATGGAACCTGAGCGCACTACAGTTATAAGAGTCATACACACCTGGACACACACACACACACACACTTTTGGGGACACTGCTTTGAAAGTTAAGCATTTTCCCAGACTAAGATGCTCCTGCACTGCTCAGACAAACGAACTCTCCGATGTGTGGACACGCACACAAGCACAGAGTTTCTGTCTGTATGAAATACATGTTTAACTTATGAATTAATTTAATGTTGCAAGTGATGATGAAAAAATAGCTGTGAAAAAAAAAGAAATGTTACAGCGTTACTTGTTGTAGCCTCAAGGATCAAAAACAGTAAAGTAACTAAAGTATCCAGATGAAAATTATTTCATTTTCCCAGAATATTATGTTGTCCCCACGTTGAATCTTTTAAAATAACCTGCAACATTTATCATTCAGTCTCTAACAGGCTGAAGGTCAGATGTGTCTTGATAAACTGTAGCGGTGCCGGCGTTGTCGTAGAGCGCAATGAAGTTTTACATTAAAACAGTGGAGGACACAGGAGATGATGAAAGCAGCGAGAAGAAACAAACCTTCGCTGCAGTGACCAAACAGGAGGGCTGTGAGTAATGGAGACGATCGTGACGTTCATGTTTCAGAGTTTATATTTATTTAAAAAGGAGGGATTTCTGTTTTCCATACATTGATACTTTTTTATTTGGCTCTAAATTGTTCAATGGATTCATCAGATTGTTATATTATGCCCCTGTTTATGCTCATACTTTTAAATTGATGATTGTTTGATTACTTACAGGCTAATCACCTCCTGATGAATAATACCTGCAGGCTTATTCTCAAAATTCTCCTTTATATGCCACTAATTTATTTTGAGGGCTGTAACAGGAGGCTCAGTGGGCGTCAGTGAAGGTGACTGTTGTTATTTTGTGCTTAGAAAATTACAGGGAAACATGTAATTTAGTACAGAAAACAGTCTGTATGGTGATTCATATACATTTAAATGATTAAAACACACACAGATATTTTGTATTATTTATCTTTTTATGTGTTTTTTGTTTATCTTTTGCGAAGAACACTGTGTTGCATCTTTTTATATGAAATATATAAATAATGTTTATTATTACTATTAAATTAAACTTGATTGTTCCTCAGGAATATATAATAACATTATGGCACATTGCTTATTTTTTATTCATGTTCACATAAATATGATTTTTACAATATAAGAAGTTTCTCTGGTATCCCGCAATATACCTCTAATATATCTTTAGACATGATAATATTATTAATTACATTTTAATGCATATGAAGGTGATCATGTCGTTTTGATACTAGTGTTTGTATTTGTACACATGCTGAAAATATTGTGAATATAATTAAAACCGACAGTCTGTCAATATATTTGATTTTCATAAATATAGATATATTACAGTTGTAATTTGTTGCACGTGCATTGATCTAAATTAAATCCACAGATCTGTCAAAGCCTGCTCCTGCAAAATAACCTACAAAACCATAAAAACAACAACAACTGTGTTTTCCTGGTAACACCAGCAGACAAAGCGCTCGCTGCGTTTCACCAGCAGCCTCCACTATCTTCTCTATAGACTGCACGGTTGTGACTCTGCAAGAACACCACTGCTTTTAATTTAACCCATTGAGACACTTCTTTTTCTCAGCCTTTTCCCAGCTTTCATTTCCACATCAAACAGCCGGACGAGGCCGAGGGGGGGAGGCAGGGGAGGGGAGGGGAGGGGAGGGGAGCCTCTATTAACGCTGCCAGCGGAGTGTGGAAAAAAATCTCCCCGCCAAGCTTCATCAACCTGCAGGATATTAAAGCGGAGCAGACCCGGGGGGCGGTGAGCACGCACGCGTGCACGCGCTGGGGTGCGCAGACACCGCGTGCACACCCCAAAAAACAAAGCGTTAATTCATTACGAAAACACTTACAGATACATAGATATATATAGATACATAGAAACAAGCCGTTAGCCTCCTGCTGCTCCATGATTGACCCAGCTGAAGAGGCTCTGACCAGGGGAGGATTGTTCTAAATTTATTTTTGACAGCTTTAAGTGCCATCCAATTAACTTCCTTAATATCATGCACTGCAGCCAGAGGAAAATAACAATTCACTCCTTCAAGGATCACAGTGAGCAGAGGGGACGCCTCTCTGCATCCCATCACAGGCCTTCACTCTCCAACAATGTTTCCAGTGTTTCATAGCTAATATTTGGCTGAATGTGGCTGCTGCTATACAGACAAACAGTGTTCAAACCCACAGCAGTTTATTTTAAATTCTATAGGAGAGCCCAAAGTTTTCAAAGACACCACATATGTCAGGCCACATTTTGAATAAATGTGTATAAAATGATGCACACTATGGTGCAGCCATGACAAACATGGAGACAGAGGTTTATATATTTAACCTACATGTAAACATATAGGTTCAATAAAGAGCTGGAACAAGCTGATATGGCAACACTAAACTTTAAGTTATTTAGCATTTATACGCAGCATGTAAACATTTAATAAATGGTTTATAACACACTATAATGTAGCTGTATGCAGATATAAGGACATTTTGTCTAAGTGTTTATTAGTATTTTTCGACAATTCCTTCTGAAGACACATTTTATATTATTATAACTCAGTATAACTATATTATGTGTTAATACAGCAGCCTCCACTTATTGGTGCCCACAGGAGGAGTTACAGCTGATGATAAATGCATTAATAAACAATTACGCCTCCTTACAACCACAGTATTATTAAATATTTGTATACTGCTTATGAATACTAAATTATTTTTTCCAAACTTCATGCTACATAAGGGGCAATAAAAGGGGAAAAGTGGGTGTTAAGTGTTGCCACATATGTTCATCAGCAGCAGCAGAAGCTTGTGTTGTGTATTTACCTCTTCCACTGTTGACGGACATATCCCTGAGTATTTGGTCCTTGCTCCACCAGCTGAACGTGACGCTCTCCTCCACGCTGTCCCAGTTAAAGTGTTTTCACTCCCCGTCCTGCCTCGTCTGGCATGAGTGTGCTCCTGAGCGTCACTGTCGACCACACGCTGCAGGAGAACAGTGGTTTGTGAAACTGGCTGTTTGTCACATGTGGTGCCTCTCAGCTGGTACAGGTCAGACACTCAGCTGGTGTTGGCACTCTACAGCTAAGATACTGAATATTGTCTTCAAATCACCTGTACATGTCTGTCTTTCTCTCTGTTTATCAGTGAGACAGGCTGTGGCAGAGAGGTCATTTAACTTTAAGACTATATAAAACAGGCCTGTGTATCTGTATTTGTGTAAAAATACTATGATTTAATAATCAGTATTTGTAAAACATGAAAGAGCTTCTTCCCCTTCGGCCAACCCAGATGGCTCCTCCTGTTATACATAAAATTTCCCTTCATTAACCGCTTGGTAATTAGGATTGTCTGGTCTCATTAATCACCTTATAATTATTATAACCAGAAAGTGTATTTTATTTTGGGTATTGAACTGAAGAATTGAGGAGTTATATATATGTATAATGGTGTAAAAGTAGATTTGGTGTAAGTGGAAAAAGTTTGAGGAGAGAGAATTACTCTTCAGGACTGTGTTTAAATTAATTATTTTGCCTTTTGAACTAAAAATACTATTAAATGAAAACAAACTAAATTAACCAGACTAAAAATAGCACAAGAGCAATCACTACGACGTAAGTGAACGTGAATTAAAGGACTTTTCTTAAAGATATCAAGTGGCTGCTTCATCTCTCATTTGTTGAACAGAAACTGAATTAAAAAGAAAAATAAGAACAACTCAGATGGAGTTAAGAGATGAGACACATTATATTATAATCTCAACTCTTAACTAAAAGATGCTAAATCTGTTGTAAATGTGGCTGCTGGCAGTTGTTATTGCCCATAAGTATAAGCCTTGTTTACCGGCTCCATCTGCTCAGCTGCTGCTGGGTGAACTTCACAGTAATAAGAGCAAAACATTGTGTCATATATTACGTAAAATAAGACAGCGGCAGCGCCTTCATTAAGGCACATCAACACATCATCTACAATTATTGGAATAATATGATGTTTGGTTTTAAAAAGTGCTACAGGACACAAGTGGAAAAGAATCACACTTATAATAATAATTAAAGCCACAGTTAATTTTACTGTTTAATGCTAAAATGCTGTTTATAAGCTGTCAGGTGTTGTCATGTCCTGCTGGGTAGACACTTTAAAATTAACCTAATAATTAGCAGACTGTCACAGACGGTTAGATATCTGTTATGTGATGATTGGCAACATAAGTTATGGTGAAGTGTTTGGTTTTGTAGCTAATAACATTTACACTGTTACTATTAGAAATAAAGCCTACTGTGCATTGTCAGGTTTAATTAGCTCTTGACTTCTGATGTGTCTGTGTGGATTAACTTAATTGGCACTGATACATTTATTTGAAAATGTAGTGTAAACTTAACTTTTTGTTGAATATATGTGTGTAGTTGTTTATATATTTTATTAAGCATGACTGTTTGCAAGTTGTCTCCAAACACCTGAACATTTTAATTTCAAACTTCATTGGTTTAATACAAAAAATAAAAGCAGCTGGTTAGAATCATATTTTAAAATGACACATTTTAAAACCTGGGTTTAAATGATTTTACTTGTTAACTGGCTGAAATAAAAATGTGTAGCAAAATTATAGAATTATCATAATAACAAAAGAATATAACTCTCAGTAATTAATAAATCAGAATCGATGAATCAGCTGATTTTTTTGGGGGGGAAACAAGGCAGTATTGGAAACAAAGCAACTTTCTACATTTCCAAGGTTTTTAAATGTAACTTGGTGGCTCTTGATGAGTACAGTGTAACTTCTGTAGCCTTTATAATGTTAATACTAACATAATAACAACTGTTCAGTCATTTTATGATCCCTGATGGGAAACTTGACTTGCAGTCAGGGGCACAAGATAAAAAAACAAAAGTTCAAAAACAAAAAGTACAAAAATCTTTTATGAACATACAATATACAGAACACAATAAGACAACAAACAGTCTCTAAAATGTTAAATTACATGTGCAGATTAGGGTTGTTGCACAGAGAATAAAGGAGTTTTCCTCCTATTGCACTTGAACCGGGCTGCTCTAAATCTACGGCCTGAGTTTCAAACTCAAAGTGAAGGTGTGTGGTTCATATCTGTTACTTACTGTTAATAATGATAATTAATATTCTATTTGAACAGTGACTCCCAGCAGATTTTTTTGTATTTAGCCTCGGTGTCTCGCAGACAGTTTTAGTTTATTTTTCAACAGTTAACATCTCCTGTTAACCGTCTGTCATTGTTTTTCTTTAAAGTGACTTTTTGCATTTTTAAGATCCTAGTTTATGTCGAGCTCGACTTGTTTTGTGTTTTCTATTTGACAGTTTCTGAAGGTGAATGATTTCATCTTAAGCTTTGCATTAATTACGTTGGTAACAGTCGACTCTCGCGCAGCTTCTGTTCAGGAAAAGTGACGAATGGTTTGCGCGTGGTTACATTACATTTTCTGAATTTCACATTAGAGGAAGATTTCTTTTTACTGCTTTCTGTCGGTTATTTTACAGAGTTTAGTTAGCCTACAACAGATGAGAGGAAATAAGATTTGCAATACATCATGACTGCATCCTGTATAGCCTCTAATTCTGGCCCAAGCAGGACAGGTTTCATTTTCAGGACCATTCTGTGTTGAAAAACACAACCTGCGATTCACTCCTGAAAATTCACCACAATCGTTCAGCTCTTTTTGTGCAATGACGACTGATTATTACTGTTCTTACCAAAAACTTTCCGCTTACCTGGACCTGGGTCACATCTTTACACCCTCATTATAATAAACTGCGCTCATTTTATACCTAATTTTTCTATAAATCTCCAAAGCAAAGACTTTAACCCTACAGTAGTGTCTCGTGCGTTTTTTTGGGTAACTGAAGTCTCCTCTGTTACGTTTTCCTTCTCGCTGTGTTGTCGGGACTGCGGATCACTAATTGCCCCCGATATTCAGACATCACATAACACGACTAGATGGTGAGGAATTGAAACGAGAGCTTACCTTTCAACGACACAGCTCAAAATAAACAAACGTCCCCAAGAAGATATTCTGATATTATCCAAATGATGGGGGGCTCTGGAGGTGTAACACGGTGTGTGTCCGGGCCGCTGTTGTGTTGTGTTGTGTGTGCTGCCAACACTCAGCCAGGTTTTATCCAACCGGGGCTGCGCAGAGGACGGAGCCATGCAGCCATTGGAGGAGGAGGGGAGAGGAAGGAGGGAGGAGGTGTGGTTTTATGGAAAAGAGCAGAACAACCCGCCCTCCTCTCTTACAAAAAAAGACAGGATAACTGACCCTGTGTTTTGATGGCGTTACACCCACCGAGTGACTGTACGGAAACACTTGTCAAGGAGACGGCTTGTTTCCACTCACCTCCAGCGACAGCCCCGCTTTAATTAGACTGTGTACCAGGCACGTGAGTCCGATTGCGACGGTCCGAGCGCCGCGTTCACACACAATTTAGTGCCTGATTTGCTGCGATCCGTCACAGTTTCTCCCTGACAGGTAGACTACACACCTGACTGAGAAAAAGACCGGAAATGTGTGGCACGAAAGCAGAATCACTGACCCCAAAGTAGGCCCATGTTTCAAAACTTTTTACTTTTTAACACTCGTTGGGAAATAAAGGAAAATAGAAGTACACCACTAAAGGTGTAAAAGCAGATTTCAGGTCCAAACCATTGACCTTCAGTCCTGCACAGTCCTATAACTCTATAAGAGATTAACGTCATCGCCAAATAATTGTTGTTTCCAAGCTCAGACAGTGAATTAGGATGTTCATTAAAGGAGGCACTTCACTTGTAAATCGCTATATGCCATTTCTTATCCGTAAATGTATGTAGTTGTCCTGTAAAAATGCAGGAAATTACATTTTCTCCTCCGTCTTTTGCTCAAATAAGTTAAAACATCTGTACTCATGACATAACCTAATTAACTAAATCTCAAGTCAGGTGCTGAGAGGAATCTTTTTTTGTAAAGTTTGGGCCTAATTATTTTCTAATTAGACTGATTTGGGATCTAATGGCACTGTAATAGTGTAGCCTGAAACATAATAATATAAAATTCGATGGATCACATTTAATTGGGGCCATTTCATAGCTGAGATTAAAGATAAATGAGATTAAAGCACAACAGAGGCTGAGCATTTCTGTATGTATTGGCCAGATAAAAAAGTAATAAAATAAAATAAAAACAAACTCCGTTAGAGCACACATATGCAACAATGACGCTACCTCTGGCTGCCGCGCACAGAAACATTAGAGAAGAGATTTCTGCACAACGTGCTTTGTTTCTTCGCGCGCATGCAAACGACTCGAAGCTTTTGGGAAGAGTTGGTTTGACTTTCTGCACCCTGCGTAAAACAGGGCTCGTCCACGCGTGATGTCACACCAGGGTGTCAGGATCCCCCTGAGTTAAAACGCTGTTAATGTTGTTCTCACGAGCCTGTAAAACAAACACAACACCTCTAATGACAGCCATCCATGGCACCGCGTCGTCTGTCTGATATAAAAGGCAGGTTTATTCAGCCATATGGGGAATTTATCTCCTTCTCATGAAAGAAAATGAGACACATTTTAAGTCAAATATTATTTTTTTGATCTGCGAGAATTAGGCCTAATGAATAGCTGTATAGGCTACACATATATTCAGCTTCACGACAGGTTTACAACAAGAAAAGGGGAACCCAAATGCTGGAAGAGGTGACTTCAGCCCTTATCTCGTCAGTCTGTGATTGAAGTCCTTCATTCCTCTGCCAATATATACATCAGTGCCGCTGCAGGACAATGGGGCGGCTGTTTTTAAATAAATAAAACTGCCAAGAGACTAAAGGGAATCACACCATTAGCTGGAAACAGAGACAGTCCTCTGTAAAGTGACCAGAGCGCAGAGAAGATGACAAGCGCCTGGAGGGAGAAGAAGTGGCAGAAGAGAGAGAGAGAGGGAGGGAGAGGTTACCGAGAGTTTAACAAGGGATTAAAACTCACAGATTGGTATCTATAACGATGATACTGTGAATTAAAATAGCGCTTAATTATATAGGTCCACTTGCCGAGGGGCAGGACACACACGCCCTAAATCCGGACTCTCATAACGCATAAAGCCCGAAAATATCCCACTGAATCTTCGTGTTTTCCTCAAGCTTCGTGTCAAGCCGTTTTCATACAGTATGAACTACTGACAAGATGCTGTCAGATACCATTAAGGCTTATTTAGGCTCCACAACACTTGAGTTGGTTCATTCTTGGTGTTAAATGCCACCAACACCTACAGATCATAATGTAGACTCCCTGTAGTTTGGACTGCAGAACACAGAGAAATCCAAGAAGACTCGCACAAAGCAATACATTTTCGTTAAAATTATAGGTATTTTTGGCTTCATCTTTCTTTTCAAACGAAACAAAAGTGTAAAAGTTATTATAGGCCTGACAGCCTACCGTGTCCTCATTTAAAACTGATGACTGCAACATGCAATTCCGTAAATATGAACTTGCCCATGAGGCTGTTAGTCTTAATAAACAGGTGAATTTTCAATGTTTTAATTTAATTTTTTTTAATATAGCCTACAAGTTTTATAGGCCTACTGCTGAGTGGTACAACTGCTCAATAAAACGCTTTGTTGATGCTGACAAGGTGCACAAATAATTTATAAAAGACACAAAATATAAAAAAATGTTTTGCTAAAACATCTTTTGCATGTATACAGGATGGCACATTATATTTAATATGTTTGACTTTTCATGCAAAATGAGGGTTATAATTCCAAACCTATCCAAACTTAGACTTCGTCAGACACGAGATTATGAGATGCAGTTTTCTGGATTTTTTCTGCATCGCCCCTTGTGTCACTCAAAGTGAACAATATCCCACTGCAGCCAAATGATGTCTCAAGATTCATAAAATACACTTTGCCAGACTTCATAAAGCTTTCAACACACTCATCGACTTCTTGGCCCTCTTTCATTTTTTCTGTGAATCCTCCTCAAACCTGCAGTCCCATCATTTTTCCTCTTCCTGCTCTTCCTCTTGATTTTGTATGAAACTGTTTACGCTCTATAAACTGTGTACATTTATTCACATGGGATAAAAATGGTGAAAACTGCCGAGAACAACTGAGTTTGCTCCCTCTTTCGGCTGTTGCTCTTGGATGTTACCGTAATAGGATCCTTACAGGTGAACTAAACGCTAAAAGTGAGGCGTATACTCAGAATTAAATATATGTTTAATGTTTATTTCTTTCCTTGTCTCCAGGTGTGTCTTGTTGACGGGTGTATCTCCGGATTTACTTCCCCGAGCAAAGTTTGTGTCTCTCGCAAAAAGAAAAAAAAAGCAGCGTAACCTGCGGCGACAGGTGGCAACAAGAGGTGAGGGTAAAAGGTCACAGCAAACACTTCCGACTGCAGAGATAAGGAAGCATTCGCAACTATTTTACTGTTTATAGTTTTTGGGGGATATTTTCAACTCGACTTTTAACGGAGGCGTCTGGAAGTTATGCAATACAGCACAAAATAAACAGGAAACGACTCGATTTTCCAGGTGTATAATCCAGTGGTTTCATGTGTCATGAAACCGGCATCTTCAATTTGATCTGTATTTTGATTTCTGCAAAAGACGAGTTAAAGACTGTTAATAATTCTGCAAGTGTAATATATTTTATCAGGGATATTATGGAAAAAACCGTACTAAACTTTATAGGCCAAATAAAACACCACACACACCAAAAGTAGGATAATAAGATGAAAAGTACACAAGGAATATGGTCTAAATAAAGTCATTATAAAAGTATACCAGAGACACACTGTGCACCTGCAGTATATTGGAGGAATATTAAAGTGAGACCTGTTGAAGATAAATCATGAAGCACCATACAGTGAGAGGCCGACACATACAAACTCTTCAGGTATTATAAAAGTCTTTCATCCCTCACTCAAACTAAGCAGAGGTGTGACTGCCTGGCTCGCAGCGCGCGCTCCCACAGACAGTGATGCATCCCCCCCCCCTCCTCCATGCCTCCCTCTGCGCGCTCCCGCACAAGATGAATGCTTCCGCGGCTTAAAAAAAAAAAAAGCACCCACTTAATGACAACTTTTATAAATCTAGCCGAGCGAGCGCATGTCTCTTTGTGGTCAGCGAGTCGAGATGAGCCAGATAATTAGGTCATAATAGCTGGAGAAACACCTCGCTATTGATGATCCCATTAGGGAGATGATTTCCCCACCTCACAAGTGCTGAAACGTATATTTTCTGAGCTGTTCTCGGTTAAGAGGGGTTTCCCACACTGACATTCACATGGAGAATAATCACCTTTTTTTGCATTATATAAGACTGCCTGTCATAATTTATGTTCATTCACTCAAATGTCACTTTTCTGTCTTTAGACTTTATTTGTGGGTTAAATACAATATTGTACATTCTGCTAAGGGCTTTCTGAGGGCCCTCATGTCCCAGTATGTCACCATGAGAACTGGGACACAACATATCACCTTTAAGGGAGAGTGAAGTCCATACTAGTACAGATATAGCTGATATGAGGAGTTTTGTTTGGCTGCAGACACCAACAGTGGTCTTTTTTTTTTGGTATTCAGTGTTTAGGTGTTGAGCCTCTCTTCCTCGCTGTTACTGTCATGATGCATGTGCTGCCAATAGCTTTTCAGCTTCCCCCCCTCTCATCCTTTCAGTGCCGCCCCTTTCTCTCCGACCAGCCTTTACCATCTGTTTTGGCTCCCCTCCATTCAGTCCCCTCATCTTTTTCTCCTCATCTTCCTGTGTTTTGTGCACTGTCCACCCTCCCTCCAGCTTTGTCTGTTTTAGTCCAGCCCCGTCCATTGTTCCCCCTGCGCCTCCCATTTCCGCTTTGGTGTTGCCCTCTGACCCCACACCCTGTCCTCCCCCCGTCCCTCCTGCTGACGCCCCCCCCACCGCCCGGGACCCCAAATCTTCTTGTTCTTCTCTTGACTGCTTCCCCTTTAAGTTTTTTTTGGGGGACTAATAACTGTTGCCAGCAAGCTCCACACAAAATCCCAGCGTGATTGCTATTGTGAGGCCTACAATGGAATACAGGCAGTAATGGCCATTAGCAACAGAGGGGCTTGGCCTGTGAGCAGTGTTTAGTTGTGTTTAGCCCACATGCGATTTGGACTGGTGGTCAGATGATCTTCAATTGGTCAGCCACAAGTTTTTAATCCGCTCGGCCTCTGTTGCTATTGGTCTGTTCTTCCTCAATTCATTTTGGATTTAACTTCTCCTAAAATAGTGTAAAAGTGTAAGAATTGACCAAAAATGTGCAGCCACCTTAACGATTTATATGAATGAATTCAGTGTGTGTGATACAGGCCACAAACACACAGACACACACACACCCCCCCCATCGACACACACTAGTAATTGCAGAAGACTTTGAAGATCAGAGCGGTCCATCAGAGTGGACCTCGTCTTCATGCCTGTCAGTCAGAGTCGGTCTCCACGGAGACGGGCATCGCAAAGATGGCAACTGGCTGTAATGTTTTTAGGGGTGTGGATGTCCTCATGGGAACTCAGGTGCTCCTCTTACAAGTGCAGACATAATAGGCCACAGAGTTAATCAGATGGAAGAGCCTCATTATCCACAGAGCAGTATGTGGCTGTAATGCAGAAAATATCAAAGCACAACTCTGTTAGCAGGCTGAGTGAATGTCAGCGAGGAAACCAAAACACTTTGTGTCATCCTCTGGATTAGTGTCTTGTTACTCTCAGCTTCCAATTAACTTGCTAAAGAGACTCAGAAGAAGACACGTCAGGGCCACTTTACACGAGAGCAAGATTTTATTCTGCATACGTGTCTTTGAGGAAAGCTTTGGATTTATAATTGACTTAACTTAAAGGATCAACTCAACCAAATTACAAAACCAAACCCCAAACAAACATATTATATTTTATACTTACCCCAAGTGGCCTTGCTGTCAACAGTTTTCAGAGGGACTATTTCTTCAGTAGAAAGTAGTTCCAGTTGGCCGATCAGTCCGTTGGCACCATTTTTATCCAGACTGAAATATCTCAACAACTATTGAATGGATTGCCATGATTGCCACAGATATTCATGTCCCCCTCAGGATGAATTGTAATAACTTTGGTGATCACCTGATTGTCCATCTGGCGCCATCATCAGGTCAAAATTTCTGTTTGTCCAATACTTTTGTTTATGACCAAATACCACCAGCCTCAGTTGTACTTTGGCTTTAGTGCTAATTAGCAAATGTTAGCATGCAAACTAAGATGGCTAACATGATTAACACAATATCTACTAAACATCAGCATGTTAGCATTGCCACTGTGAGTATGCACACAGTGCTAGCATGCAGATGTTAGCAATTAGCTCAAAGCACCGCTGTGCCTAAATACAGCCTCACATATAGCTGCTATAGTGGCTCTTAGTCTTGTTGTAACAAAAAAGTTTGAGTTTCCAGTTTACTTTTGGTTTGTGACATCTGAAGCTAGAATCTCTTCACCGGGATAACTTAAAGACCACATTTACATTTGCAACACAATGATTACGATTGTGTATTGTACCCCAGATAGAGCCAGTTACAGGGTTATTTAATATACCCATAGCTGAAATTGCACATTTCACAACCCATACAACCCAAAATAAGAGGTTTAGCAGTGTAATCTCTATCTTGTTTTGACGGACACTTTTTACTGTCAAGCTACACATAGGGAGGTGGGTAAGAATAAAAGAGGGTAGTTAGGTATGCAGCTTCCCGTGCAACCCATATATTTTCATACAGTCAATTTTATATTTAGTAGACTGATATAATGTAAGTGTGACTGACTTCAGTATATCTGGCTGTCTCTGCTGTCAACAGACGATAAAGTGGAAAGAAATGTTAACACTGTAATGGTAACAGGCATTAAGTGAGACAGAGAGAGCGCCTGCAGATTTACTGCTGTGATGTCCCACTGATGCATGGTGTTTGACGATTATGGACAGCCCAGGGTAATAGCAATGTAATTAGGCCTTTACTGTCGTGTAATTCCCCGTCAAGCACATTGTCAATAGCTTGGCTGATGAGGTTGAAAGTGAGATTGGGATCCAGTGACCCGGGCCAGGCGCCGTAATAACGGCACACACACACATTCTCACACACACACACACACACACAGGCAGAGTGTTTGTAATGCAGTGTTGATGCTGTGATATTTGCTTTTGTCCCAGTGTTGATCTAAGCTGACATTATGCTGTATGGCCCTGATCGCTGTTTGTCTGAGTGTTACATTTGTCATCTGTGGGAGGGCAAACGAGGGATCAGGAGGACTGGAGAGCAAAGTGAGAGAGGGAGGGAGGACCTGGCAGGTGAAGGAGGGAGGAATAGAGAGAGTGAATGGGGTGGGGGGGTGTATGTGCTCATCTCTTGTGTGTCAGTTGCAGATCTGCTGGTGCGGAAGCAGATCTTTTCCCTCAGTGACTCTATTAATTTACCTCATTTATCTTAACCACCTCCCCCTCCCCCCAATAAATACTGGAGACCTCAGTCCATGTGTGTGTGTGCGTGTGCATGTACGTGAACAACCGTATATCTGTATGTGTGTGTGTGCGCGTGTGTGATGGAATAAAAACACAGCAGCTCCCCTTTCTATTCCCAGAGGACAAATCCGTGGCGGAAAAACTCATTTTCCTGCAAATAGTTTGTCAGCCAAGCTAGGAGGAGTGATAAATTATCACAGACATTAGGTGAAGGAGGGTGACTGGAGGAAGAGGGAAGCCCTCTCTCTCTCTCTCTCTCACTCTCTCTCACACACACACACACACACACACACAAACCTTTCTCTCATCCTTACTCACTTCCCCAAACTACTCCTCCCTCTACTTCCTCCTTTCATTTCTATTTACCTCTGATATCTCTCATCCTGCATCTCACATTTACAGGAAGCTCTGATCAAAACAGCATACATGCATTTCATGTGCACAGATAAACACTCGCACATACAGTATGTACACAAACGCAGGCATGTACACACAAACACACACACACACACACACACACACACACAGTACACAGTTGGAATTGGGAAAATGTGGTTGCCCCTACAACTCAAGTGTGACTCCCCGTTCCAAATGATAAATTGATGGCCAGAGAAATGGATTTGTTTTCAACTAGTAACACATCAAAGAAATAATAATTCTGTGCGGGGGAGAGTGGCGGGATGATGAATGGGGTGGACAGCTGGATCACAACGGAGCAATGGAGTGAGTGAGTGAGAGAGAGAGAGAGAGAAAGAGAGAGAGAGAGAGAGAGAGAGAGAGAGAGAGATGAAGGAGTATGGATGGGAGAGGGAAACTGTAAAATCAACACGCAAACAAAACACTGTCAGACAGCTGAGATGGTTTTGTATGTTTTGTAACAGGGTAACTCTGGGCGGACAGATCTGATCCCTGTCTCAGTTGGCCAAATCAACATTTGGACACCTGAACATTACACCCATATCTGATTGTTAGATGTCTCATTCCAAAACCATGGGCATTAATATGCTGCAGACAGCCTTTTCTCTACTGGGAAGGCTGGCAAGGTTTTCTCATTGAGCCAAAAGAGCATGAGTGCACTCAAAGTCATCACAGAGGTGTTGGATGAAGTTGAGGTCAGGGCTCTGTGCAGGACAGTCAAGACCTTCCACAACAAACTGAAAAAAACTTTATTGTGGACCTGGCTTGTGCACAGCAGCATTGTCATGCTGAAGCAGAAATGGGAAAATTGTAAGGATACTAATATCATTGTATGATGTAGCATTAAGATCCCATAATTGGAAGTAGCCCAGACCATGAAAAACAGGCCAAGATCAAAAGTGCATAAAAGTATATGGACAAGGGTGTCCAGTGTATATTCATAAAACAAAATGTTTTTAAATGTATTATACATAGTAAATGCACACATAAAAAACAAATACATATTAAAATGTGTCTTGTATTTCACTTTGTTTGGTTTTATTTTATTTAGGCATTTTAAATCCTCCACAGTTAGTTAGCCATACTTATTAAAGATACATAGAAA
The DNA here is from genome assembly GCA_008360985.2 of Macquaria ambigua. Classification (NCBI taxonomy): domain Eukaryota; kingdom Metazoa; phylum Chordata; class Actinopteri; order Centrarchiformes; family Percichthyidae; genus Macquaria; species Macquaria ambigua. Next base: position 284,630 of record VMKM01000288.1, read on the forward strand.
ATGATTGAAGCAATTCTTTGACTGTCAAGTGAAGGAAAAGTTCAGGTCCATCAGGAATATATATTTTTAAAACTTGAAGAGAATTTTATGGCACCATAAAGTATACTGTATATATTTTTTTTACTTTTAGCTGAAATGACCAAATATTGCTTCTCCACAAGTATCTCACATTTATGTGTGAAAATGGTCCAGTTAAACCTAATGCAACATCATTATAGCATGCATTGCAGATTTGATTTTAAGGAACCCCTCAATCTCAATATACTTTAGTACTCCTTATACTGAAGATGCTGTCTATATTATTATGCATTTAATTTGCAAAAAGTTTGTAGAATGAGTGTGCTTGTCCATTGAGAGGTTCAGGGCACTGTCCACCTAAACTACTACCTGAGCATCAAAACTTAGGCAACTAAAGGTCCAGGTTTTAAAACACGTTGGCAAAAATGTGCCACTAAAAACAACCTCAAAACACAGCCAATAATATAAATGCTGACAGGTGAACTGTAAACAAAAACATTGTCCTTTCAAATATTAAATCAAAATCTTTATATTCGTCTTGGCTTACTACTATTGAGCCTTTTTTAGATATCTATATTTGGACTGTAAAACAATCACAAGGCCTTCTGTAAATTGGAGATTGGACTGGAGAGTTTGATCAATCAAAAAGGAAAACAGGATTCATTAACACAGAACAAAAATACTCCCAGTCACAGATGTCCAATATACAACTCTGCGGGATCTTCATAACAGGCTGTTTGGTTTTTAATGCTTGTTAAACAGAAGAGTGAAATCAGAATCAGCCAAAGCTATTTCCAAGAAGCATATCAGTAATTCGGAGAACAAAAACAACAGGTGTATTTGAGTTACATCACCAAGGAATATATTTCTCTAGTAAGCTAAAAATCACATTTAGTTCTTTCTCTTGTAACTCATCCACAGCTACATTCCTCCCACTCAGCCCTCATCCCACTCAGGTAGTCATCTCGCTCAGGTAATAACCGTTAGCATAAGCACTAAAATCACATTATCATAATCATCATCATTATCATCATCGTCCCTGGTCCCAACACAATTGCATCCATATATTCACACAGTATTCAGGGAATTATTTGGACTGCCATCGTGCACAGCGGATCATTAAATGTAAGAGGTGTTCTTCCCTCCAGGTTTCTAAAACCGACCCTGTACGATGTCTATACCCAATGTGTGTTTTCATCCTGCTCATTTTTTTCCAACCATATCTTATTTCTATTCTTTTTTTTATCGCCGCCTCCCCCTCCACACTCTTTCCCTTCGCAGTGATTGATGGAGTTAGGCAACAGAGCACAGAGCAACGTGTGGCCAACAGTCCAAGACAGCCTGCATCTGAGAGCGAAAGAGAGAGGTTGGTGTGGTGGTGGTGGTGGTGAGGAGGAGGAGGGTGGGGATTAAACGAAGAGAGAGGTAAAAGGGAGGGAAGGAAAGAGGAAGGGAATGGGGAGTGTGAGTGAGAGTGTGTGTGAAAGAAGAGAAGGGGAGGGAGGAAGAGGGAGAGGAGAGTATGAGAGAGAAAGAGAGAGAGAGAGGGGAGCTCAGCTGAAAGCCACAGACTTAATTCTATGCATCATTAAGCAGTCTCACTCAATGCAACATCCCCTATACATCATCCACGCTCAGTAAACACAACGGTGACATTACATTAGCAACTGCAAATGAATTTTCTTTTTAGAAGGAAATTGAGAATACTCTCTTTCTCTCCCTCTCTTTTACCCTCTCTGGCGCTGGCAAAGCTTGAGCGCAGGCCATAAAAAGGCAGGGAGATATAAACAAAATAAAAACACAAACAATATTTCCCTTTGCCTCTCTGGCACACACTCGCGCAGTTTGTCAGACAGAACAGTGCAGAGATTTGTGCACAAATACACACCACTGTTGTGCATTAAGCTGTAATTTATTTATAATGTGAAAGCAACATCATAAACATGAACATTTTATTCATACTGCTACAGGAAATATAGATTCTTTTTATTTAAAGATAAGGTACCTTTGGTGCTTGGAAACAATAAAGCTGTTTGTGTTGTGTACTGTGATATATCTCAATTTGTTATTGTTTGTTAAACTTCATCTAGTTTCTGGAGCCAGTTGCACCAGCTGTTAGCCTAGTTATAATGTTAGTATTTACTGAGTGGATATTTACACATCACTAAATTAAAAAAAGATTGCACCACACAAAGTTGTTCTCAAGATTAGTTATTTTTACACCAACTCACTGCCATGTGTAACTGTTGCCTAGCTAACTGAACCAACCGACAAAACTAACGTTAGCTTGCTAATATATCACCCGTTTTGACTGACAGGTAAAAGAAGTTAATGCTGTTTAGTAATGATGTAAACGTACAAATATCTCAAAGCTGAAAATATTATGCCAACGTTAGCTTAAATGACGTTAACCTAAATAACCAAATAACGTTGGTTAGGTCAACGTTAGCTTAAATTATGTTAACCTAAATGACTAATAATATCGGTTAGGTCAACGTTAGCTTAAATGGATATTCCCCTCTCACTCTAACTACATGCTACTAAGACATTCCAAAAACAAGGTAAGGCCATTGTTTATAGTTACTACTCGTATCATAACAAATATAAAAAATATTTTGGTGCCATGTTCTCACCAAAACCTAGGTTAATAAAAGAAGTGACAAATGCTAAATTTAAAACACAATGGCAAAGTGTGTTTGGCAAAGCTAACTAACATTAGCTTATACAGTAGCCTATATGACCTGTTGAGACTGCACAGTAAAAGAAGTAATATAGTTGACATATCTGATCTGACACTTGATCAAAATGTTGTTTGATAATGATGAAAATGTTTTGCCAACGTTAGCCTAAATGTCGGTTAGGTTAACATTAGCTCAATTTCCTTATCACTCTAAGCTACATGAATACTACTAACTCACACACATATTTCTCTATGTATGCATATATAAACAAAAAAGATTCATACCTACATTTACAAAGGATTATCTGGTCAATTTAAAACATATCATTTGGCCCCCTAAAACTGTTATTTTTGGCAGTAGCCTTATTTACATAGTTGATTGCTTTATATTGGAAGCAGGCAGATGTTTCTTAGCAACTGATTTACACATTACTTAAGTCTTTACTAGCTAAGACACTTCTTAAGTTTTAATGGTGCAACTCAATTTAGTAATCACTTCAGAAATCAGCAGTTAAGAACTTGGGAACGCACAAACTTAGTAATGGATTCATGAAAAGATGGTGCAGCCCAATCCTGAGGTTTATTAAAACACCAACACAGATACCAGCATGCACACACACACACAATTCACAAATTTGAGCTGTAATGGCTAAGAACACGTGAGTAACATAAATTATCAAGCAAGTCAAATGAATAATTATGTTTTTATTACACAAATTATGCCCTTTCCCCTAAACTAGCCAGGCTCTGAGGCCTGGGAAATCTATTAAGGCTGTGCTATAGATCATCCCATCCACTGTGGCGTGTATATAGATTGGTCGGCTCATTTGAGGAATATTGAATCGGTTACAGTAAAGTAAGCCCCTGGATTGAGTCAAATGTAAAAATCCATGCATGTGTGAGGAGCTGTCAGCGTGTGCTGTAATGACGAATGGCACTGGGTCTCTGTTTCAGCGAGAGGTGATAAAAAGTCAAATTATGAGTGCTGGGGAGGGACAAGAGAGTGTGGGGGAGCACAGACAGAGAAAAGAGAATTGGACCAGATCCGTCAAATGATAAGGGTAATCAGTCAATCTGGGATCGTTTTGGACGACGGAAGTGTTATTTCCTCCCAGTGCAGTTTGGAGTCAAGGGTCGGTGAGGGGTCAAGAGTATGACCCCTGACCTCGTGCTAGTGAAGAGTTATTGATTCATGGTCTCCACAGTTTACCCATGTTATTATCTATTAGACATGATTGGTTTCCAATTGCAGTGATTTGAAGTGAAAGTACTTTAACACAAAGGAGTGACAAGAACTTAATTAGCAATCAGCATCCATTTTTCTATAAAAAATATACTCTTAAATTTGAAATCTTCATCCACTGTACAGACATGCACTCAATACTCATACTGTTTTGTTTTTACAAAAGGAGAATGAAGGAGAAAGAAAACTCTTATTCTTTCTTTAAACAGTGGAAAACATGGGGAAGAGACAACCATTCAAACATACCTCTGACCACACAGCCTCACACTAGCACTGTCAAAATATGTTATTTATTGTGGTTATAGTGTTTATAAGACACCAAAATCTCAACTTTTTGGTTAAATTCTTCACATAAGGCTCGGTTGTTTTTCATGAGACAATATGTTCCAAATTTAGGTTTGTACTAAACATCAACAGACAACACTGTAACCTGCTTTGAAAAATGAAAAAAAAAAGAGATGAATCTTACAAAATGGAGATTTCACTTCACTAATGCAGGCGTGTGCATACCAAATGTCCCAGTTAAAGATCTATCTAGTGAGCAGCTGTTAAGGAAAAATTGACAAGTTTGTTCCAAACTGCAGTCAGTCTGTCTGTGTGTGTCCTCCAAACACACACAGACAGACTGATCCCAGACTCTTACATACTTTGACCTGACTGCTTGGATCCCAGTGCTCTACCTGCTGAATCAGCTAAATCACTAATACCCTCCTGAGAAGTCAGTGAAAGTGTCTGGTAGCATCCCACTGTATCATTACACAGCCTCTTGGATCTTCCTGACACCATCTCTCCCTTTCTGCTTTCTGTCTCAGGAGCATCAAACAGAGCCACGGACCCCCTACCAGGCCGACCCCCATGCCGACCCCCCCTCCCCTCCACGCTCTGTGACTGACCCGCTCTGAGGTGTGAACTTCTGTCCCCCAGCTGATAGAGCCTCCCGATCATTTTTATAGTCCCCATCCCTTGCTGTTTATGACTCTGCAGTTTGATTATAGCAAAGGGGGCTTGGAGCAGCAAGAGCCCCGGAGAGGCACAAACACACACACATCAAAGGAGCTATGAGAGGAATGTGGACATTTGTTGTTTGTTTTATCATCCAGTACCAGCACTTATCTGCTTAATCATAAAGGATTGGCCTGGGAATGAGGCAGGAGGGACACTGTGCTGGCCAAACAAACTATCCCCAACACTGTAATTATTACTGGAGGGATGAGCCAGGTTCGCTTTGGTTATAGCAGCTTACAAGGTACATGGGAGTTAACAGTTTACTTTAACACTACAACTGTTGCTGTTATGGTAAAGATGCATCTGAGTTATTCAGCTGCTGCCAGTCCACCATTTATGCTCCTTAACATTACAGTTTAGAACATTTTCTTGATTAATCAATTAATCGTGTGGTCTATGAAATGCCAAAAAATAGTGGAAAAATGCCCCTCATAATTTCTCAGAGCCTCAGGTGATGTCTTCATGTCAGATGTACGGTCGGACCAACAGTCCAAAACCCAAAGATATTCAATTTACAATGAAATAAAAGAGAGAAAAGTCAGAAACTCTTCATATTTGAGAGGATGGAATCAGATGTGTGTTCCCTTTATTACAGACACATGACAAAAGTGCTAAGACCTGATGCACTTTTTAAAAATTATGTCTCATCTCAAAGCAGTGTTAATGCAGTATTGATTCAATTTTGAACCAAGTTTGTGGAATTTGTTTCCTCCTCAGTTACACAGATGTATTAGTGTATTGTAGATGTCTGCCTTGCAATATGTCATATCAGCGGAAAAATAGGAGCGAACCTATCTCCCCATACATATTCCTAAAGTACCACAGGAGTCAGGTAATGGAGATAATCACTATAAACGGGTACTCCAACGATTTAGTATTGCACTTAATCACTTAGAAGTTGGGGGACTCACAAGAGACAGATTAAAAAATAATGATCAAAATTGAAGTGAGTATATCCTGAATTTCATTCCCATGTATGGGTCAAACTCCGAAAATGCTAGAGCCCTCATATCCCATGATGCAACTGAATAGCATCTCTTCGTTAGAACCTCAGAGAACTATGGTTACATATGAGACCTTCTATCTGATGGGACTTTAGAAATAGGGGTTGAGTGTGTAGTGTACCACTTTGGTTTATCACTATTAGAGAGTTTGACCTGGGCTCTACTTATGTGTTTTTCCTTCATTAGATAATTAGTTTCTACTGACATATTTTTGCATTGTCCCACAGATTTCCCACCTCCCACTCTGTATGTTCTGTTTTACATGCATTACATTTTATTTTTCTTAAGATCTGGTTGAGGTCAGAATACTTTCTTCTAAGTCAGATCACCATCTGAGTCTCAACACTGATGCATCCAACACCACTGCTGTAGCACCAAAGTGACTGAGCTGTAGTGTGCGAGATACACAACACTTTAATTAAGTCACAGGATCTCACCCCCCCACCCCCCCACCCCTTTTTTGTTTTTTGTTTTTTTGTTTTTTTTTCTCTCTCTGGCCCTGCGAGTCAATCAGACTCTGCCCTTCGTTTCCCCTGTGTGGGAGGCCGGTGTGCTGGCCTGAGTAGCTGGGAAAGTCCCATGATTTATGGCCCTTTGCAGGCCTGACTGCCTCTCACCTCGCTGATGATAGAGCCAGGGGTAACGAGGACTGGTTGCTCCAATCCACTCCTCTATTTGGTAAATCCAATTTTATTCATTCGGGATTTAAAGGTACTTCCCAGCCTTTGCCAACTGATGCTATTGGTAGACACAATTGGAAAGATTGATCAGAGTACTTCTATGTGTAATTGGGTATATTTTTACAGGTTAGGTGATAATCACATGGATTAGATGTTAATGATTAAGCACTCCAAAGGGTGAGAGGGGGCATTTTATTCTCAGTCTCACATGGTAGACTTTCATTTCCTTTTTCATTACTTTCTTTCTCTTTTGATGTATGCTCCATAGAGCCTTGTAAAAGTGTTGGATGCATTTGTACGAGCAACTTGAAAGCAGCTTTAACTGAATAACGGTAGGTTTCCTTTTTCAGTTTGTCCCAGAAAATCTGATGTGGCTTAATATTTACCTTATGAGTCTTTGCCCCGGTTAAGTGTCCCACACTGCTGTATCAACAATATTCAAATGTACTGTATAGCAGAGAACGCACTACCACGAGACCAACGCCCATACTGAGGGCTGAATCATTATGAGGTCCATTTTGAGGCTTTCTGCACTTGTTTCAGTCTCCATCGGAGGATCAAGCAGCTCTGACATATTAAAATCAACCAACCTTACATACGTAGAGGGACACACCCGAACACACACACCAGCAGCGGCAGGGGCAGGGCAGTAACTCAAGGCCAAAGCAGGAGGTTTATTTTTATCATGGGCAAAGGCGCCAAATCATGTTGGTATGAAGGGGGCTATATAAATGCAAATTGTATTGGAGAGCTATTAGTCCTGGAAAAGGTTTGTATGTAAATGCCCTATAGGACCACAGAGGAGCATTCGGCCAGTTCAGATTAGTGGGGTTTGTGGCAAATGTGCTGCAAAAGACAAAATAGAAAAATAGACAGAAAATGCAATTGCCTCGTGCTAAATCATGGTGAACAAGGTGAGTAGTTGAGTAATTGAATGGCCAAGGTGTTTCTGTATGGTTTATTGTGTATGTAAGAGAGATGTATTGAGGTCGGTTTCCTGTGTGCATGTGCAAGTGTTCATGTTTTATGGTAATTTTGCCCATGATACAGATTTTTTCTGTACCTGAGCGGAACACAGTGTGGCCATAAGCGGCTCTGCGGAAGTGTGAATGAGCAAAATGTTGAAGCATCACTAAATTAATTACTGCTGCCTTGTTTATGGCCTTGAATCTGCTTGACAATACATCAAAAATAGACTTTGTGGTTGGCAATAGAGCAACTAAGGAGAAAAAATTGGTGATTATGACATGATCAAATCAAATATGGCACAGGGTGCCACATCATTCATGGAAAGTAGAGGATTTAATAATTGGGCATTAAGCTGTGAGAGACAACACTAGCGCAAGGCCGCCCTCTAGCTTTAACTTGAGAGACTCGCAGGCATACGACACAGCAGTTATGAATCCAGCACACAATATACAGATTCTTTATTCAGACAGTCAATGCCTACATACCCTTGCATTAAAAGTACCACATTACAAAAAAATGTGTGCAGAACCAGCAGTTTGGATAAAACAGCCCAATATATACAGTATATACATTTCAAGATATGCATTGACAGGTTAACATGTGTAGAATCCACTGTACTGACAACTTCTACTTATAAAATGTGTTTATACTGCCAAGTGAAGACAGAATAAATAAAGTGATAGCTTCATAAAATAATAATAATAATACATTCTGTCACCTCCTTGTCCTGGACATAAAATGACTGGGTGGGTCAAATGTAAAGTGCAACTGCAATTCTTCACGGATCTCTTGCTTCCTGAATTATTTCTTCCGAATAGTTATATTTTTGCAAACCCAGGTCATGCCGTCCTAGAAAGAAGCAGACAATGTGGTTGTGTTGAGGCAAAATTGATGTGAGCCGCAGCTTAAACGTATGTTTACATGCCATAGTTTACTGCTGATTTTCCTGATTTAAATTAACCAATACAATTAGTCAGGAAATCAAGACAAAAGAGTGGACTGTTATCTCTAAGACTGTTATCAGCTTCATGATTTATAATATGTAGACTGGCAGTAGAGATAATGTTGTTTTTAAGGCATTGTCTTACAGTGGCTGAACCATTTGAATACATATAGTGGAGACACAACAGCAAAGCCTCTTTGGTCTTTAGAAAGATGATAACATGCTTAACTTCAGACCTCTAATCTGGGCAGTCTTATAAATAGTATGTATAGTTTAAGCAGGGAGAATTATAATTAGATTATAATGCTGTGGGTATGACAAACACCCAGAGTCAGTACAGCAGAAATGAACTGCAGGGTTGCTGCTGGCTTGTCAGACAACATGAACAGAGGTAAATCAGTAAATATATTGTAATTCTATTGTACATGCTAGGTTTCTTCTGAAGTTAGTTATGTTTATTATCTTACCATTTGCTGCTGCTTTTAAATAAACTGTATATGACAAATAGAAATCATTCATTCACTTGGTCTATCTGATATAAAAGGGCTTTTGTTACTGTTGGTAAAACAAACTAATTTGTCCGTTTCAGGTGATGTCACATCGTAAATCTGAGTAAAGTAGTCAATGCCAATATTCTGTGAGTTCTCAAACTGACTGTAAACTCTGCAGCCCACCCTGTCTCAGCCCTCGCTGTGTACACATGCTGTGTGTTTGCAGACTGTGCGTACTGTATTTACCTGCACTCCCTCAGCAGTGACTGCTGAGCAGGCCTGGACCTGCCACATGCGATCCCGGATAGTGTGCAGATTGAGACTTTCTGCCAGCTCCGACGCTGGGCTGGCTGTCATCAGATCCTGCTTGTTGGCAAAGATTAGCAGCGGCACAGCAGCAAGCTTTTCTTCCTCCAGCAACTCAGCCAGCTCCTGCATGAACAGACACACACGGGTAGCCAGTGACATATGTGTACTGACTGAGTCAGAAAACTAAATAATATTGACTTTTGGCTTTAATTGCACCCAACATCATCAGAAAACATGGTTACAATTGGAAATTTATAGATACTGAGATCATCATCTGTAATCATCCATGATCAACTCAAAATGTTTTCTAGCAGAAATCACACTAAAATTATCTTATGACTGCACCTCTTTGAAGAAAATGTAAATTGCGTCTCACCAGACTCATCTCTTCAAACCTTTTCCTGTCTGAGCTGTCAATCACATAGATCTGCAAATAACACAGTCACAGATGTTACCAAAACGGTTCATAACATGCATAAAATACTATATCGTGAGGACAACTATCTGCAGATGTTGAATTTGTTTAAATCTGGCTATTGTAACAAGCAGTTTAAGTACATCAAAGAGAACCTACCAGTACATCTGTGTTCTCAAAATAATTCCTCCAGTAGGGGCGGATCTTGCGCTGACCTCCAATGTCCCAAACATTCAACTTGAAGCCAGACGACTGAACGCTCTTTATATTGAAGCCCTGTTAAAAAATAACACAGATGCTTAATGCTTTATATAATACTTGCAGCAGCAGGTGGATTAAAGCAGGATTTGGAAATCTGTTTGACTGGAAATGAAGATATGTATCTATGTGAGTATGTAAATTTGTGACAACTGTGAAAAGAGTCTCCAGAGTGTGTGACTAAGCTAATGGATGTGTGTGCATATTTGTACTTGTGTGGGGGTGATGTGGCTGATATCTTCGGCTGCCAGCTGTTTCAGCAGAGTGGTCTTGCCAGCATTGTCCAAGCCAAGCAACAGTAAGCGCACCTCCTGTTCTGGAGACTGCTTCAGCCTCCGAAGAATGGACAACAGGCCCTGCAGGTGGAATAGAGTACACGTCAGAGGTGATGAGCTTCAATGGGACAGCAGGTTCCAAGTCGACATATCATAGGGAAGCATTTTCTCACTTTTTTTGTTACACAATCATGGCCTAAGATGTATTAGGTAAAGCACCAGTCACTAGAGGTCAGCATAGTGTCAGGGGTTGGCAAAGGAACCCAAAGCAGCTTGTACAGGAGGTTTAATACTCAGCTCACAGCAAGAATCATCTAGAAGGTGAGGATTTAGCTGTTAGTCACTTGCAGTGATCTATACATGTACTGGGCCAAAAGCTCTCATTGGCCAAGATTAGGCATGTGCACACTGAGTGGCTTGTGCCCAGAAAGTGGTAAGGAAGGCTTTGGCCCAGCTATTTACCTTGCAGTGTGTCACTGCACTCTGTGACATGTAACATGTACTGTGTCAAATGTAGAAACATGATTTTCAACAGATGTTCTGTCAATAGACAAACAGACAAAACTCACTTGTTTTCTGTGGCTTTTTCTTGATTATGTAACTTCATAATTTGTGGTTTGTCTACTTTGTCTTCTTATTTTCATATACTGCGTGTGTCCCTTTATTTCTCTTTTTTTCTCTCCTGTAAAGCACTCTGTAACTACTGTTTTGAAAAGTGCTATATAAATAAAATTTGCTTGCTTGCCTGCACTAAAAGGAAGCCTGAATTGTTGAGAGTAAATTATCCCAAAACGAGAATAAAACATTGTTAAATTATAAAACTATAACAACTTGCCAAACCAGACATTTTAGCATTAAGGAAATTCAGAAATACAATTGCTATTTTCAGTTACAACACACATTATCATCTTAAGCCTCAGTGTTAACCTATTTCTGGCAATTTTTTTGACAGTATCAACTTTCTAAAAACTAATGCAGTGTGGTATCTATCCTAGCTAGGTGCCCCATTCAGTGGCATGTAATGTTAGCCGGCTGTAGCTAACAGTTTTTAGTAACACACACGTCATGAAACTGCAACTATCATTCAATGAAAATATAAATTAATATAATTCCAAAGCAGCCTGGCTGTGAATCGTGATAACTCACCATGTTTTCCTCAGGTGTTGGTGTGGCCCTTGCTCAGGCTGAGTGGATTAACATCTTTCTAAACATGCCTCATGCGAGAACAGCTGTCAAGTTCCGTTGCCAGGGAAACCGTGACGTCATCGTAAACAACGTTTCTGGCACGAGGCCGAAAAATAACGGAGGACCAAAAATGCACCGTGCACACCATGACTCGAAAAATAGGCTATGTGCATGACTTCTTCGTGGATACAGAAAGCACAAACTTACTATTCACTTGTTATTTGATCCAAATGTTAACTGGTGAATACATTTTCTTTCTGCCTTTTTAAAGCACTTTAATCGCAGATTAGGCTGCTAAGTGCTGTATTATTATTAAATTATTATAATAAGTACGATGGAAGAAAAAAGTTGCTAGCTAAGTACAATTTACAAAATATTTTTTAATGTGTTTTACAATAAATTTAGAAATTACTGTATTTCCTAGACAAGTTGTTCCAAATTTAGTTGCCACAATCTGTTAAAACTACACTGACCAGTGACCAGTTCTTATATGTTAAAGTACTACTTAACATTTGTTTTGTATCACTGAGGTGATATTTGACTTCAGTGACATCCTGTTGAATCAAAGGGGTGATTCGAGAAAGATTTAATTAAGAAAGGGATCATACAATTTTGAATGTTGAGAATTGCTGCACCAAGCGAGTGATAACCATAATAACGTTACCTTGCGAATAAATAACGATTGGAATTATTTAATATGAAAATAATTTCGAGCAACAGGATTCATAACGTTTTTAAGTAGTAATCTTCCGTATTGAACTTGAATGTACAAGGATATAAGAATTCTGTAACACTACAGTTAGTGGCGATAATGCTCTGCCCAGTTGCAATTCGCCATTAATAGAAGAAGAAGAAGAAGAAGAGTATTGAACTTGAACTTACATTATGTGAAATCATGTTTTCACACACGCATACACAGCGCCCTCTAGAGTTCAACAGCCGACTCCGTTTCATATTACTACTAACGCTAGTTCTGTTTCTGAGTCAAGGAACAACAAAAACATGTCTTGAGTACGACAGGCTGAACCGTTAACCAGCCACCTGCTGTCACCTCAACAAGTCGACCGACTGCTATATGATTCCCGTCGTGTTAACGGCCGACAACCCAGAAAGATGCCGCAGAAAGCACTGGGATCCATTGTAGGTCTTCTTTGTACCGGGACCTGTCTGGTGCAGGTAAGTCACCGCTAGCGCTCCCGGGGTCGGCTGATGCTTCCAGCCGAGCCCGCGGCTCCTGGGGTGGGTGAAGGCCTTCTGCCGATCCTTTTTGTCTCCACCACAAAGGAAACTGGGCACGGTTCGCTACTGTTACTGTGGATGACGTCAGTTAGTCAAAGTTTTAATTTATATTTCGACAGTTAACTCGCTAGAAGATTTAGGTTATAACTCGAAAAGCTACACAAATGTGTTTTATGACCTCAATTTTACAGTTTGAATCAAGGGTATCAAGATTAACGTTAGCCGTTGCTAACTGGTACCCGGCAAATTTACGTCTGTATTCATAGTTGATATTAGCTAGCTGGACAGGGTAGCCCCAGTTTGTCCAGTTTGCTCCACTGATAGAATCACTAGTTTAACTTTCGTCAAAATAAGTTGATAACGATATGAACCCTCGCAATAGTACTTAAGCAATTTTGCATTATATCTGTACATTTATTGACGTACTGACATCGTTCGGTAGTGTAAAAGTAACGTTAGCGTCATTCTGTCGTTACCACAGGTTCCTTTCAAAACCTATTTAAATTCACTTTTAATTGTATTGTAGCAATTAATAAATGTACTGTACCGTTGGCAACATTTAGCAGCTACTGGCCTTGCCTAGGAAACATTTTAAAATCTGACTGTAAATCTTGATTTAAATGTAATTTGCCTGTATGTGTCACAGTACAGAAAATTGCAAACACAATAAGTGAAACTGAAGTGACAAATGACAAAGGCTAAATAGATCCAAGAAATAGGTCAGTCTATCAAGAGCTTGCTATGCAACTTGTGTGACTGAGTATTGACACAGACATTCACTTTGTGTACCTCTTATGTGTATTTAAGGGGAAGGAGTTCTGTTTTGGGGTAAACAATGAACAGTACCGCTGTGAGATGGGGTACTGCTGTGGAGAGACAGAATGCTGCACCTATTACTACGAGCTCTGGTGTAAGTTCCAATAGAGTTTTTCTCTTTTTCCAATTCTTTATTCACACCATAGTGTTTCTTTGTATGCCATTCCTATTATCCATTTAATGCTCTATTTTGGAGACTGAACTCTCTCAAGATTTGTGCAGATTTGTTTAATGTGTTGTTTCATCCTCAAATTAGTTTCACTTTAACAAAAAATATTATGAAAGCAAAACTGTCTTTAGCCTGCAATTTAAGGTTGATTTATTATGATATTGTTAGAGCCTAAATGCCCATGGATTTACGACCTTTGACTAGTCTTAGTGTCAGGGAAAACCTTGTTCAGTTTCATCAGTTACCTTTAGATGATGATAAGATTACATTGAGTCTGTCCCCCCTCATAGGGTTCTGGTTGGTATGGACCCTAATCATCATGCTTAGCTGCTGCTGTGCCTACAGACACCGGAGGGTTAAGATGCGTCTTCAGCAGGAGCAACGTCAACGTGAGATCAGCCTCATGGCCTACCAGGGAGCTTCCAGCTCTTTCATTTCCCCTCCACCGCTCAATCTAAGTGAGTAGTCTTTGTGTTTGCTATGGGGACGTTAAAGGTGCCTTACAGAATTGAACAGTTTTAGTGTTTAATTTTTGTGGTGATAGTCTTTATTTCGATTTTCTTTTACCTTGCTATTCCATATTCTGTGTCATCTTGCAGGTTTATGTGTAGGCTGTGAGTTTCTCAAAACCTTTGACAGTTGTCAAGTGCCCACTCTATCAGACAGAGAGGGTGCTCTCAGTTGAATATCTGTATGTTGAATCCAGATTAGGAGCTACAAACAGGGTTGTGGTGGTGTAAGTGTCCCAGATGATGTTTTCTACAGCAACATCCTCCAGGACCTCCTATGGGGTCCTCATGTCATGTGCTCATGGACCTGCCGGGAGATTCATTTTCTGCTGGGTCTGCCCTGAGGTCTCCCTTGATTCAGTGCAGAGCTGCATCTCTATACCAAGGTTGTCTTAGATAACCTTACTCCTCTACCTATCAGAGAAATTGAGGCCAGTCATCCTACAGGCTTCATGTTGGCAGCTTGTATGTACAGTATTATTCTTTTGGGCGCTACACAAGGGTCAGGACTTTGAACTTTGCTCTCTCCACCACCAAAGCACAATACAAAAAAAAAAAACGTCCACATTACAACAGCGAATCTCATAATCTTTGTCATTCAAATCCACAAGAGACTCTCCTTGGAGCAGCTGTTCTCCCCTCTTCCTGAATGAATAAGCCACCTTTTACTGAGAGAGAGTCATAATCTCAGAATTGGAGGTGCTGATCCTCCTCCCAATCTTGTCATACTCAGCTGCGGATTTGCCCGAGTGAGAGATCATGGTCAGACTTTGCCAGAAGGACGGCAGACAGCAGAGATGCCACCCTAATATCAGTGGTCACTCCGGACTTTGGCTTAAACTTGATATCGTGTCCACTAATATTAAAAACAGGCGCGGGCCAAGGTGCACACTTGTCAAGAGTCCGAGGCCCACAGTGAACATGCTTGACTTAATGTCAAGAATGTGAACACAACCCTAACTGTGAGCGTACACAGACAGTGACTCACACAGAGACCCTGGTATCATATACTCTTACAGAGCTTCCCGTAGGATATCATGGGGAACGCAGTAATAAGCCATTTCCAAATACTCGCTATACGTTTTAGCTTACTTAAGGCATGCCTTCCTACATCACAGCTTTAAACCTGTAACCCTGATGTATGTATACAATGATGTGTAAACCATGTATCTTCACAGACAATATTCGTGTCAACAACAACCAACATAGTTTCTAGTTTTCTACTCGTGTCTATTAATGATATGAGTGTGAAGTGCAATTTTGTGAAATAGACAAGAGAGGAATGTACAGTATGTGCAGACATTGATCAACAAGTCACAGTGTAATCGTGTGGGATCAGCATTAACATAAGGTGCCACCATTCTAGAAATGATATTGGACTTTGAATCCCAATGAGCAGTTAGATTAGGTTTGACAGAGGTTAGTAGGCACACAAAAATGTAGCCCATGGTATTTTAGATTAGCCATTATTGAAGCGGTTGCACAACCTCCATCCCTCTCTTCTACTTGTATAATGTTAGAAGTACCCAGCAAAGTAAGCCACATCATTTGCAAAATACATTTTAGATATTTACCTGATGCACTTTCCGTGGCAGATTTTCCATTTGTGCAAAACTAGAGATCCTGATTGAATTAGGATATTTAACCAGGAACACACACACCATCAGAGATATTTTTACTGACCAGTAAAGATATAGTTTTAATATTGTTTTTATGGAACAATAACAAGTCAATATTTCACACATTCATTTGCAACTTGCCAGAGGTCCTTAAATCTGACAGTGGGTTGTTGTTGTTGTTGTTGCTGTCTGTCCTTCTAATTGGAGAAAAAACAACACAGTGAGTCTGGGGACTGCTGAAGCTTCAGTCACCAAAACATTTAAGGTCAACAATTGAGTGCAGTGACAGTATTGTAGTTGCACATGTTTCTGGGACCATTAGTGAAATGGGTTGGCCTATATAACACTGTGTTAGAATAATTAGGATGGATGTAGGCTTGCAACTAACTATCATTATCATTATCGATGAATCTGTTGATTATTTTCTTTATTAATTAATTCATCGTTTGTTTCTTAAAATGTTTGTAAATGGTAAAAAATGCCCATCACAATTTCCCATAGCCAAGGCTGACATATTCAAATAGCTTGTTTTGTCCAACCAGCAGGCAAAAGCAGAAGACATTTAGTTGAGTATCATAGAGGACTAAGCAGCAAATATTAACACCTGTGAAGCTGGAACCAGTGAATTTTTGGCACTTTAGCTTAAAAAGTGACTTAAACGATGAATTGATTATCAAAATAGTTTTCGATTAATTTTCTGTTGATTGACTAATCAATTAAATGGCTAATTGTTGCAGCTCTACATGTTCGTACAACTGCCTTTATGGGGAGGATGGTTTGAAAGGTAAAGCTTTTGTGTTTGCTGACTTTCAGGGTTCTGGAACGACTGCAAGCTTCCTGACTATGAAGAGGTGGTAGGTCACCCCCCAACACCACCTCCTCCTTACTCCGAAAACCCTCCTGAGACTACTCCAGCACTCCCTCCACAATTGAGCCAGCCAGATGCCGCCACCGTGCCACAACCGCTGGCTGAGGCAGAGCCGAGGGTGGACAGTCAGGCCTCAGGCTCAGCATCTGACCAGGAAGCCATGTCGGTGCCGATCCAAGCGCAGTGTCTGGCTGAGGAGAACGTGGATGCTCCATTGATGGCGGAGGAGGAGGAGGATGAGGATATCGTCACTCGGCGTCGCCATGTGACTGGCGACTCAGGAATTGAGGTGTGCATTTGCCAGCTGGACGTAGACGAGGGCTCGGGGCTTGAGGAGGAGAGCGACGAGGAGCACCGGATGTGCAAGGTCACCGGTCGGGACTGCTGCTCCGGGCACCAGCAGCAGACCTTCAGACAAAAGGAGCCCACCTCTGAGCTGCCCAGCCAGACCGCCAGCACCAGCACTGGAGACCACATGGTGTGATCCACAGCTTAACTAACCAGCCAACCAGTGTAGTTTTCTGTTTCACACAGGGTGATGCAAGATAGCTGTTGCCATCATCATCACCACACGGACTGTCTGTGTTTTAATTCTCTGAACTAACACATAGGCATGATGTTAAGATGATGATGATAACTAATCTTTAATGGCTCCTAATTAGGAAAGATGAATAACACATTGTGTAGACAAACTCCTGGCTTTTTTTTTTTTTGCTTCGCTTTACCTTAGCGGGGGAAACCAGCAAACACATGTTGATGCTCCATTTGGTTTGTTTTTTTCTTAGCGTTAAGTGAGAGAACGTCATGGGTAGTGAGAAGGCAGCAATTGATTGTGACTGAAACCAGAATTGACTGTTTCCCTTGCCTCCTACCCTTCTCCTTGAGCGCAGTTGTCATGTTTCAGTTTCTGTCTCGCCACTCTCCTTGGTCAGAACATTTCCCGCCATCCTTCCATCTGATATTTTACCTCTGCTGGGATGGTCAGCTAGGAGCATACCAACACGGTCATGTACATTTCTCCCCTATCCCCGCTATGTCTAAGCAGAGGAGTCAAAAAACAACCTCTTGAAAACTTAGGATGATACTGGATGAATCGACAAGAGCACACGTTTCATTTTCCCCAAAGCTGCGCGTGCGTGAGAGTTTGTGCATGTGCTGTGAAATCTAGGGCACAGCTGCATAGTGATGTCAGCTCTGAGGTCATGGCAACCAGCATCTGGTGTGAAGTCTGTGGGACTTTTTGCATCTAGAGTGGGGGAGACTATGCACCCACAAATAGCAGAGGAGAAAGACAAGAAGGAGTTGAGTTTGTTGTTTTGTCCCCCCCCAGCCCTTATTTTCCTTTTTGATATCCACATTGTGGTCTCCACAGCTCTGTGGTCACCAATTAGCATGACTGTAGATAAGGAGTGAAAAGCTTTTGATGATTTATTGATTGTCTGCACGTAATCTCCCCACTTCGGTTTCGGACTGCATTCAGTTCATAGTAATAGCCAAGAGGGCTATGCCACCATTTCTTTTTTTTAAATCAATAAAAAGCCTTGTGGTGGCTCTGTGTTAGCGTGCTTTATTTACTGTTATGTCAGAGTGAGTAGTGGTAGCATTTTGCTCATTCTACACATAAGTATACTGTATAGTTTGGATGTTCATAACGAAGGATGTACTTGCTTTTGTTTTTTTGTTTTTTGTTTTTTTGTTTTTTAATTTCATAACCAGCTACGCTTCAGTAAATGCTACAGGTGTCACCATTAATTGCAACAAAGCTCCTGACGGGGGGTTGCTAGAGTGTGTACTAGTGAGTGGATGTTAGTGCAGTAGGGATTGGAAGGGTTGTGTTTTGTGTTTGTGTATATATCGTTAAAGTGCTGTAGCATCTGGTTGAAACACACACTCAGCACTGAGGCGGATTAACTATTAAAAGCACTGGTATTTTGCATGAGGCATGAATTTCTGTGTTTATATTTGAGTTCGTTAGCATTTTCTAGCAGTTATGCTACTTGCTTTGCTCATTTCTTTGTCTAAATGATAGTGATTACACAAACTGTGGACCCAGATGTTGGGGTAAAGAAATTGACTGATGTTTAAGTTTAGGTGCCCTGGATCTAGTTTCATTATGTTGTTATGACTGTGAGAGCTATGCTATGCTGTTATACAGTGCTGGTACCTAGTTAGCTTGTGCTGTCTCGGCTCTCTGTGGCCCCATGTAGCTCTTGGCAGCGTGATGGATTTGCAGTGGTATTTTCCATTGGCAGCAGAGGACGGGTGCATTAGCAAGTTGAGGTGGATGCAGGCTCTGCTCTGCAGTCTAGCCAGTGTTGGCCTGGCTGCAGAATCTATTGTGATTAACTGCATGCTTCTCTGCATGCTATGTTGCTTGCCCTATATACTGTACAGTATGTATCCAAAGCATAGCAGTCAAACTGGGTGTTGTCAGATAGAGAAAACCACGGCATTATAAAATTATTTGATAAGTCAATAAATGTTTCATTGAGAGTTTTGTTTGGAACAATGTTCAACAACATTTTTTTATTTGTCTGCTCTGATACTGTGTGTCAAAATGGGCACAGTGTAAAGACTCAGGTCATTCTGCTTCACACAAGCGCACGCTCACTAACTACTGCTCCAGATTGGCCTGTATCATTGTCATGATGTGAAACTCCATGGTGCAATATTTTGTTCTAGATAAGTCCATCAAAGATAACAATGTCCTAAATACAGTATCTTGGCTGAATTAGCAGTTTAAACTTCCAGTTATCACGTAATAGACTCCAAACATGTGTTGTGACTTTTTTTAAAATATAGTTATTAAGTAGACATTTCCATCTGGCACAGTGGGGAGTAAATGCTAACGTTTCATGCTTGCTGAATAGATTTATTCAGGCATTTAAATTAATTGGTATGTCTCTTTTTTCCAGCACTGATTGAACTCTGTCAAGGACATATTGAAGAAATTCTTGGCCTTTTGACAAGACATGACACTGGGTTCTGCACACTGGGTTTCTGTGATCTGCCATTTGAGCTACACTGCAAGATGGCCAGTGCATCAAAAAGAAATATCAATACAGAGTGAAACAAAATGAATGCACAGCTGCCTAAGGCTTAAATTGAAAGAAGATTTACTTTCATGTTCATTAAATAGGCCTAATCAAACATGCTGTTATCCAGTTTTGCAGCAGTAGTAAAAGCTTTGCAGTCTGTGTGTTGCGTAGGCGAGCAGGTGCTTAAATATGAAGCCAAACTAACATGACAATGACCTTTTCAGAGGAGCTGTTACACTGTGAGCATGACTGCACACCCATTAGCAGAAGTCATATAAGACATTTTTTGACCAACACACCTCAAGCTACCTTGCTGCATCTCTAGAGAGCAAAATGTCTTTATTATGGAGCTGCACAATAAAATACCGCCTTCCTATGCGGAAACAGATGTGCTTCTGCCTTATTAGAGTAGATGTGGTTTTGTTCTGGATTTCTTTTTAGTTGTAATGTTTGTGTTGTTCCAAATGCTTCAGAGCAGAGGAGTGCTTGCGTATCAATAGAAAATATCATCTGAGCTTGTTCCGAGAAAGTGTGCTTGCTTGTGAGAAGAGGATGTGGTTTAAAAACATTTTAAAGCCACAAGATTTAAACTGTCACATGTTCTGTAGAGTTTTGCCTATGGTTTTGTATCTGAGGGGGTGGTTGTGTTGAATTGAAAATACTGTGTGTCTAGTTAGTTGTGGCACTGATGGAATTTGTCAAGACCAGATTTGAGCTCATTCTGTTTTTGTTGCACCAATCTGGTCGCAAGTAGTTTGTGATGTTAACTGACTTGAAAGCATGAGGAAAATGAGTTTAAAAAAATAGTCATTTTTGTTTTCTAGGGTTTTGTTGTGATTCATGCTATTTGTGTTTTGTGTTTGGAGGACAAAAACGAGAGATTGCTTCGTAATCTTCTTGCTAAGGTGCATTTGCTCGTTGTATACATATGTAGGCAAAATAATATGGGAGGGGAGGGGTGAGGAATTAGGGAAGGATAGGGGTTCTTTTGTGCATGAGTGAACTGGAGGTCCATAGTTTTTCCATTACCAAACAACTACTATGCCTCCCTGGTTTTCACATGTTTACGGAGATCAAGGGCTATATCAGTCATCACTTGTGGACAAGCATCCATCCATCCGTTTTATTGATTGATTGAGTGATTCTGCTTTGTGCTGTTCATTTAAAGCCACAGTTGCCGAGATCCACTATCTGAACATGGCCAGTGTTTGGATTTGGATGTCCTTTTCAATATTGTGGTAGAGCTCATATTTAACAATAGCTGATTGTATATGACCATGTATGTTTGTTTTATAGGCTTTAACTTTGCCTTTTTTGTTTTGTCATCCTCAACAGAGGTGCGTGATGCGACATCCCTCCACCCCCCCCCTTTGCCCAATGAGTATGATTCTTTGTTATGTAAACTAGCTGCATGTGTGGTTGTGACAGGAGTTTTTGCTTCACTCCGTTGGCTCTCTGTGGACCATGACTCCACCGTCCACCAAGCCCTGCCTTGGTAACAGAAACTGTAGCCAACGCTGTAGCTGTTTTGTTCCTCTCAGTTGCGCCGCTCCGCATGTGGACCCCTTGGAAACAAGAGGGCACATCCACCCATGCAGAAGTGTCGACAGAATAATCTACCAAAGCCGCTGCCATCTCCATACAACACAGATCATCACTGTTTTCACCTGTGTGTGTGTGTGTGTGTGTGTGTGTGTGTGTGTGTGTGTGTGTGTGTGTGTGTGTGTGTGGTTGTCATGGTGATGGTCTGTTTTGGTTTCCCACTCTCAGGGTTATCTTTAACAAGCAGTGCTAGAGTTGTAAATTAACTCATTTTTGACCCACAAGTCTCATAAAGCCAAAGCAGTTGTTTCATGGAAATTGTCTCCCCATTGTTGTCTGATGTTATTTCTGCATCACGCATCTCTGTAGTGTATTGAACTTTACTCAACTAGGCTATGCAAAAAACCATAAACCTACTGTTATATGCTGCGACCCCTTTCCCACTTTCTCCGTCATTTGTCTGTGGGCACCAGTACAAGCAATATAACTCTCAGTACGTGTGGCACTGCACTGTACTGTTATCTACTTTGGTTGGTCTGTGTACATGTATTTGTTTAACAAAACGTGGAGAGAAAACAAATACTTGCAATGCTACTACGCTGATGTTGTGAGTATGTATGCTTCAGTGTCAGCTGAGGAGCTTGAGTTAAAAAGCCATTCTAGTTTATATATTCTTTTTCTCTCTCTTTTTGCTGTTTTCCTGCCAGCCTCCTCAACCACTAACACTTTCTACTCCTGACTTATGGATAAACCACATTATTAAGTTGTGTAAGTGGAAGGGAAAAGTTGAATATATTGTTTTTGTTGGATTAATTCATATTTGATATTGTTGGTCTGTTTGCCACTTTCCCATCCCTCGTTTCTGTTGCACTAATTCGATGTGTTGGTTTTCTCATTTTAAGTAACAGCTTTCCCCTTTTTCCATCTTGGTGAATTTTTCACTGATTGAATATTTAACTGTTGCCTTTAATTACAGTTATTACACCATCAAGTTCAACCTTTTTATATATTATACATATGAAAGACCTCAACATGGAACACAGTCAGTTTGCATTAGACCAGGACACATTTGGCTGATAGAGGAATACTTTGTGGACCCATAAACACCCTGAACTTGAAACATTATGATTGTTTCTGTCAAACAACTTGTAAACTGTACTTTTTTTCTCAACCATACATGATACCAAACAGAGGGAGGTGCCATGGTGGACCTATGTGGATTGTTTTGTTTTTTATTTTGCCAAAATGAAACAACCTAGTTTGAGAAGGAAGCAGGCATCTATCTACAAACACAGACCAGATCTTTCTACATTTTTTTCCTAATAACTTTAAACAAGCCAAAATGAGTAAAGTGGAAAAAGAGAAAATATAATAAAAGCACTGAATGATAGATAAAAATGCTTTGGTTTTAGTAAGAAGTCTGCTGTGTACTCGTTGGGTCGTCATTTGTATTTTATTTTTTTAATAAAACAAACATTGGCACTCAACTGATCGACTCTTGCCATTTCTTGACTTAAAATCCTTTGATTTCATCCATTTAACCTCACGTAACCTTTTGCAGGATCCTGGTATGTAGTCTTAAACATTTGTAAAGGCTTGAATACTTAAAGAGAAACAGTGCTCCACCCAGACCCGTGACAAAGCTGAGATAATGATCTGGAGGATCATCACACGGCTGTGCGAGAGTCGCCTCAGGCAGGTAGCCTAAATTATTAACAGGATGGTACGTCATCCAAAAATTAGAATAACAACCAACCTATTGTTTCCCACACATGCTGGAAGCTTTAAAAGTTTGATCATGACGTTTCTATAGTGCACCGTTTATCAGACTATCTGTGCTCCAGATAGAAACATTAGGATTGAACTTTTTAAATGTAGAACAACTATGGTCAATATGTAGTATTATCTGTATGTACCCAACTTCACACCCAGAGGTCACAAACAACATCAGATGTAGGTCTTGTTTGGTCTTTAATGACATGATGCAAATAGTTCAGGACAAAGAAACAAGATAAAAAATGTAATTTGTGGGTCACTGAATGGATACATGAGGCACACGGTTTTCATACAAAACAAACAAACAAACAAAAGGCAACAAACGATAGAATATGAATAAGGTAGTGGCTACAGGAAATGAGGAAACCCTCACACATTGCACAACTGAAAACAAAGCACCACATAAAAGATAAATGATGTTGACATGAGGCCTGGAACGATTTCCAGAACATACAGAAGAAGATGGGGGCCGAGTCAACCACAGCTGTGCCGACGCCGAGATCCAAAAGGAGGCAGCAACTGAAACACAGAGATGGTGTTTTCACATAGAGCACAAAAGAAACACAAACAAAAGGTTATTTTAGTATTCAATGTACAAAGAAAAAGTGTCAGCGAAAGGGAAAACAGTCACAATAAATGAGTAGTCATTAAAATTCTCTTTAGTCGTCCTCAGCCCTCCTTCAGTGCAAAGTCCCTTCCTGACATTTAAATGCATCTATTTTAAATATATTTGTTCTAAACTAAAAACTTTGATCCATTTTCTCTAATACATACATAATATCTGGGGAAGGGAACAGTGATAAATATAAATAAACATTTCGTGAGACTTAAAATCTTAAATTAAATATTTCCCCCCAAACACCCAAATCTTTGCCACATGCGCCAATGAGACAGAGGTCAGTTTTCCATATGTGCTTTACATAAACACATAAAAAAGGTCTACGCCTCGGTAGACGATTCTTAAAAAAAAATAACCAACGAATGTCATGCATACTACAACTACAGGATGAGAATATACTGCATACTATAAAGTACATACACAGAGTCAAAATGATCGAGTACAAAGCACTGAGACGCTTTTTCTAATGCAAAGAAGAGTAGAGAAGCATCTTTAGTTAGCAACCAGCTACAGTAAAGATGACATAATTGGTTTTTAGTGCTATTTGGTTCGCGCTTCAAGTATACTGCAGCTAGGAACACACTGGATACTTATATATTTATATTTCTTAAACCCATGAAATCAACATCAGTGAACGGAAAATTTAAAGAAGCAAAAACATCGTAGTGAATTTCATAGTTCTCAAATGCAGCAAACGGTAACAAAAAATAAAAATGTAGCTGCTCATAAGAGGTTGTGTGACATACTGCACGTCTGCTGTGTAACAAGCACAGAGGTGGAGATGGTAAGGCCGAGTTGGTGTGTGTCAGGCAGGGGCTGAGAGCTGAGAGTATGAAATAAAGTCCTCCTACTGCTTCATGACTACCAATGGCAAAGTTGGAGGATGGCTTTTTGTTGCAGGTGATACATCTACTCCATCTCCTGTCCAAATAGTGTTGTCCTCGGGATGAAACAACCTACTGCGCTCTGCTGGCCAACAGCAGCGTCTCACTTTTGCCTCAGTGCAGCTGGGTCCACGGACCACAGTAGTTATCACCATCTCCATCTTTTCTTTTTTCTCTTCCTCAGTAGAAGCGCTTGCGTCGGCTCTCGCTCCAGTGGCTGTAGACCACCAGGCCAATGACGATGAGGAAGATACAACCCAGCATGGAGAAGAGCACGGCGAAGAAAATAGCTACACTGCTCATCCCTTCTTCGGTCTGACCCACTGGAAGAGAGGATAGAGTTAAAGAGAGGAGGGAGAAGGAAAGAGAATGAGAAATAAAGAGGACTGATGGAGGGATGAGAGCAAAGGTGATCAAAGATGGAGGAAAGAGTGACAAGCAGCAGAAAGACGGAGAAGTAATTCATGTAATTCCACAATAATGTGTGTGTGTGTTTGCGTTTGTCTTACATCTGAGTAGTTCAATGTTATCTACACTGGGTATGGTTATTTCCTCTTCCTCCTCTTCCTCTTCCTTTTTACTCCGCAACACCGTCAGTTGGTAGAGTTTCAGGGAAATTATATCATGGTTATCTATAAATTGAGAATCAGAAAGTGAAACAAAAAAAAAAACTGACTTTGTTCTTAGTCTAGTTCCAGACCACTGTAGCGCTGCACACACCTGCAAATGTTTTCAGCAATTCATATGCTGACAGTGAAAATGTTCTAAATGGCTTTCTGTGTTTGTGAATGAAGCAGTAATGAGTATATTCTGCCTTTATCACCGCGTCTACACTGTGATTAAAAGGATCAGTTCACTGAATTTTAATGTTATCTCTACATATCTGTCATAGTATGACAAGCTAACAGTATATACATCAATGTTTGTTTCTTTTAAATCAATGATGCAAACAAAGTCAAGGCGCAGCAGAAAATAATCTTTTAAGGAGGCATTTAAGCTCTAAGAGCTCTAATGATGATTTTTACCAGGACAAAATAGACAGACTGTGAAACTAGGAAAGACAAAAAGTGCTGTGAAACTGGGAAAACAGTAGTTTTTATCATGTATTGTTAAGCTGGGACAGGTTTACAGTGGCAAAGCTAAAGGTACTGGTGGTCAATCACCATTACTGTTTGGGACAGTGCAAGCTGTTTACCTGAGAGGTCTCCAGTGATGGCTGTAGCTCCAAAATAATAGCCTTGGGGAAGCCGCACCCCGGGTAAGTCCAGGCAGTCCCTCCATTCATGTTGCCCGTCGATGTCGATCATCACCTGAAAAACAGAGGCAACTGTTCTGAGTTTTACTCTTCTTGGAACAGACCCTGGACAATGGGGGTAAATAAATATGCTGCTGTCTACACTCTTAAGCCCTTAAGTTTCCATTTATTCTTATCTTAAAGTCAGCTATTTCTTCCTGGGTGACTAAAAAAATGTAATAAATTTTGGTATTTATCTGTCTGCAAAGCCCTTGTTGAAAAATAGCCATCTTAGATTTTATCTTTGCTCCTCTGGGAAGACTCAGGAAAGACTGCTTTCATTCTGCACCCGTCTTGTGAAATAATCTGAATTATTCTGTTCTCAATAATTGCCCCGTACCTGCCTGTGCCTGCTTCAATGGAGCCATCAACTGTTTGTTTAAAACTCTGTCTGTGTCTGTACTTGTTACATTATTTTATTTTTTAGTGTAACCGAAAACAGGGTGTTGCTGTGCAAGAGCATGCATGCTCAGCCAACCTGCACTTTATAAATATAGGTTAAATAAATATTAACTCAGTCCATCCAGCATGTGCTAATAGCAGGTTGGACAGTTGAGGACATGAGGCAGTGTCTGTCTGTGCTAAGCAGTGTTATTATTGTAGATGACTGAAGATAGAGATCAAAGTGTGTGTCTCTTACCGTGAGCCTGCGGCGGATGTACCGGATGAAGAGGAAGGTGTCATGTTTGAGGTTGCGCACCATGGCATTGCAGCCGCCCAGCTCTGTGGGACGACCGTCCCGCTCGTGGTCGTAGCTGATGCTGCCGTTCCCAACCATGGCCAGGACGAAGGGGAAGATTCTCTTGTGGTCACAGGAGAAAAAAGAGAGAGATGAGGAAATAGTCTTGATTTAAATTAGCCCCTCATCATATGCTGTCATGGCACTGACAGCTGATGATACTTTTCATTGCCCAGAAAAGATTTTTATTGGGCTTCTCACACTTTGCAGCCAAGTCTGGAATCATGCAGAAACATGTGAACAAGAATATATTTTCACAGTCAACAGTGCCGTGCATACCGTGAAGATTTTTTATTTAAAATATTAGGTGGCTTTTGTCATTTATAACCATCTATATTATTGTGTATTGTTGACTGTTTAACTTGAATGTCACATGTAGCTGCATGCTTTATTTCTAGTATGGTCTATATTAAATACTTGCTCCATTATCTTTCAGTTTTATAACTATTTAAAAATGTGTGTTACTCTGATTAAGACCACACAGCAACCATGCAGGGACAAAATAAAGCTGTCACAGTATTGTTGCAGAGATAAAAGGATGTTTGAAGCGTGCTTAAGGACCAATGGAGGCTGTATAATGAGGTTAGACATATGGTTGGGATCAAATGTTTCAAAAGCCGGTTACCTGTGTGCGAGGAGTATATCTTTTCTTCTGCGCCTGTCTCCAAATGGTTGCACAAAAGAACACAAGGACAGCCCTTTTACACAAACTTGCAAGAGCATTTGTCCATGGCGGCTTGCACTTGCCTTCAACCCTACAATACTTTCCCACAACATGTGACATCTAAGCAGTGCTACTCGAGCATACCTCTAGCTGTTTCTCCTCATTGGGATACGTGTCCACAAACACACCCAAGCCAGTGAAGTTGTCCATATTTCCAAATACAGGACCTGTAAAAGAATGAGAAGACAGCGTGTAAATAATATATAAAAATTTGATTCTTATGATATAAGAAAAAAGGTTGGGTAAATAATATGTCCTACTGTGTTTACCTTTCTGCATACGTTCCTTAGTGTACCAAATGGCCAACCCGTCACCGTTCAGGTTCTTCTTTCCTTGCCCGTGAATCTTAAAGTGCACCTGCATCTCCCAGTCCTTGAGATGGCATGGCTAGAAACACACACAACCCCATTACAAATTTGAATGGGGTTGGGTTAAGGCCAAGGTTGGCTCCTGGCTATTGCTGTGAATATATTAGCTAAAAAAATCACTGGCATATCACAAGACAGCAATGCAACCAGTACCACTACTTGTGTATACTCACAATGCGGCTCCACACTGCCCCCTGCCTGCTCTGCATGTCAGGTGTGAGGCGCACCTGTTCGGTGGTTACCATGGCATCCCCCATCAGTTCCCAGTGGGAGGAGCCTAAGGATCCCACACCTGAGAACACAAATGGTAGCCTACCATCAGCATGAGTTCAGCTGACACAGCACTCATTGAGCCTGAGGACCAAACGGCTCTGCTTTGTTACTAAACAAAGCAAAACATCTGTTTAAGTGAGGAAAAAGTACAAAGACAAGCACTCAAGCAAAGGTCTTTAATGAAGAACAATATAAGGTATTATATGGTATATAGGAACAGTATAAGGGGTTGTTTGGCTGAATGTTACAGCAGCAAGATCCATCTGAAGAATTAAAACGTTGAAAGACAGATCAAGATATTTTAGAAGGGAAAAGAGCTCACGCATAGATGCAAATTGGTCGCTAAATGAATTATTCTAGAAACATCTGTCGCTCGCTCCTCAGCCTGCCCCTGAAAATCAGTACTGGTATAACGGGTAAGATAGCGTTACCTTGGTAAGGCTTGGAAAGGGAATACTCCCGCTTCAAAAACTCCTCCATTTCGTGATCATCCTCGGCAAAACACCGACTTGCAGTAAAAATAAGAAAAGCAAAAGTCCAGTATGATTTAAAAGGCATTATTTTCCGTCTGAATTGTGTTTTGGACTCCCTGTAATGATGAGGGTTCCTGCTGACGGCAGCCATCGTAGGTCAAAACTCATCCCACTAAATCGTCAGCTTCCTTCCCATTGGTTCACTGTTGCATGGCTCGTCACCATTGGTCCGTTTAATTGTCAATCAGAATGCACGCTTTTAATTGGATGGACTGTACAATTGCTTTAGATAATGTCTAAAGTGGAATAAATAATAAAATTGGAAGTGTGCAATTTACTGCAGCAGAGCTGCAATGAGCTGTATTTTGAAAATTTAATAAATAAATTAAAATGAAATAAATTATCCGAATCCTAATATTAATCCAGGTATTCTTTGGGAAACCCGTACAGTGCAGGACTTATTTGTGGTCCATAATGCACCTACTTTCTAGTACATTCACATTATATGAATGAAAGGCATTTTATAAATGACCATTACTTCGGGGAAAATGTATACTTTGGCCTTTTTTACATCCCTTCTCTCATCCCTTGATAATCCATCTGCCTAAACTAAAGCTGGAGCTGCATGTATGTATGTGGCACAAAAACTGTGGGAAGCTGAGTGTATGGAAGAATAATAATAATGTTAAGTGTGAAAGATGCCAACTATAAGAAAACTAGGCTCTGCGTAGTAACAAAGCCCCTGCTTTCAGGTTAATCACTTGGCTGAGAAATGTACCTTTTGTCTGTAATTCTGTCTCTGCAGGTCAGTCAGTTCTTATAATAAAATAAAATGCTGTGCCTGCTCTAAGCAACACAGTCCAGTCCACTCCCAAACTCTTTCATTCAGGCTCTTTCTGTGACCTGTCTTTCCACTGAGGGCTTTGTCAGCTACTAAGCTCTACACCTCCTACACCATTGCTCGAGAAAACCCATATGGGCCCCGGGGCGAAATTGAACCGTTTGGCCTATATTTACCCCTGGTTCCTTCCACATACTTTACATTGTGCATGTATTGTATTGTTTAAGTACCCATCAAGTAAAAGCATGCAGTAGTAGACTACAGATAGCAGCTTCATTAAATTTTGCCCAGAGTCCCAGAAACCAGTATTCCTGCTTCTGGAATACCACCCCACCCCACCCAACCCCAGGTTTGCTGTGTATCAGTTTGTCTGTGGCTATTTGATTAAACACAACATTATTTGGGAATATGCACCATGAAAGCACAATATCAAAACTAGACAGAGCCCTGCAAGAGGACAAGGCCTCAAGAAAGAGGCAAAAATGCAGTTTATATTTCACATTAATGGTGCAAATTCCCCCCAAAATGGTGCAATTAAACAAATGAACACAAAACATCGGGCCCCCGACGGCATGGGGCCTCGGGGCAGTTGCCCATATGGGTGGTTTTATAAAGGTGATTATTTAAAAAACTTTTTCAGATTTCAGATTTTGCTTCCATTTCTTAAAAGAATTATGTATCCACACAAAACTAAAAAGACACAAATGATATAGAAAAAGGAATCCCCAGATAGCAAAATGTTTTGTTTAAGTCCTACTGTGGACTTACTTATGATTATTTTACAAGTTAATAAATGAAAAATACTTTATAATTTATAACACAAAAATCTTTAGTCAAGTGATTATTGAATTTGTGAACATTTCTCCACAAAGTCCTGTGAAAAGTGATTAGTGTAGTGTGAGTGTAATCTTTGAATGGTGAAATGGAAAAGAAAACCACAACACACTATATGAAGAGCAGTATAGTTGCAGGTTTGCTGCCTCCCTATGTGGAGTTGCGGGGTTGGGAATGTTTCTGCAGCCAGTTGGATGCTGTAATCAGTTAAAATCACGCCCCGTTCACTGCCCCTGCCGTCTGTCGGGTTTTCTACACCCCTCACACCCAGTTTATGTAGTACAGTAAAGGATCCCCCTTTACTGTAGTAAAGGCAGGAAGGCATGGATTCCACTGAAGAAAAAACAGGCAAAACGGTCGACATTTATCGCGATACATGGGTCCGCTTCTTAGGTATGTACTGTTGTATTTTCCACTTTGCTACCTGAACAGACTGTAACAAATGAACAGTGCAGAAAGGTAACGTTAACGTTACACTGGAGCCGTCATGACCCTGGAGCTGTGTGCTAGCTAGCTAAAGGTTAGCATAGCTGGCTAACTACTCTGTTAAAATTCTATATATAGCAAACTTGGCTGTTGAAGGGCATTTTGTTACCGCAGACGAAGTCCAAGACTGGACAACAGTATCGCTGTTCGTGCTTTCCATAACGCATTTAATGGCAACTGTTACCTATTGCGTTAGAGTTGTCTGTAGCTCAAGTCTATCACAGTAAAGGTAGTTGTTTTGCAAGTTGAGGCAGTGACTCACACAACCACAAAGAAAAGCCCGTAGGCATGACCAGATTGAAAACTGAAATACACTATCGCTGTGGCAGGTACAACTTCGTATCGGTGCCTGTTTTCCCTGCTGTCCTCTAATTGAAACATCATGGTCGTTCATAACATCGGTTACACCAACGAGCTGTTGGCTGAGAAGGGCATGTACAGGAAAAAAGCTGAAGGGCATTCGTACTGCAGCAGTTCCCACTGTGCAGGCTGTCCCCCTGGTGAACATGCCTTAATCTCCTGCTCTTCCACAGTTTACACTGGCCAGCACTGACCATGTAATGTCATGTGAATCAGTTTATCCCCTGCATAAAATCATAATCTATCTGCTCACATCTTTAATCCTGCCTGTGCAGTTAAATCTCTGTATATGTATCTCTATATTGACAAGCATGTAACCAGATTTTTAAAAGCGTTCCTACAGCAGTTTCTAATATTTGTGTGATTCTGGTCTGAATATGAGCCACGGTGTTAAACTAGCAGGGCTCCATAAAGAGTTGACATTAAGAGTAGTGTAACTTATGGATAAAAGTGGATATTTTAAATGGAAAGCTCCTTTTTACTTAGGAGTTGTCAAATTTCATGTTGCATTTCTTCTTATACTTGTCATTTGTAGATATTAATATTTTATATTAATATAATACTTAGCATATTGTATTTTCTTGCTCGAAATGGTTACTCAAACGTCATGCCTCTGTGCAAATTTTGCCAAGAATGAATTTCTTTCCAGCATTGGATTCCCCAGAACTCTCTAGCATGTCTGGAAATGATTATTTTTTACTACTATGGAATAACTGTGGTAGTGGTTATGCAACAAAGACTGGATTTAACCTGAAATGTGGCTATTTTATCCAACTGAACATGCAGGAAAATCCAGTCATGTCATGTCATTGCAGCCATCAGCTGCCTGTCCTGAGGAGTTCACTACCCCTCATGTTTTGGGCACGGATCACATATTTACTGACACAGACATTTTGAACACTCTAACATAATGTATGAGTGGGCCCACCAGCCTGATGGCTCTAAATGCCTGTTTTTTTGGTGGAAATATACAGCAGGCTAATTGTTGATGGATAACATTAGAGATAGATAGGATTGGCTGGTGTCCTGTAGATATAGATATAGTTTCTTTCAAGGTGATGTGGTAGTCTGGGTCTCTTTCAAAATCCACTGATGGTAAATAATACAGCGGAAGTGAGCTGTAGATCGGAGCCTGGATATGGTTGTTGAGCAGACAGTTCATCTTCATTTTTCTCCTTTTCAAGCTGCCAGTCATTGTTATTGTAAATCTCTGAACGTCTCTTTTATCACTCACCTTCCAAGCCTCCACACCTTGCCCTCACCCTGCTCTCTCTTTCATTCCTTATCTCTTCTGTTTCTGTTTCTCCTGCCTTCAACATCGTGTGAACACACACACACGTGTCTCTATAACACACCTTAATGTCCTGCTGGGCTCAGGGCAAATAGTGAATCACAAAGGGTAATGTGAAGCCTTTGCTCACAGGTCAGAATTGGACCCCAGCCTATCTGGACTCTTCTTGTTATCGTGTTTTATTATACCACTACACCTCTTATCACCTTGTGCTCACAAGTGCTTCTGGAGCTCCAGATCCAGTACTTTGCTGTCACTTTCACCAAGCAGCCTAGAGCTCAGACCAAGTTCCATAAAGTTGCCTTGTTCTCTTTGCCAGAGGTTTGACTTGTCATAGTAGGAAAAGCACAGGTGTTACAAGTAGCATTAACGACGACTCGGTTCCAGTCAAGCGTACCAGTAAGTCACGGCAGTGCGACAGTGAGCCAGCATGCACAATACCAGGACCCTGAAACTGAAGCAGTGAAATGGAATTCAGCTTTTCCTACTGTGACATGTCAAAATGTCCTCTGTGTAAAAGGCCTATACCGACGTGGGGATATGAGCAACAACTATTAGGGTCTAATCTTTTTTTTCCTGCAAATTCTGTTTTAATTTTCCAGTTTTCATTGTTTTAGGTTCAAAAACATCGAGAGTGCATCATATCTGAACGGATATTTTTTACGGTACCACTGTAAGCTTTAACTCGACTTCTAGCTCTTGTTCTGTTGTTCTTTGAAAAATTGTGAAGCAAGAACATATTGCTTATGTATAGTGCCTCCATCTGAGATAGACACATTTTCTTGATTGGGAAGTTGGGTTTGATGCAAACAGCAACTAAATGTTATTCAAACTCAAATTTGGAATTATATGCGCTTATTGCACACTGTGATTTTTGTTTTGATGTGCAGAATTTGCCTCTCTCTCTTTTTCCTGAGAAAGTGTCCTGAATATGTCCTTGTGGTTCTAGGCAGTGCTGAGTTTGAAATTCACAATCCTTGTTGGGGTATTGCTCAGTCCTAAACATGGCCGACAACGATTTGTTTTTGAGTTGAAAGTAGTTGTGCTCTTTGGCTACTGCTTAGAGACAATCAGGGGTCATTGGGATCATTTTTATGTAAGGTAACATCAGGCCAGAGATTGTAGCGGCCTGTTGTGACTGAATGAATATAACTGCTAGCAAAACACAGAATTTTAAAAAGACACTGAGGAAGGAACTGTATTTAATGTGGATCAGTCATGTCATGGCCGATATCTGATCCGCTTAATAAGGTCAGTATCGGCACCGACCCCTCCCTTAGTACAAGATTTATTGGAGATAATTCCAGCATGGGCCACCCTGCACAGGCTGACTATAAGAGCAGTAATAACTATTATATAACCATTATATAACTCCCTTTTCAAATTTTATCGTAATATATTATGTGTACTCAAACTATGATGGCACCATTTGTTTGTTTCAAGCACCCAGTGCTGCTGCTGTATGAGATTTAAATCAGTCAGATTTTGCCAAACTGAAGAATACAGTGATTATTTTAGTTGACGCATAAGATGCAAATCTTTGTTTTGATAATCCACTAAGTAGTTAAATGGATTAATTGAATTTAAATAGAAATCTGGATCTGAATCTGATCAGTTTCCTCATTAAATCCTGATGTGATTGCCTGAAGTGGAGAATAAAGACTAAGAAGCTTATGAATTTGATGTGTTTATCAAGTCCAACTCAAAACTGAGAAGTGTGTACTGCACTGTAGGGCTTTATGCTAACTTTTTTTCCCAAGGAGTACATGTGCTCCTAAATGAAAAAGAAAATAAGAGCACACAAAGAAATTTAGGAGAACAGTGAAAAATGTTCAAGTAACACAGAGTTTATTAATGAACAATGTATTACATACATATTTATATGTGTGTGCGTAAGTGCGTTTGTGCATGCTCCTTCTCCTTGTGTGCACTTACGATGTAGAGTTTGGTCGTGTTAACATGCTATATTTTTGCACGTTAACACAACAGAAAATGACGCATTCACATGTATTTTCTGGTTGTGGCCAATGAGGGACCTTGAATCAAGGCACTCATACATATTCATGAGGAGGGTTGCCTCAAAGATGTCTAACAACAATGCAAGTGAGCTCATTGTGCATAAATTAGTAATCTGGGCGTCCACGCACTCGTTACAGGCACCTACGTAGACCGCAAAGGAAATGACAGTATGAAACGTAAGCCAGAGGTGTGGTTTAGATGAAGCCAATTAAAACTTTCAGTGGGGACGGTGAAGATTCAGAAGCAGAAGAAATCTTGCTAGCTTTAGTGGAATTAAATCATATGAAAATGAAATGGAATGGGATAAACAGTGCATCATCACGATAAAGTTACTACAGGCACTCGAGGTGAGCCATAGACTTCCAGTGGTTGTTCCTTATTTATTTACCCAAGGACCATTATTAGGGAGGAAATAAACTGTCACCAAGCAGTGTTTCATTGGCTGTGACATGGTTGCTTGTAAAGTAAGTGCTTTCTCCAGCACAGCCTCAGTTTTGCCAGCAGTACCAGAGACAGAGACAAGCAGCAGAATTTGACTTCACCACGCTCTGATAGTTCTGTCGTCATTGAACCAAAGATAATACTTCCCGTGTGACTGGAGTTAATTTTACCAGCGATTTACATGTACAGTGGCATACGGCACAGGTGACTTGTTAATAAGAGATCAAGGGCGTTTGAGTCATTCAACCCTGGTGGAATGGGTATTGCATCATTTTCCAAATGTTGCCTTCCATTTTCACCATGTCGGAGGTAAAGTGGAGGTTTATTAGCCTCTTGTATGTTTCAGGATAGATGTACTGGAATTAGGAGACACTACAATTTCACATCAAAAAATGTTCTAATTCTGGGACTGCTCACAGATGTGACATCACTGAAAAAAGCTTTTGAATATTTAATGCAATGCCTAGTCACGGATTAATGATTTTTTTTTATAGACCCGAGGCTTAGCACCTCTTAGCTGGATGGCTAACTAAGGTTATGATGCATTTAGAGGAGACTAAAAAGGTTAAAGTCTTATCTTCATATATGTATGTTTGCCTACAGGCTATGCCAATGAGGTCGGGGAGGCTTTTCGTGCTCTGGTACCAGTGAGTTTTGTCTGGGGCAGCTATGCTGTGGCCACAGCGTACGTTACTGCTGATGCTGTGGACAAAGGGAAGAAAGCAGCTGTGGTAAGAAATTACCATTTGGATGTGTTATCTTCATTAATAATCATATTATTGGTCAAATTTCCATGATTATGTAATGAGAAAGGGGTAAAAATAAATATTAGGTCTACATCATCTTAGATCACTGGTTCCCAACATGGGGATCAGGGCCCCTACAAGGGATTACAAGAGAAGTCTGAGAGGTCACGAGGTGCATTAACAGAAAGAGGAAAAAATATTTCTGCTACATAAAGTTATTTTTTCAGACTTTCCTCTAATCTTTGCTGTTTTTCTTGTGACTTACTGGATGCTTTTACTGCTTCAGGACAGTCTTAGAGGATCAAATAGAAACTGAATAGAAAGAAACTAGAAATTCAGGTCATTATGAATAAAATATTAGATTATTTTGTGTATTATCCAGTGTGTTTGCTGTGACTACCCTCATTTTCTGATCCTCCATCTGTTCCTCAAGGCCCACGGGGACAACCCAGGGAAGACAACACGGGTAGCGGTGGCAGTGGTGGACACGTTTGTGTGGCAGGCCCTCGCCTCTGTGATCATCCCGGGCTTCACTATTAACCGTGTGTGTGCTGCGTCACTTTACCTGCTGGGCAGATCCACCAAGTGGCCCCTGCCCGTCCGCAAGTGGACCACCACAGCTATAGGCCTCTCTACAATCCCCTTCATTATTACTCCTATAGACAGGTTGGCACAACTGTATTTGTTTCTTTGTGTGCATGTGAAATATAGAAGTTGCCCATTATGTAACATTTGATTTGAAGGGTTAGGCTGCTCACACATGATTAGCAGTTTTAGCTGCACTTGCTGCTGCGATGGGCACAAAGTCAGTGCTGACAGCTCAGTTCAACACTGATATGTTGTTAATTTATCTACTCTATATACAATGTGTAAGGGTACGTCTGGTGAGATTCTGTATTTTTTAAATCACATTTAAAGACCAAAACCAACAATGAATAAATCAAACAAGTATTTTCTGTGCATCCAATACAAAAGAGCTGGTAGCTGGTAGTACAAATAATTATACTGGCTTTTTTTTTAACATTCTCAAACGTTTTGATGAAACAAAAACTCACTTTTCATTCTCAGCAAGTAAAATAGGATGCCAGTCTTACCGCCAATGGCAATGACAGTCACATGACTATGTTATGGTGCCACAAACAAGGATAACAACACAGTAGTTACACATGAAACTCTTGCCTTTATTGCTAGAGCTGCTGCTGTTAAGCGACAAGAAAATCAGCCACTATTTGCTGACCAACAGATTTCTGCACAAACAGCTTCCCTCTAAGTGGAAGTTTTCATAGATCACTTCTGCTTTATGAAATGGATTCAG
This sequence comes from Macquaria ambigua, assembly GCA_008360985.2. Classification (NCBI taxonomy): domain Eukaryota; kingdom Metazoa; phylum Chordata; class Actinopteri; order Centrarchiformes; family Percichthyidae; genus Macquaria; species Macquaria ambigua. The sequence goes on from VMKM01000288.1 coordinate 321,388, forward strand.
AAATGCTGTATTACGTGTCCAACGTCACAGTGTTTCTGCTTTCTGTACCCTGTAGGTCAGTGGATTTTCTGCTGGACTCGAGCTTTCGGAAGGTCTACAATGAGGAAGAGAAGCACAAATGAGGCCGGATCATGCAGGACAATTTGTCCCTTCCTGGGTAGAGACCAGTCCAGTCTACGTAGACCTGTGCTGGTTATCCACCACTGTCAAGCACTAAAGAAGTGTGAAGAAGAATTTCATGGAGCAAGACTCTACAGTTAGTCAAAGATACATATAATAAAATAGATTTTATTTCAGAAAAAAAATATATATATAACCTCTCAGGGCAATCTGGGTAGCGACACCAAAATCCTTCAGCTGGGATACAGTGTCCTGTGATCCTCTTTACAGAAAGTTGTAGGCTGATGTCAAGGAGATGAAATACAAATCCACACTTTCTGTGTTTATTAGCCATATTGAGTGGTACTGTAATGACAGGCCAGAAAGCCAGTTTGCCATAATGTCCCTCTTATTCATTACTTAGTTAAAATTTGTCTTCGACTGTTTTTTTTTTTGTTTCTTTCTGAAAACAAAGATTACTTGTAATAGATCTTTCAAGTGTATGTTGTTTAATTCTACCTTATTGTTGGTCATGGGAGCAAAAGATTGCACTGGGAGCATTTTATACACCATGGTTACACTATATATTATTCTGTGTGGTATATGGTTCTAAGAATACTTGTGCAGTGAACCTCACAAGTATTTAAATTATTTCTCACCAATATCTAAACTGTTGGTCAATAGGTTTGTAGTCAGACAATCCTAATGTAATGTAACTTCTCCAGTCTGAAAATGTTAGACATGCCAGTTTCAGACATCTATAACTCATTTAAAACGTTTTTTCCAGCATCAGGAGTCGAGCTTGTTTTGACTCCACTTGGCTCCAGATGAGGACAGTATAGTATGAAGTATACAATTTGGGTAAATTAGAGCTGAAAAATAGATTAATCCATCAGACTTTAAAATAGCATACTCCTCCAAGCAAGCTTTAAGCACTGGGTGTACAATTTTAACAGGAGTAGAAATTTCCATCTAATACATACATTAAATTTTGTGTTGAACTTATACTTGTGGCGGTCAGTGTCGTACCTATGCAGAAAAGAATTTAAGGGATTATTTTAGAAAATATACAGATACTGTATGTCTATATTATTTCCAATGCTTTTCTTTGAGGAGCCAAGTGATATACTGTATCTCATGCTGAACTATGCAAGGGAAACAAGTCGTTGTGTACATAAGAGAGCTTCGCAGACTACAGGGATTGTTCTCCCACTAAAAAAAAACTATCTATGTGGTTACATAATGTTAAAATGTTGTGAAACAAGAAGGGAAATCTGATACAAAGTGTAGCTTAAAATGTGGATGAGCTGTCACTAAGACAAAGAGGAACATACTGTATTGGGAATGGTTATCGTTGCCAGTTATTGTGTCCGTATACACCAGTGTACCATTTTAGCAATAACTTTTGTTTAACGCGTTTGTGTCACACCATATTTGTCTTGGCAATGAAGGATGTGGTTCACTTTGTCGTGAAAAGAGATTGCAAATGAAAAATTTGTGAAAACTTGGGGTGCCATGTTTTTACTTGCTTATACTGAGTAGTGATGCAACCTTTTCAATAGTATTTAATAACCAGATAAGGTCACAAAGCCACTTAAACAGCACTTTTATTGGCTTTATAAATGACTGAAAGACACATGCTTGAGGCTCCAGTGTGTGCAGCATCGGATGTTTTCATTCACTTAAGCACAGAGCTTCCTTTTACCTTGAGCGTAAGGGTACAGACCTTTGTCACATCAGACAATTTGACTTTGAGCAGGAAAAGCAGATGGGTAAGTAAGAAAGGTGCCATAATCAAAAGTCCACACATAGTTTCTTTAAGTGTCCCAGTAAGCCATGCCAGTGATTAATGGTGCATAGTAACAGTGCTTTTCCTGCTGTCACGTGTCAAAATGTTGGCACTGAAAAAAGCATATTGGTGCATCCCTAGTTTAAAGGAATATATATTTTCATATTCAATTTTAACATTTTAGATTGTACTCAGAACTTCATTGTGTTTTTATTGTTGCAAATGGTTTACTTGTTTGAACATTTTCAATGTTTTCTTATGTGGCACAGTGATCGGAAGTGGGTTTTATGAGTCACATTTTCAGCCTTAACTGATGAAAAAAACAGTTATCAAACCTCAAACTTTGTTCCGTTTACTGTAGTTCACAAGGTGGAGATTATTTTTCAAATGTGAAAGCAACTGTTGAAAGCTGACGCTCCATTCATTACAATGGACACCTAATACTCAGCAGTCCTCCTTTTCTGTAACAACTTCTGGAACAATAAGGAAAAAAAACTTGTGAAACTTTAGTGAAATAAATTATGTAATGACAAGTATGTGTGAATTTTCTTTCAAACATCACAAATCACAGTATAAAACACCATTGGCCTGTTTCTTTAATGAGTAATAATAATAAGTAAAGTATTTTTTTCATCATTCCTGCAGTTATCTTTTTACAGTACAAATATTGACAACAAATAAGGCAGAACCACTTTGTAGCTTTGGGAAATAATGGCTGACAGCTCAGTTTTGTGAAGAATATCGAAGCATTATCTAAACACAGTTCTGCATCACAGCCTTCCTATAAGAACACCTTTCTGCAATGTGATTTCAAGTGGCAGCATAACAACGTGCTCTTTGTGCAGGCAATTTCCACTTCCTGAGTAACCTACCGTCACTTTAAGATGAAAGAAGTGTAATTCAAGGGGTGGTTTAGCCAATGAAATGGAAGCACTCAAAAGCACGTCAGAACAGGCAATTTGAGAGCCCAGTTGCAGTAATTTATCTTGATTGAGTCAGGAGGCCACAGCTGATGCCAATCCTATAGATGAAGTGCCCACATAAAAGGCTAAGGAGGAGCACTGGTAGGCACAGTCATGGTTGTTCTCAATCTTGTGTTCTTGGCTCTTTTGGCCACATCAGCTGGTCAGTCAGGTAAGAAGAAAAATGTAAAATTCCTCTTCGGTTGGCTTAAGTTTTGATCAATGTGGTTACATTTGATTTGTGAAGGATCCTGCTGAATGACTGCACCTGTTCCCCTGCCTTTCCTCTGTACCATGCTCCTGACATATGAACATTTACAGGCATTCCTCAATACATCCAGGGCCAATGGATTATCGTTGATGAGAATCCACAGTACGAAGACACTGATGGATTAGCAGTAGAGGAGAGAATGTGGCCTGAGAGCCCACCAGAAGCTGTTGAGGTGGTGACGCCGGAGGTCCCGAACTTGCTGACTACTCCAGAGCCATATGCTCTGAAGGATCAAGGTGGGCTGGTCCAGAGCATCATGCTTCCAACATGTCAGTAGCGTTCACCATAGTCTTCTTTGTTAAAACTGCCCATTCCAGACTACGGAGAGTGCTATGTTCTCTTTTCTTTTCTGTTTCCTGATAGATTCAGATGAAGGAGAAGCATCAGCAGTGTGGAAGATCGTCCTGGTAGCAGCCATCCTGCTGGTGTTTATAGTGGGATTCGTGTGCATGGCCTATTACCTGTGTGTCTGGAGAGGAGGCAGGATTCACTATCAGCCTCAGAAGGGGGGTTATGCTTAAAATAAAGTGAGCTTCATGTAGAAACCATTCTGAAGGAGTCTCAATTTGTACTTTTGTTTTTTTGTGTGTGTGTGATGGGACTGCAATTCTTACAATCTATTTTGGTGTTTTTTTTTTTATTTATTTTTTTAAAAACTTGTTCTCTTTACTAACATGATGTCTGACAAGGAAGTATATTAGAAGTCTGGTCATCAGTGGGAGTGTCAGTTAAATACACATTTCCTGATAAGATGAGAAGCTTCTAAGACGATGAGTGTCAAAAGCTGCTTAATTGCCCAAAAAAAATGGTCAAAGTAGTACCAGTATATCAAGAGTTGTTTTTATTTTTATATATATATACTTTTCCTGCATCTCTGGGTACTCTTGGCAACCAAAACAGACCATATTTTTTATGTATACTCTTAAGGATCAGAAATGTACTTTTTTTTTTTTTTTTTTTTTTTACACGTTTCTGAATTGGAAATCAACGGTTGGATTTGACTTTCAGTAAACCTCTTGTCTTTAAGACAACCTTTATTTCAGACAAATCCTCTTCCATTATTGTAATGGCCACTAGAGGTCATCACTAACATTGTGTTTGTGCCATGCTCCCCCTACACACTTGTCAGGACAGCAGCTATGCACACTGGAAAGACCTGTATTTTACTACACAGTAAGATTATTATTATTTTTTTTTTTTTAAATGTGAAACCAGTGGATTGGCCCCATGACTTGGCTCACTGTGTTGGCTCACTGATCAGGGATTATAAGCATAAATCTCATGACTCCAACCTCAGTTAGGCTTTAGGTCCTTAATGTATTTATGTATTTGAGAGCATAACTTTAAAATGTAACTTTAGTTGAATTATCTGATAAGCAGTGGATCTCTGGCCAATTATCACATTGTTAATATGTCTGCTGTGCTTGTGTAGATATTTAGAAAGAGCATATTCTTTTGTTGGCCAACAGAGAGAAAACTGCCCAGACTTGTTGAGCCATAGATGGCTCATTGTGTGAATATCCTTTGCCAGTTTCTAATAGGCCTAAAGGTGTCTGTATCTTCTGTGCCTTGAGAAAGTTTGAGTGAAAGCTGAATCCCTACAGAGATGATTCAGCTTTTTCTATGAAACATTTACAGGACCTGTTTTTTCCTCTGTAACCACCAGCCCCTGTATCACCAAAGCTCTTCTCACTTTGCAAACTCCAGTTTGTTATTTTTTGCTGCCTTTGGCAAACATTTTCCTCTTCATTAGAATTCATCTTTATCAGAGTTATGGCAGAATTGGCAGGCAGGCTGTTGGCAAAACCAGTGTACTGCTAAGAGTAAAGAGTAATGTTTTAATTCAGTGTCAAGCAAGCAAGCTCAGATCAAATCCACAAACATAAGTCCCCCTTGAGCAATATCAGGTGGCATTAGGGGGCCCAAGGAGACAAAAAGCTGATGAAGTGAATTAATCTCCCCTCCCGTGATGGATGGGCCTGTTCACAGGGGGGTGGAAAATGGGAGCATTGTTCATCTGTCACTCAGATTGCCATGTCCCTCTATGATTTGTGCTCGGGTTGTGAAGGCCACAAGTGGCCAAAAGACCTCCCTCTCTCCTTCTCACTCGTCTCACTGCTTTTTTTTTTCAGGAATTCCCAGGCTTTCAATTGCGTCCACCCCCACAACCCACACTGATATCTACACAGCCAGATGCAGAAAAACAAGCCTTCTCTCAGGACAAGCAAACATAAATATCTGTCACTCTTGCCTTATTTTATATACAGTTTGTGGGGTTACATTGTACTTTGCAATGTGTGCAGTTAAGATAAAGATTCGGATACAAAATCCCTAAACTACTCTGCACACACTGGACCAAGTCATAATTTGCAAAAGGTGTGTAATTACATCACGGAGCGTAATGTAATTTGAAAAATTAAAAATTTGTGATATATTTGCCACAATATAATAAAATGTAATTACATTTTCTTTTCACATGGTAACACAAAACTGGATTATGTCTATTATTGAACATAAACTGAACATGAGTCCAGTAAAAAGAAAAAAAAAGTTTGCCTAATACATCATGTCAAATATAGAGAAGCTGCACAAAAAAGTACACATTTTGTTGTGTGTATGCATATTTGGTTTTGCTACAAGGTTATGTTAAAATGATTTTCCCTGGGATTTGTTGTTTGAGCTTATATGCATTATCCTGTTCCATTAAAATATGTCTTGAACACAGAGAAAGTCACGTACTGCCTTCATTTATTTTCATAATGTCGGTTGTAATCCTCTATTCTTGCTTTAACTGTAAGGTCCATATAAGTACAAAGTGGAGGAGCTCGGCTTTTAACTGGAGCTCTCGTTTGAGTTGCCTTGTATGGGTTTCCAGACTTTAAAAAAAATGAATGTTTTGATCCTAGCTAATATTGTGATTCAGAGTGATAGATTAACCCTTCTATGCTGCTCAGCATTTTATATTAACAAACAAAATGTAATCTGGTATTGGCAATGAAGGCTGCTGCACTTTATAAAAAGTGGGGGTGGGGGGGCATCTTCTTGGCTCTGATTCTTTAGTCTCCATTGTTTCTCTCAAGCACCTGCCCCTTCAAAGGCACCTGACCCGCTAAAGGAACAGGTGCTAAAAGGTGATTCAATAGAGCAAACAGAGCTCTGATTTCTTCACTGCTTTTGTGCTATGTGAAGATTACAAATTGAGATCAGATAATATCTGCTGCCTTAGGATACTGGAGAAGACTATACAAAAACTGCAGCAGCAGGTGAATAGGAGGTAAAGCAGTGGCTGTGGAATGAATACTGTAGGTAAGCCGTGGCCCTAGACCAATGTGGCACTGGGTGCAGAGGTCCTTGGCTGAGGGAAAAGCTTGCAATGGCAGAAGTTACAATGGGATACTGGGGAATGGAGAGGCTTCTTGCCCAGTGCATGCTTGGACACGTTCCAGCCTCCAAAGACCTAGCCCATCATGGTCGCTGGGGGCTGAACCGAACCAACCCTGAGCCGGACAGGATAACCAGGTATAAAAAATGCATTCATGGTTGGAAAGAGGAGTCTACAGCCATGGTAGCCAGCTGCTCTGTAAGGTTGTACTTAGGCAAAGGGATGCTTTGAGCTAAATGCTATTGTCAGCATGGTAACATGCTCACAATGACAATGCGAACATGCTGATGTTAAGCAGGTATGTTTATCATGTTCACCAACTTAGTTTAGTGTGTTACCATGCTAACATTCACTAATTAGCAATAAACACAAAGTACAGCTGAGGCTGATGGGAATGTCATTAGTTTTGCATGTATTTCATAAACCAAAGTATTGGTGAAAAATTAAGGGATCACCAAAGTTATTAGAATTCATCCTGAGGGGGACATGAATGTGATCACCAGATTTTATGGCAATCTATCCAATAGTTGTCGAGATATCTCACTCAAAACCACATGTTGGGGTTAAAGGAAAAGCGAAGGGATCGCCTAAGTCATTAGGATTCATCCTCTGGGAACCATGAATCATGTCTGTACAACATTTACTGCCAATCCATGCTGTGGATGTTGAGATATTTCACAGGATAAGGGAAAACTTTTACCAAAAGTCAGAGGATCACCAAAGTCATCATCTTCTGGGCACCATGGATATCTGCATGGAATTTCATGACAATCTATCCAGTAGTTGTTGAGATATTTCAGACCATAACTAGAGCTATGCCACGAGCATGGCCAAAAATGATTACTCATAACTCACAAACGTAAAAGCATCAGCAACTAGATATTTTATTTGACTTCTTCACTTTGTTCTTTCATTTGATCCCTCCCCTTAAAATAACATAAACTAAAATGATCAGACACAATTATTAATAATGGGCAATGGGCCATAATTCTATTATGCTACAATGGTAGTTATTACAATGCACTTGCTCCTCTCTCTCTCACACACACACACACACACACACACACACACACACACAGCTCTCAGTGCCCCCCTTTAGTGAAGGACTATGTTTGTGGAAAGGCCACTTTAAGGGCACTAACTGAAATGTTTGACGCTCACTGGTCGATTTATTGAGGTCAGCAGAAGGCTACGTTTTGAGAAACAGAAGAGCGGGCAATGTTTGGATTGATTTTCATGAATGATTTTATGCTGTGAGCAAAAGAGAAACAAAAGACAATCACGGCACATCAAATCATGCCACAAAAGAAATAAGGGAAGGCAACATAAAAAATGAAGGGCCAGGCCAGAGCCGTGTCACTGAGCATTACACTAATAAATATCAGTTTTTGTCTCTGAAACGTGACGACAAAGAGCATGGAGAATTCTGCCGGTATACGCTGTTATGCTGATTTGATCAAGTTCTTTACTCCGGAAGGGGGTAAAATTAGCACATTAAGGTATTGTAGTTAGTGATTTATTTTTAAATAGCATCTTTAGAAAATCAAGGCAAACAACATACTTATACAATTAATTGAAACATGTCTAAAGACGATAAATACAATATTTAAGCTAAAAATGCAGGCTCAAACAATATAATTATCAGCACAAAAGATACATACAAATAAGTTCAATGAAATGAATGCTATTATAACAAAACAACCAGTACTCTGTGTCTTTAAGATCATTTTTGCAACTGCAAATTACAGTATACATCGGCAAATCAGGACCTTTATATTGACAGAATGATACCAGGAATAGTTCCGATTCATGTGGATCAATATGTATTGGCTTAATATGTATATCAATATATATCAAGCCAAACATAAAAGCAACATGACAGCGCTTGTTTCAACAAAGAAACTGTCAGTGGTGATTCCTGATTAGACGGCGTACAGTGTGATACAGGATGTGTGCTCTGCATGCTGACAGAGCTCTCTCTCTCTCTCTCTCTTTGTGAAATGAATTAGGAGAACATGAAAACTGAGCAGACCCTCAGCAATACATTATGTATGAGGAGCTCGAAGGCTCCTACTGAATTCTGTTCAGGTGGCATCAGAGGGTGCAGCCAAGTGGAAATGCTGGCTGGTCACTTAAAGCACACTATCTGTGGTAATATTTCTACATGAAAGTGCAACACACGGCTTGGGCTATATTCTTCTACTTGCAGGTTGAAATATGCAATACAACCAGGTTTCTATAGTGGCCACAGAGGAGGTTTACTGGGGCAACAGGGGATTAAAAGCCTTGCTCTAACCTTCAGGCTATCTCCTACGCTGCATAACTTTAAGCTTCTATTTGCAATTTAAATTAAAATCTATATTTTGTTTCCCATCTGATTTAGTAGGTACAGCATATCTGTGGTAATCACCCTTGTCTGCAACATAAAAGGCAGCTTGCAGCAGACATGTCATCTGTGCATCAGTGAGTTTGACAGCTTGACATAATTTCAAAATCAGATAACATACCATGTGTTTCCTCATCTTCTGTTGTTATGAGATAACATCCAATTTCCCATCTCTCGAGTTATTTCACAAAGACATCGTCTGCTCATCGTGAAATCAATATGCTGCGGAAACACCATTACAACAGTCTTCACAGTGCTTGAGTGAATCACTCGAGATCACAGATGAACATGCACGCATAGGCAGACGCAGAGACACACACATATACAGGTACACAAACACACTGTCTCCTCCAGTGTGTCCTTTGATATAACAACACTAATTAAAAAGCCCAAAAAGCACAAGAGTGCTCAGTGTAATTTAATTGTGTCAGTGCCCAGAAACAAATCTTTGGCACATTGAGAAATGTGCATAAAATCCCCCAGGAGCAGAACCAGTATCAGAATGAATTATACTGGGTGTAGTGGGCTCACAGGGGAGAGAGGATCATGGTCAGTGGAGTGCATCCTTTACCGACAGACAGACAGTTACACTACAGTCATTAGTGGCAAAGTACAGAGGGAAGGAACATCTATCATCACAAGGCAGAACAGACAAAAGAATGTTATACTAGGTTGTAGAGTAAGTGAGCAAACCTGAATTTAGTGTTGAGTTAATTTTGCAGGTATTTGGTCATAAACCAAAGTATTAGACAACAGGAAATATTGACCTGATGATGGCGCTACATGAAAGGTGAGGGAATCAAAGTTGTTACAATCCATCCTCTGGAGACCATGACTGCATCAAATTTGAAACCAAAAATGCCAACCTCATGATGGCGCTAGAGATAAAATGAGGGGATCACCAAAGTCGGTGTGATTCGTCATCGGGGGAAAATGAGTGTCTGTACAAAATCTCATGGCAATTCATCCAATCGTTGTCTAGATATTTCAAGTCTGATCCAAAGTGGTGGACCAACATTGCCATCGATAGGACTTAAAATGCCAAACATACACTGGTTCCAGCTTTGTTCTGTTTTCAGTCGTTGCAGATTGAATACCTTTGGGTTTTGGATTGTTGGTCGGACAAAAAAAGATGTCACCTTGCGCTCTGGGAACTTTCACTATCTCCTGCCATTTTATAGATGATTAATCTTAAAAATAATCGACAGACTAATCAATAACAGGTAACAGGAAAAGAAAAGAATGCAGTCCGACTCTCAAGTAGATAGACACAAAACAAGCATGTAAGTGGAAACAGACAGAAGCATATTCAAGGTAACATACATTAGGAGAGTTACAGTGGGTATACAGTGAACTGACAGGGAGATAAACAGACAAAATCAGAAGTGGACTGGGCAGTTAAAAAACAACAACGATGAGCTGATGACAGTCTAAGAAGAGTTAGACCTATAGATGTTCTGTGATTTAAAGTCTCTCTCTCTCTCCCTCTCTCTCTCTGTGGCGCTGCTATAATTTTCCTGGGTGGAATGATAGATGAGGCGGTGTCAGCCCATGTTCATTATAATGCACACCATCTATTCTTCTCAGCCAGACTCCCCACGCTCCAGGAAATGCCAGAGAGGTAGTGGAGCCGCGAAGAAAGGAGAAACTCTCATCTGATTTTATGGAGAGAATTTGCTGCTAGGTGTGTGTGTGTGTTAACTTAGTGCACGGTGATCCATCAATCACTAATGAAGATACTGGGAGGCTACTGCTCGTTCTTAAAAGAAACACATTCCTCTCTGGGTATAAATGATAAAACACCCTTCGATGTCCATGCGAGCAGAATCCCTTGCAATATTGCTCAACCTAAATTAATAATGAGCACTCCAACAGTTAGCTGTATGCAAAACATTTAGAAAAACATGTAGAAGCGGTGTTTGTCATCATGACCTATTTGTAATGTTTTAAAGGCCCTGAAAACCTCTTTTCTCAATCAGCTTCTTACTATGAGCAATTGGACCGCACAAGATCACACCATTTTCTGACAGATTTGGGACAGTTTGGGTTATTTTACATTACAGAGTTTGTTTTTTTTCTGTTTTCTTTACACCAGTTTAAAGTGGGTGGGGCTCAATTAGAAACAGGTGATGTCATGTATGTTCATACACCAATCAGGATTTAGAAACATTTGAGTAAAAGGATGGCACTTGATTGTTTGGCTATTGTCAATCAAATCTGGTCAAAACACACCCAGGGAGTCCTGGACTGGGTTGCACTAGCTGTGTGCAGCTACTAGATAGTTTTAGACAAGTAATTTACTATATCAGGTTGTACCATTAAAACTTAAGGAATGCCATAGCTAGTAAAGACTTTAGTAATGTATAAATTGGTGGCTGGTAAACATCTGTAGCACCGTCCAATCAAAAGCAATTAACTATATAAACAGGAAGTCACTGTAGCATCACAAACTGTAACAAAAATATATAAAAATAACAGTTTTAGGAGGTCAAACGATATATTAAGCAACTTGCCAATCCTTTGTTAATATAGGTATTGTTTTGTTTTATTCATATATGCATACATGGATAAATATGTGTGTCAGAGTTAGCAGCATTCAAATATCTAACTATGCTAACCTAACAGCCGCTGTTTGGTCATTTAGTATAACATTATTGGCGTAATGTTTTGTAATTTGAGGTATATCATGTTGTTTATGTGAAATATAATTTAAAATCTTCCCAGTTTACATCTGTATTAAACAGCATTTCAAGTGTCAGGTCTGATCTTTTACTCTTGACTCTAAACGGGTAATATATTAGCAAGCTAACGTTAGCTTTGACAGTTTGACAGTTACACCTGGCAGTTACTTTGTGTAAACAGTTAGTAAGAACTAGTTTGTGTGGTGCAACCTGTTTTAATGTAGTGATGTGTAAATCCCACACTTAGTAAACACTTGTGTTGTAACTTGGCTAAGTTTGAATTTAAGAACAGCTGGTGCAACTGGCTCCTGATTAAGCAGATTAACTTTTTTAGAGTTAAACTCTTAATGAATAATACCTAAGGAGTTTTTTCCCCCCAAAACTTAAGCTTTTATTGGTGCTTTAATCATAAATATTTAATATTATAGAAAAATATTTAAAATTTGTAACCAAGTTTTAAGGGGCTTTAATAAACCAGCAAAAATTATGAAAAACCCAGACATTTCTGACCTATAAATCAATTCGTATAGGTTTATTGCATTCTTGATTAATGTGTTTTAAAGGACAAAAAGACAAACCAAATTTTAACAAAGTGAAACATTTCCAGGAGAACTATTAAAACAGTAAATAACATATTTTATGTGTTGCAAAACGACTTGTGATATATTCATGTGAGTATATGTTCATAGTTTACTGCACCTTGTCAGTTTGTACGAAAGGAGAATAAATAAAAAGATCCAGAGCCACACATTTAACACACACACACACATGCCTATCCACTCCATCCCAAACAACTCTAAACACATTGTCTAGACAAACACATTATCTTTAATCAGACCAGTAATGCATCTTTTCTCCTCACACACAGATCAAGTCAGTGGGGGCCTGATGAGGGGAAATACGTGGCATATTGAAATAGATTTATTCAAACTGATAGCATCTCATCCCATCAGCTCCACACCAAGTGTGCCAAACTGTGTGCGAGAGTCTTTTGAAAGCCTTTAAGGATGTATTGAACAAAAGGGGGGAAAAAAAGTCTCTAAATGAGTTCTGGATCATTCCTGGAGCAAAGGGATCAATAACCGCCAGGCTAAGCCCTCGCTCATCCATCTGATTCATATCTCCTCTCCCCTCTGCTTTTCAGATATAAGAGGAATCGCTGGACTAAAGGCTCACTCTCTCTGTGGCAATACGTACCAGCTGCATGCTGTTTCCTCAAATACATAAAGCTGCATGAAGTGATTAATGTCAGAAGTGTACTTATATCATAATGGATTGGATATGTCACTATATGATGATCTGTTCTAGAGATGTATGGCAGCAAAAAGGAATATACAGTTGCTATAAATAGCTCTGTTAGATTTACACTTGGAGGTAACATCTCTTACATGTAGAAATTCAGCCTGGAATAGCGTATAAATTATAAAACAGAAATCATACTGTCACGGTGCATCCGTTTATACACTCCACATGACGGTGGGTTGATGTTCAGACGTCTCTCTGAGGAAATGTAAAACTCCCAGTGCTGCAACATAAAAAATAAAGATCCTGTGTCATGTATTTACCTATTGACTTGACTATTGACTATGATGGCTCTTGTGCTTGAATAATAGTTTTCCTCTCAAATGCCATTAGATTACTTTGAAAAGACATCAGTCAGGTGAACAATGGCACACTCAAACAGCTCATTGTCTTTGTTGCCAGTAATGTATTTGCATATTAACTGCTTTTACATTAGTTGTTTCCTCTCCTGACTAACCTCTGGGCTACATCCTTAGATCATACAGCAGCTCTGACGCACTGATGACACTTTGTACCTCCAGCCTGCTGCTGCTGCTGCTCTAAAGACCAAATCTCACTTCAAGAGAGCACTCTTATTATTTGTAGACTGATTGAGCTCAGTATTTCCACTGGGAGGGAGAAGAAACCTCCCTTGTCTGTAATTAGTTCAGTCTTTAACATAGTCACAGCTGAATCTTCATGCAGTCACACTGACATGCCAAATAAATCCCTGGAAAGAGAGCCTGATAAGGTTAGGTGTGTAAAAATCATTGCACTTTTATGACTGCAAATGAAAAGGTCCAATCATTTCAATGTGAAACATTTTATTTTTCTGTGAGGGGCAATGTGATTGAGGGATAAAAAGCTTATTGACTGAATAAACCAACTATTGAATCTTTTTAAAGACCTCCAGGGAGATCCATGCGCAAAGGTCTGCAGCTATTGACTATTCATTTTCCTGTTTATTCATGACTAAAATTATATTTGAGATAAAGCAGTCTGCATTGTAGTATCATAGTCGCTGCAACTTTGATAACAGGACAAGTCCGGGAAAACATTCCCTTATTGGTCCAAAGAGAATCAAGTAAACAAATGTAAGGAAATGTACAGTAAGTTTGAAGCTAAAACCAGAAACCAGCAAATCCACTTACCGTTGTAATCCAAACATAAAGAAAATCCAAGAATATGTAGTGCATATACTGTATATATAGCATATAATATATCCAATACATTATTAATAATAACACAAATATTTGATGCACTGACTCCTGGATGGCCTCCTCCGTCTAGCTCAGGAAACTGTGGTTATATTTATAATCTTTTGTTTTTCAGCCTCAAAGGGCACCACCTGCTATCTCAGAGAACAGAAAGAACAACTGAAGCACACTTTTATACACAGTGTAAACAAAACCTCCAACAATATGTACGTAAATATAACATATAGTAGAAAGGATAAAATATTATGTTTGTACTGTATAATTCAAATCAGTATAAAGTTAGGATATAACTAGCACCACAGCTACTATTGATGGTCAAGTCTTTAAATTCTACAGTTAAAACCTCACACATAGTGCTTTTTTAAAATGATTTTTTAGACTCAGTAAATTTAAATGTCATTACTTTTAGGCCAACGAAATAAATAAAAATTCTGTATTTCTCTATCAGAATTTTATATTGGGAAATAAGTTTATTTTATAGCCCGTAATTTCCTAATAGTTTTCTGGAAAGAACTGGAAAGTAATCTGGTGATATAGTCACAGGGAAAATAGGAACAAAGTTCTAGGACAGGTAAGTTAGTTGAGTTTATAAGCCCTTGATGATTTTGAGAGGAATTTCCTTGAAACTGCTCCATTTAGTCATTTTTTGTATTTTTTTATATAAAAATATTGATTAAATAAAACTTGCAGAAAATATAATTGAACAGCTTACCCAATAAATAAGATATATATATATATTTAAATTAGACCTTTTTTGTGGTGTCTGGGGTGGTATAGGGGTGGGGGGACTTTGTCATGACCTCAGTATCTCTAAAATCTTGGCTACAGCCCTGAATATAACCAATTTGGATAACTGCAAACAAATGCTTGATTTAAATATGATTCCTATTTATTCCTCATCTATGAATTTTCTTTCATATAATAAAGGCCACCCAGTGTTGTGATGTGATGAATTTGGTGAGTGTAAGACTAACCTACATACAGTAGACGCCTCTTATGAAACAGTGTATGAGCTCAGTAAGTCATTCTGACCTCTATTCTGCCTCATCCTCTGTTGTGAGAACAGTTACATTATGTAACACATGCATCACAGACAGACACTACACAGCCATGAAAAGAAAAACACATGATATAAAATAATCTTTCTTCAAGCACTTTTAATAGACAGATGACGAGAAACAGCAAAGCTACGTTTAACAACAAAGAGTGTAACAATAAAGGAATCCCTACGACTGCTGAGTGTCAGCGCGCACGACATGCACGGCGTCTCTAGCGTCGCATATCAAAAGATACTAAACAGTACTGTAATCCCACACTTTGATCACGTGAGCGCAAACTTGGCCAAATGGGAAGGCGAGTCTCGGTAGTACGCTTCCGACCGCCATTACATTACAATGCGTGGTGGGCTGGACGATCGTGCGCGAAGGGGGGAAAAAATGCTACAGCGGCGCTTCGCGTAAAGCAAACAGACACAGAGGGGTGAGAATGACACACTCGGGCTACACGCACACTTATTTACCGATATAATCTCCGAGAGATAAACAATGAGGAAGGAGTCGCTGCCGAGGACGCCGTGCACACGTGTGAGGATTTAATTCAATAATCAAATCATTTCTCGAGAAGGAGGAGGATACGCTTTTAAATGTCGTGGAAAGAAAAATCCTGCAGCATGCAACATATTCTTTATGTCAGCGATCGGCGCCAGACAAGGACTGTCACTTTTGCTTGAACTGTAGCATTAAAAAAAAACAAACCCCCAGCAGATATTTTTTTTTGTGCAAGACTGAGGCTGTTGTGGCCGCGAGAGGACGTTTCGTAATGATATAAAACTGAAAGGAAGGAAGGATTTTTTCAAACCTCCTTCTACAGAAGCCTGCTTGTCGTTTTCCTGGCGGTGGAGTGTAAGAATAGTTTTTTCTTGTCTGAACGGTTTGACTCATGATTCAGGGCTACTGGGAACCCGCTCGACTTTGTCCGCCCTGCCACGGAGAAGCACTGGGGGGCTTTTCTTTTTCAGCGACCCCTCGTCTGCGGTCCGTTTTTAATTCAAGAGCAACAGAGGGATTACACATTCCTGCTCGCAGCGCCTGTTTGTGTGAGGCAGACTGGGTTACATTGTGAGAGGAACGGTTGTGGTAAGAAAGAAGGCTATAAATAGCTCATGCAATTCTCGAAAACTATCACAAGTGGTGCATCAGCTTGTGGAGCAGACGGAATCAGATATCCTGCATGTAATGTCTCGGCTTTAAGTTAATTGTTTTGCAGAGCGGCGAACGCGTCATATTTTTAAAAAGAAGTTTGGACTCTTAATTTCGCATTTTTTTTGGGGGGGGGGGCTGTACCTCGGCGCGGAAGAAAGGAGTCGTTTCCCCATGGATTATGCTCATTTAATGATGAAACTATCAGCGGAAAGACTGATATGGAAACGGGCTGATCTTCCTCTGTGCGTGGATTGAAATGGATACGTTTGTGTGCTCTCCGCCTTTGACAATGATCAGATTTGGAATCGCCTGACCTGGATTGTAACAATGTTTTGATCCCCGCACACACTTGGATTTACATTACAACATTATATACCCGCTGGGGCTTCATGGATGCGTTCTGCACTTCTTTTTGAATACGCCCATTCCTCTGCCCGACCCCGAGTCTATTATCTGGACCTCTTGTGAGGTTATAAGCCTGCTTGTTTTGGCAGACTCGTAAGGGAACCGATTTGTCAGCCCTGCTCGGTGTGTGATACCGATGTAGGATTTCGACATGCCCAGCGCTGACGACCCCAACGGCGGACGATTATGACTACAACAGCGAATTGGGTGGCTAACGGGGCAAGCCTTGAGGACTGCCACTCCAACATCTTCTCTCTGGTACAGTATCAATAAATCATGCTCGTCATAGACACGCGTGCCAGTTGTGATCGACAAGTCATAAGACTTGTGGGAGGCACGCTTAAATGTGTGTCTGCTGTGCAAAGGTGAACCAATTGCTGATGTTGTTATTAGGTAATCATTAACACGGGTTAGTGGTGCGGGGAAAAGGCACCATATTTCACCACTAAGCCTGTTCTAATAAGACATCTCAGCCCAGAGGCTTAAATCAACATTAACTCCACTTTATTATCTGATTGCAACATTTCTCATAATGCTTAAAATACAAGGCTCAAATGCTACAAAAACAAACTGACCACTTATTTTGGCATGCAGTTTTTGGCGTGGGCTTAGCAGATAAACAATACATAAACACTAATTTTTTCCCACCAAGAGCACAGTGCGCTCTGGCCATTATCCTCCTCCCCTTTTTTAAATAATCATTTCACTGAAAATCTAGCAGGAACTCTGTTGCATTGCCAAGCAACTAACTCGGAGAGAAGGCGTACTGCTGCCTCTGTATTTATTTCTGAAGCCAGAAAATTATAGTTTAATGTGTTGATCTACAAAAAGATGGCTCACCAGGTTATAAACTGGAAGATTAAGGAACATTTTGTGTGACTGTGCGGAAGGCTAATGAGATTTTGACAGACAGCATGTATCAAACACAGAGCGGAAACAACACTTTCACACTCAGTTTATCTGAAAAAACAGGGGTTTTTGACTCCACAGGCAGTATCATTTCTGCAGAACTCACTGGTTCTGAGATTGAGCAGTGTGTTTTCACACTTTTCATCCTGCAATCAGCGAGTTAACTGTCCTACTACAACAGGCAGCCAAGTGGAAAGGCATGCGAGACTGAGCTCGGGCATAGGCTGCTGAGAACCACAACAACATAGAGATCCTGAGGGCTTTTCAGGTGATTGTGCAGGTTGTCCACCAGCGCCCTTACACTACACACGTCACACCAAAGCTAAGGACACACATGTCACGTGGTATGGATTTTGAGAAACAAACTTTGTAGTTGTCACACAGCTTGCAGAAATATCTAACATTTCAAACAAAGCACTGGTAGTTCTTCCTTCTCATGTATTTCAGTAGTTTCTGCGGCTGTAAAGGGAGCAAGCAGGGAGAAAGGGATTCAAAATAGCATCTTAAGCTGTTCAAATTAAGCATCTTGTTTGAATTTCTGTGCAGTGACGCTGAAATAAATGCACCAGAGCTCCAGTATCAGACGTCTTAAATTCTCTCAGTCTGACACAAAACAGTCGAAAACAGCGACTACATCTCTGTCAACTACTCAGTCGAGGTTATTCCCTCGTGGAAAAAGCTTTCATTCACCCGCCGTGGCGTTGTTGGCCATCGTGCCGGCCCTGTGAACATCCCTTTCAAAGTGAGGGAGAAAGAGACCATCCATCAGCTGGCTTGTTGAGAATATTTATGACTGGCTAGTGCCACAGCGGTTGCTCACTGGCAGGGCTCCTACAGGGAAGTCCAAGGCAGAACAAAACACTAATGACACACCAAGTGTCCTGGTTAGAGGGTACGACTGACACAAAGAGACAGACAGAGAGATGCAGATTGCATCCTGATGTTGAGAATGAGATGTGTGTGCACGATAAGCTTAAGAAGTGGAGGCTGAAGCACTGTTATTACCACTGGAAGTCAGTGAATCACATCAGATGTGAGTACTGATCCAAGAAAAGAAGACTAAAATCTGTATTTTACATTAATAATTGCTCAGTTATGATTTCCTGCATACATTTCCGCCACTTCTTACTTGGTTTAGTGCTGAACACAATTACTTGAATAATTGATTAGTCGATCGACAGAAAATTATTAAACAGCAATTCTGATAATCTGTTAATAACTGGAGATTTTTGTCAAGGAAAGATGCCAAACATTCACTGGTTCCGGCCTGTTAAATGTGAGGATTTCCTGCTTTTCTCTGCATTGTCTTCGTAAATGGAATAGGCTACCTTCTGGGGTTTTGATTGTTGTTCCAGCAGTTTGAAGATGTCAGCTTTGTTTCCAGGAAACTGTGAGGCATGTATTTTCTTTACTATTTTCTGACATTTTATAGACTAAAAAATGGATAAATCAATAAAAATAATACGCTAATGATCATTAGTTGCAAGCCTAACTTGGTAATTTAGAAGTCCAAAAATGACAAGAATATAACCCCTCATATTGTGGGTGGGATATTTCTTAACCTTTTCCTCCAGGTCATACTGGCTTGCTTTAAGGTCTTGTGGCTCTGGCCTGTTAAACAGCATTCCAACATGCACTAACCTCGTCCCTCACACTGATTTACTGGCTGTTATTGCTGCCTGCATCAATAAAAAGTACCTTAGAAAGCATAAGTGGCCATACTGTGGGGCTTTATGGGGGCGCAGCAGATTACTGTCATGCGCTCTGTGAGGCCGGTGTCACATACTTGAGATCGCTGCAATCACACAACCCACAAAACAACTGTCTTGTGTGCTGGTGATCATCCATCTGTTACAGAAAGCTAACGAGACCCTTGTTCAGTGGGAGAAAAGATCCGAGCTGGTGAGCTAAGTTGAAGTGGCGACCGAGGAGGGAAGGGTGGAGGAAGAGAGGAGAAACAGAGGAATGTTTTCAGCCGAAGGAGTGAGTTAGAGAGCGACTGAAGGACTGCAGCGGAATCTGTTTTCATTTTAGGAAAGTATTATGACTGATGTGCATTTCCTGACTGCTAGCCTCAGCCTATTTGAGAGAGAGAGAGAGAGAAACTGAGAGTGAAAGAAAGAGAGAGACAGAGCAAAAGAGAAAATTAAAGAGGGAGGAATGTAATGAGAGAGAGGGAGTGAGAGAGAGAGAGAGGGAAAACAGTCATCTTTCTGTGGACTGGGCAGGTTTCTTCTGACACTGACTCGAGCCAGAGTCCCTGAGTCTGAATATGAAACGCAAGGAGGAGACAGTTAAGAGCCTCACGACACAGGAAGCTTCAGTGTGTGCGGGTGTGTGTTTGTGTGTGTGTGTGTGTGTGTGTGTGTGTATTGTAAACACTGTAAACCATCTCAGACTCAGGAGACAAACTTCAAACACCCATCACATTATGCACACACACACACACACACACACACACACACACACACACACACACACACACACACACACACAGACAAATACACACACAGATGTGTTCACAAACATGAGCACCAACACGGAGAGAGGAAAAAAAAAAACCCCCAAAAAAACACCCACATACTCACACAAACATATGTATCACAAATGCAACACACATGCACACACTAAATCTTCCACCCACACTCGCATGCACATACACACCACATGTTTTATCGCCTTTGTTTGGACTGTGAATGCATCCTACATCCCAAGGACGCAGGCTTGTACAAACATAGGTAGAATGCAGAGACCTTAATTAAAGGACTTCCTCTGTCCCCTTGACAGAGGCGCATGGAGTGCAACACTGGTAATTAAGTGTCCTCAAGTGCAGGTCTAATGTGATCAACTAAGAGGCGCTCATTAGCCAAACTGTATTCCAATAGAGATCTTGCATGTATAATAATGATGCTACTGTCTGGCATGGAAATAAAGCGCTAAGAGATGAGGCTGAGGGAATACCATTAACAGCAGTGTCTTGATTTATGGCAGGTGAGTGGCCGTGGCCTTGTAAGAAGAAGCAGGTAATCAGGGACGGTGCCTTTTTAATATAGACTGTTTGCATTTCCTCGTTATTAATGGTGGTGGATACTGCAAGGATGCTTAGGGATGAAAAAGAGGCAGTGGTTGGATGAAGTGTGTGTCATCATCAGCTGAGCCAAAGAATTGCTCAAGTTGGAGTTTAAATATGATGTTGTTTGAATTTTTTCAACACTGTGCTGATACCTGAGTGTTTGTATCAAAACAATATTATTTTCAATATCTTACTTTGAGAAATATAAACATCTTTCCTTTACAAAACCCTTTTTTTCCCAGTTAACAAAAGAAGCCAAAGTTCTCAAATCTTAAATGTTGTCTAAACTAGAGCCTGACCAATAAATCGATGGTAAGCTAATTCTGGCCGATATATTGCAGATATGTTGGTGTTGGTGCATATGTTGCTAAGTAACAAAACATTGCTGTACAGAAATGCCAACAATGTAATTTAGAAACAGTGTTGCCATGACATATATTTTCCAATATAGAGAAGTGAGAGTTAAATGAGAATTTTGTCTTAATGGTCTACAATTAGCAACATTTTGAAATATAAGCTTTCATATTTAATAAAAGGCTATGTAATTTCCAAGAATAGCTGGGCACTGTAGTTTCTAGCAAATGTTACACAAACGGGCATAAATAATAAAGTTGTTGGGGACTATTTTCAGCTGCGGATTTGTACATGTATGTAGGATAGACTCAAAATAAATGACAGTGCCTGTGTTCATTGTAATGAAGGAACATGTCACCCAGGTCAAAGGTCTGGCTCACTGATGTGTTTTTAATTGTTTTTGGACAATAACGGAGGTCTAAAGCACAGGGGAATTACCTACACACACAATGGTTGTTAGCAGGATCAATATATTGTTGTTTTTGGTCTTTTCATGGGATTTGCTGACAATAAGCAGAATATCACCAGACTTATCTTTTTAAAGCAGGAACTATCTGATGAAATGATCTGATAAGTAAACAACACTATGAATCTGAGCAGGCATTCGATGTCAGCAGTTGGTACGTGACAGTTTTTTACACTCAGTGTTGCAAACTGTAAAAACTATAAAGGTGTTGTTTATATTAAGATATCAAAGGATTACATTGAAGCCATGGCAGCGTCCTCTTACACCAGGAGAGGATCAGTCCAGGTTTCCAAGGCATCGCCCCCAGTCTTCTGCTGCGTGCCCTATGGAGCAGCTCCATCTGGTTGCTTCTCACTAAACAGTCCACCCCCTACGCCCAACCTGTGCTTTTGGCTCTGCTCACTTGCAATTTTTGACAGCTAGAACTGGCTTCACCTTGAGTCTGTGTGTGGCGCCTCCCACTAATCTGCCCCTGTCACTGCTGTGGGAATCCCTTGTCATCGCAATGGGACTTAACCCGGCAGTGGCCCACCTGTGTGAACATGGCATTCTGTATGTCAGACGCAGACATGCAGGTTCCTTAAATAGTTTGCTTCAAAATGGTTTGTGAACAAGCGTTGTTATGGGTTAGCCACTGACAGAAAAAGGGCAAGGTACAGGTTGGGAACAGGAACAGGAAGACAGGGCTCTCCTCACTCATGCCTCTGTTTTTTTTTTTTACTACACATCTCTTTTCTGCTAAATTCTCCCGAGTGTAGTCATGGATCTTATCTGAGCAGTAGGCTTGTCAGGGCCCTGCCACAGAGGTGAAGAACGGTTCAAAGACAGACAGACAGGGAGGGAGGGAGGGAGGCGGGAGGGTGGGAGGGAACCACCGCTGGTCCCAGAGCTGGAAATGGGACGGGATATTGGGCAGGAGTATTTTGGAGCACGGTGGCTTGAGTGTGAAATATGTAGGCTCTGCAGTGCCAGCTGTGTTCTATTCTCGGCGCCCACTGGTGTTCCTGCATGTGTGCAAGGCGACAGAAGGCTGAGTGGGAAAGGAGGATTGGTAGGAATGGGCAGTAGCTCGTGCCATCAAGTGCTTGTGATAGCTGGAAAGTTGGCTAGTTAGCTGGCACACGAACTTATGGATATTAACAACATCATTGTCACAGTGTTGCTGCTGCTACTGCTGTTTTTCTATGCTGAGTATCTGTGATGGAAGAAGTATTCAGATCCTTTACTCATGTAAAAGTAACAATACCACACACTGCACAAATACTCTATTACAAGTAAAAGTCCTCCATTCAAAATCTTGCTCAAGTAAAAGCAAATAAGAACCAAAATGCACCTTGGTATCAAAAGTAAAAGGACTCATTATGCAGAATGTTCCCTTTGAATGTGTTTTACTGTTACATATGATACCTGTGCCTGTACGCAGCGTTTTAATGTTGTAGCGGGTCGAGGTCTAATTGTATACTTTACATAATCCTGTTGGGTGATGATCATTTATATGTTTTGTGCTGCAAAGAAAATCAATCTTAAAAGGATATAATTATTAGTTATTGAGACTTGAGTTATTTCAACCTGTTTTCAATAGAAATCAACTTGTTTCAAGAATTCACTGCTCTGTAATCGAGAAAAATTACACTTGCCTCTAGAAAATTAAGGAATTCATGAAATCGGAGGATTTCGATTGGAAACAGGTTGATTGCATCTCACCAAACTGGAGGTTTTTTTCACTTGTTTTAAGAAAATTAGACTTTTAGAACTCAATGATAGACAAAAGACTAACTAGTAACTATAGCTGTTAAATAAATGTAGTGTGGTAGAAGCATTAAGCAGCCTAAAATGGAAATTCTCAGGTAAAGTACAAGTACCTCAGAATTGTACTTAAATACAGTATTCAGTAAATGCTTATTATTTTCCACCACTGCTGGTTTAGCTGTTCTGTCTCTTGTAGTGACACCTTTCCCCCCCAAACGCTGGTGTTTTCCCCTACGGATTAACACCACTTTTTTTCCAATCTATTACATTTTGGATGTGTGTTGCTACACTGCCGCTGATCTGATCCCAAATTCTGAGGCCTGTTGCCTGATTGGCAGATCAAACTCGTGTTCGATGATGCTGCTAGTCTCTGTGCGATCGCACGAGAGTCATGGGCTTTGTCTCGGGGAAATCCGTTTGCAATCTCTTCACCTGACTGCAGGCACCTCGACAAAGAGTGTTTCTTTAAAAGGAGATACTGCCCCTGCTTGTAACTGGGCAAATATTTTCTGCAAGCCGGACAGCTTTGCCAATATCATGGTTGGCTGGGATTCAATTGCAGTTAGAGCACACTTAGGTTAAAGGGTGTGCAAAACAAGGGGAGAGAGAAAACATTAATGTTGTCTGCTGTGCTGTTGCAAATTCTAATTATCATGTGTTCATGTTCCATTGAGAGATTATCTGCAACCAATCAGACGGGTACTTGATGAGAACAAACACATTATGTTCAGACTGTTGATTCACAGCCGTTTGTGGTGCATTGATTCTCCATGCGCTGCAGAACGTTGCTCTCTCTCATCTTGAATTAGGCAGTCACCCATGATTTTTCAGATGCTAATGAAAATTTGTACAACTCAATTCCAGTCCCGGCTTGCTTCATAGAATAAACGGATTTTGCAAGTATAAAAGTGGGACACAAAAGGTTTGATAGAGTATTTACCGGGCATGACTGAGTGAGCATGGAGCCATAGGGCTAAGTGTTTAAGCAGGGTGGTGTTAGCAAAAATATGAACATGCCACGGTACCATTGTATCTGTTGCAAAGAGTGAATGGACAGGAGAGGAGGACTTGAGAGAGGGATTACATAAGACTGTGTGTGGAACGTGTTAGCAGAATTGCAGAGGACTTCTAGTGTTAAAGCTCTTATTGGCTGCCACTCCCACTTAGTAAGCAAACTACAGATTACAGACAACAGCCAGGTGAGTTGCAGGTTGAAACCTGTTCAGGTTTCACACACACACACACACACACACACACACACACACACACACACACACACACACACACACACACACACACACACACACACACACAGAGACAGAGGCATTGCTGCTTTCCAGTGTTTCTCCTTTATATTTCTTTTATCTGGTGTGTAATGAAACAAGGAAAAGTCATGCTGACTTATGCAGGGCTGTCATTTTATCTGAAATAGCATCCCTGTGGAAAAAATCAATGCAGGAAATTACAATCCAAATGGGATATTTTTCATACCGCTTATGCTCCATTTGCCCAATTTCAGGAACAATCGGACTATTAACTACTTGTAGACATTTCAGAAGCCTCCATGCAGTGCTAATTGTACAATTACTGCGCTGAATTCTCTCACTAAAGAAACTCAGTGAGTAATCCTATACTGCAATGTTAAAGTCTTGTTTCTGGTAATTCCAGAACTTTCCTGACACATGTATGACGTGCTTGATAATATCTTCTGCCAAATTAGAGTTTATGAATTCCAGCTCTAGGGGAGCAAATGGAGGTGTAGTTCTGCTCAGGAGAGACATGATACAGAGACATACAGTACGCTCCTTTGTCATTTTTAGAGTAAAGTAAGGGACCACAGAAGTGCTTATATTTCCTCTGTAACCCTGGAGACAGAAATCTCAAAAATTGAATACCTTGCTGAATTCCTATAGATGTTGTATGTTGCCTAGCAACTGTTTTTACTTTTCTCTAGGTCTTCTGTTTTTTCCTTCTTTGTGATTCTCAGTTTTTCTGTCTTTGTGTCTTTCGCTCGTTTCTCCCTCCCCGCGGCTTGTCACGGTTAATTAAGTTACACCAGAGACACAAGTAAAGCAGAGACTGGTTTATTTATTTGCACGTTAATAATTTAGGCTAAGCAGGGCCACTGCTTTAGCCTGTCCCTTAATGCTTTAAAAGCAGCCTGACGCTGCAGCTTTGTGTTGTTTTATTTGCCAAATGGCTGGGGATCTTGTCAGCCCTTTTAGATGCGGCAGCACCACTGTACACAACGTCTCGCTGTCTTTATTGGTCTTCCACTGCTGTCGCCTCCCGCCTCTCTTTGTGTCAGGTGAGAAGTCATGGCTTGATGGAGGCATTCTGCTGCGTGATTGGCAGGTCTATCCGTCACTCAGCCCTGGGGACTCTCACTGCTCTAATTAGGTCGCTTGGCTTGCTCACCTCCCAGGGCTGGATGCTACAGCAGAACACAGATCAAATGACGGTCCCTTGTTTTGTAGGGATTTGTAAAGGTGGCAGCAGAAGGCAGTGGAAAAGCATCTGTTTAGTGTCTGCAGCCCCAGAGGCCTTCTTTCTACACCTGTTTGGTGCTTTTGTGTCGCTCTTGCTCCCTCACAAGTGCAGTAATGTGCATCGCTCTTCATTTGTGGTGTAAAATGCCAGAGGGGAGCGTTACTCCTTGTGGGTTAATTTGATTTCAGCGGGTTAATTGATGAAGGGGGAGTCGTTGCCTGTTCTTATTTCTGCCACTTGCTCTTCTAACCGGTGACTTCTCACCGCTGACTTAGCAGCACAGCCATCCAACCTTCATTGTCTTTGTCTGTATTTGTTTTTCACACCTGATTTTTCATTAAACTGCCTCATTGTGCCAGCTCTGATGCGTTCAAGAAGAATTGTGTCATTAAAGTTGTAAGCCTTAAGATTTCAGTCCTGGTTGATTTGGTGAGACCGTGGTTACTAGTGGTAACAGCAAGTGTGGTTTAATACAGCAAATACTCAGCTTCTTTGTCAGGAATACAACAGAAGAGCAACGGGTGTATCTGTTTACAGTGCAGCCAAACAAACTCAGGTTGTCTTAATAAAGAAGTCGGTCAATATTTTGCCTTTTCCATCATGCCGTGAGCAACCACCATCTGATATCATGCTGCGAATGGTGCAAGTAGTATTTAAAACTGATCAAAAATTACAGTTGTCTTGTTTTGTAGATGCATTTTTGACGAACGATCGCGGTCAGCACTGACCTCGGTGACAAATACATTTCATTTCCTGTGACTGCTTCACGATAAAAGCTTCCCCGTGTTTTGACAGTTGAACGCTTTTAATGTGAACTAGCAGCAGCAGCAGGGAATGTTTGGTTAGCATTAGTGGTAACTCAATGACGAGTGTGAGAGAGGGAACAGTAAACAGTGAGGCTGATCAATGAGATAAAATTACAAACAGTAATTCTGGATTACATACATGTATTGTTTCCTGTGCGTAGGTAGGCAATTTAAATCGGGCGCGGGAATAGTGGAATCTGCCATTAACACTGAAAACTACGATGTAGACAGGTAAACACAGAATGTAAATATGTTGAATGGCTAAAAGAAATGGCTAATGGCTAAAAATGCAGACCATAAATAGAATCAAAAACGCAGATTTTGTAACTTAAAAAAAGAGTGTTTCTGCTGAAACTTCAGATAAGTTGTATTGGGTCAATTTTCTCACATTGTCTGTTAGAAATAATTAAACGCCCATCGTTCTTTGACATTGAATGAAAGAGAGATGGATAGTGTTGCATGTGTCTGATATAGACATATCGAGTCTTATCTAAAGACTCACAGGCATCACAAGCGATCTGAACACACCCCAAATATTGGCAGCTTGTCAAGTGTCTGAACAGATTTGACGTTGATGAGAAAGCTATGCTACTCTGACAGAATAAGTGTTTCACTTGTGCCAGAGCAGGTAAAACTGCTGATACAAGCTGTCTCTCAATTGCCTAAAGTGCCTCCTTTGTCAGACTGTGAGGCTCTTATACTGTTGTGAGATTCCTAAAGAAGTGGCATCTCTCCTAGACGACGTGCTTGTACGCTGTCTGTCAGCTTTGATAGAGCACTATAGGCACCTCTCCACTTAGATGCAAATGTTGACATCAGCTGCAGTTCTGATAGAGAAGTGTCCTTAATAAAGCTCAAGCATCTGCCTACTAAATATTGTTATTTTTTCTTATCTTATTTTGTAAACACATGCATTTTAATGATTGCTCTTGTAGCGTCATGCATACATTGAATTATTATTATTAAAGGTAATTTGTCGTGAAAGTGAAAGAAAGCTCTACAAGTACAGAGTCATGTTTAAATATGCTGTCATGACATGCCTTTCTCTGTCCCAGGCAGCTGCAGAGTCTTGTCTGTGTGTACAAATGTGCATGTCTATGTGTGCTTTCCTACTTGGAAGTACAACATAAACACACATTCAGCTGCATGTTGGGAAGTTCAAGAGGTCCATTCAAAAGGTCCCACAAGTTTTCTGAGAAAGAACAGGAGGAGCAAAATATTTTCAGTCCGCAGAGGCATTCCTGCAAAGTGCATGTCAAGTGTGTTTTCCCCTCAGCTCTGCTATCTTAAGTAACGGAGGTTTCCTCTGCATTGTAACGCTTCTGGGCTTTAAACAATATGCAGTATATACTGTATGTACGTATCAGTCGTTAACACCTGCAGTATGTCAAACCTTCTGAATCACTGGAAATGGGATCCTCTTTTCTTTTTAAGTCACATGGTTTAGACTTTTAGTACTTTCTGTTTGAGCAATGTATGAAGACGAAAGTTCTGACTTCCATATATTCTTTTGATTACAAGCACATGTGTGGTGCACTGAGGTTGACTTCTGGTTGGGATACAGATTATGTTTTCCAAGCCTGGGCTCAGTTCACCTTATATTCAGGAAATTATTGTTAACTCTCTGGTTTTAAGTTTAGGTTCCTAAAAATATTCTGGTTAGCTGTTATCTATTCTCTGTTTATTAGACAAAAAGACATAAAGGGAGGAATAACAAAAAAGACGAGAGGGATAGCATGAGATACTCCTGGGTGTATTCAATAGGCATCCGTGACAGTGGGAGAGCGCTGAGAGATGAGAAGGAGAGCGGAGACAAGAAAGATAATAGAGGTGAGGGAAAGGTCAAAGCTTTGGTCTGTCTTAGCAATGGAAGGAAAAAGCTCTTGTTTTTGGTCCTGCACTCAATCAGAAATTGAACCAGCTAACCTACAGAACAAGGGGTTTGGAGGAGTGCTGGCTTTATTGACAGTGAAACTAAATCCACTGTCTTTTTCCTTGACCGCTTCGCCTTTTTACCCCTGTGGTAGTTTTAAAAAAAGACGAAGACTGCTGCCTAGAATAATTGTTGATTTGCTCTTTCGTACTCTGAAGGAGTAATGGCAAGGAATTTGCTGCTTTGGATACGTATTCGCTCTGCTCTTTGCCTGCTATCTCGGCAAACATAGTTATAGATTCACTATGCCACCAAACACACTACCACACTACATCTCCACCGCTGACAAAAGGACTCCGATTCCCAATTGGCTAACCCTCTCCATTATAACATGTTTTTGCAATTTTGCTTCATTTACCACCTAAAATACTACTCATACAGCCAATGTGTGGTATATTTTATCTTCTGATTGGTGAACACTTGCACACTAAATCTATTCTATCTATGTAATCTAACTTGAAAGTCTGCACTTCAGCATCTTTCACCCCAATTCTTTAATTACTAACAATGAGAGAACTATAGCTTCAAATGATTTTTATTTGCGTGACAGGATTTTACTCATAACACTGATTTGTCGCAGAAGTTGCAGATATAATAGCTCGACGAGCTTGACAGGTTTTCTCAGCTTTCTCTTATGTGTTACAAGTGATAATGTATTCATACAAATATAAGAAGTGGCTGTTTGTTAGCACTGGTATTACTGCGACTTCAGAGGGCTGATTTGGTGATGATGAAGTGTGTAAGAGTGTAGCCCTCGCCTTCATACAGCCCTGCACACACACACACATACATGTGCACATACAAGAGAGAAACACCCTTTGAAATACACAGGGACAGGCAGATCTTAGCTGTCATCACTGAAAAATAACTGGACATCAGCCGGAAAATATGTCTCCTGATGCATGTCAGTGTTTTTGAGCACTTCTGGTCTGCACATCATCACAGCTGCTGTGTGTGATGTGTGTGTGTGTGTGTGTGTGTGTGTGTGTGTGTGTTAGTGTTGTTTGTGTGCAGGCATGTGTTTGGATCTGCCTGGGAGCATGTGACTGTAGCCCTGTTCCTCTTCCTGCAACTGTGCCACAGCTAATCCTCCAGAGGAGTTCAGCAGGGTGTTGGGTTAGTGCTTTACACATGGCCAGCAAATACACAGCACCTGTGTTTCGGGCTCGTCGAAGACATAGTGCAGCCTCTGGCCATGTAGTGCAATATTTCACCTGAAAGTACATTGTGTTGTCGGAGAAATATTATACCTTAAACTATATTTCTGCCCTAAAAAGTGAACAGATTTTGCCTTAAAGCCCTCCTCCACTCAAAAATGTGTTTTGGTTATTGTTACTGCATTCGAGTGTTTGACCTGTGCAGAATGATGTATGTGCAGTTTGACACTAGAAGGCCGATTTAACAGTCATCTGCTGAAGGGGGAAAGTTACTCTGTGCTCACCTTAAATCTCACAACTAGCTTGGAAGCCGATGGTATTCAACAGAAGTGTGATGCGGAAACTTGAAGCCTCCAGTGCACACACACTGAGAATGGACTTTTTATTGAAGTAGGAGACATTATACTCCAGTAGTTAAACACTTTTAAATGAAAAAAATGCGTGCAGTATTTATAGATTCAGGATTTTTCAATGAGGAAGAAAGAGTAGATGTAATTTTAAGAATTTTTAGCCATGCTAGCGGCCCCCAGAGGATGAATCCTACTGACTTTGTTGATCCCTTTACTTTTTCATCTTGCAGCATCATCAGGTCAAAATTTCAATTAGTCCAAAACCTTGGTTTATGACTAAATACCTGCAGAATTATCAGCCTCAGCTGTACTTGTGCTAATGATCAAATGCTAACAGTATTTAGCATTTAGCTCAAAGCATTCCTGTGCCTGAGTACAGCCTCACAGAGCTGCTACTATGGCTGCGGTAGACTTGTTAGCTTTTTTTGTGCAAAAAACACATTATTATTCCAAGCAGAGTATTTTTCTGTGTCTTAAAACATGTCTGGCAGGGATCTTTAACAATCAATTCACCAGAGAGCATGTGTTGCCCTATAAAACAAACAACTGGTATGCCTTTATTGTGAATATATTTTCTGACATTTTACTTATCCTCCTCTCCGCTCCCGATTCAGTAGCAGCAGACAGCTGTGTCAAACGGTGGAGGAACTTTTGACATTGACTGGGAGTGACGAGGCAGTGCAAGCAGATGTCTTCCTCTTTGCTTTGGGAGAAACAGCATCCTTGACCTTGTCATGGCTAATTTTAGGGCTTGGCTTATCACAGCGCCAATGTTTATATCTCCCATTACACACGCTGTCATTACAGGAGGGCCATGCTTGTAATTAAGGGT
Source organism: Macquaria ambigua (assembly GCA_008360985.2). NCBI lineage: Eukaryota > Metazoa > Chordata > Actinopteri > Centrarchiformes > Percichthyidae > Macquaria > Macquaria ambigua. Next base: position 352,181 of record VMKM01000288.1, read on the forward strand.
GCATTCTGCAGTCAGGATGTTCCTGGGGGTCATGTGCATACCTCAGTCTACACTCGCTTATAAGATGCTGCAGTGTGTGTTGTGTAGAAGATCATGTGTATATAACACATGCTTTTAGTACAAACACAGACTTCCTCAAAAGCATGGCTAGGTTTTAGTTTTGATTTGGACACATCCCTGCTACTCTTGCGTACACACACTAAAAACACACACAAGCTTCCTCGGTCCCTCTCACTACAGTCATCAAAGCTGTGGAGCCGCCTTTTCTTCAACCACTCAAAGACACACACATTTTCTTTGAGCTGCTCCTTTCCACCTGTCTCTGTGTTAAAACGGGTCAGAATTGTTCTTCTTCCCTCAGCTGGTCTTGGGTGTCTTGGTTCCTGAGCCAGTGTGCCAGACATGATCCTCACAGCTGGGTGAACACAGGAGAGGAGGGCAGCGCTACGCTCTGAGAGACCCCCCCCCCCCCTGCCCCGCCTGCCAAATCCCTGTCCTGTTCAACAATGCCTTTTGTGCGCTCGACTCATTCATGCACAAATACAAACACATGGACACACAAACAAACATAAAAAAAAGTTTCCAAAGCACACATGAGCGTCACAGGGTCACTGATGTGTGGATGTGTTTGCTTATATCTCTGTTCCTTCACAACATTTAAGATGACGTGCATGTTTACTGTCTCTCTGGCTCTGGTGGAAGTAGACGTTTGCCTCTTTTACTGACTCATCACTAAACGTATCATGGCAGAGAGCCTCCACGCCCAAGTCTGCAATAGGCAACATAAACACCTTTCATCCCATTAGATTAAATGGAGAAGATGTCAGTTGCTGGGCCAGGCTCCAACCATTGACCCTGACACTATTTCCTCTTCTCTCTGTGTGTCTCTCTCACTCTTTGTAGCTCCTCTATATTTCAATGCTGTCTCTCCTGTAGTAGTTCATTCCCTGTATTTCACTCAAGGCCTTCCTTTATGTCTCGCTGTCACTCTCCACCTCATCTCACTGCAATAGTTACACACACTTTATTGTGTCTTTACAGCATCAGCAACAGCGAGTGAAGGCGTCGGTTAAATAAGGGTATAACAACACAACGGGGGGGATGTTAAATGTACTTAAACATCTACACATCTACAGGAAGTCAGGGAAAATATAACATAATTGGAAAGCGTCTGTGCAGTTATTGGTCGAATCGATATTGTCTGATGCTCTCTTTCATGTGAAAGAAATGTGTCCACTGAAGTACAATACTTCACGGTTAACACAACACTATTAGGGCTGCTATCACATAAAATAATGCATAATGGTTGTTTTATTTCATCTACTGCATGTGAGATCAATAAATAAATCCATGTCCTTAACATGTAAATATAGTATATGCTACAATTTCAAATGCTTAACATGCTTCTTGAATAACAATTATTAATTAATATGTATTTACATATGGCATTTATGGTTGCAAATAATGATTATTTCCAGAATTGATTAATCTGATGATTATTTTCTTGATAAATCAGTTAATTGTTTGGTCAATAAAATGTCACAAAATAGAGAAAAATGCCCATCGCTATTTCCCCAGAGCCGATGGTGACGACTTCCGATGTCGGACTAACACTAACGAACCCAAAGATATTTTAATTTACAATCATATAAAACAGAGAAAAGCAGCAAATCACTTTGGAGAAGCTGTAATGAGAGAATATTTGGTGTTTTTGCTTGAAAAATAACTTAATGGATTATCAAATTTGATTGCGGATTATTTTTCTGTTGATTGACTTATCAATGAATCAGCTAATTGTTTCAGCATTTACATTACATCTAACCATATTTGAACTGAAGACAGAGTGAAATGACTTTATTAGTCACTGCACATAATAGCAATTCTGTATTACTGATTTTAAGGTTGTTTAATGGACTGTTGCTTTAATCATTATTCTCTCTTCTCCTCTCGCAGGCGGAGTTGACGGGCATTAAATGGCGTTGCTACGGCTTCCGCAGTGGCGGGGAGTACGGGCCGGTGATCTCGGCCCCGGCCCAGGACGACCCGGTTCTGCGCAGCTTCATGCGCTGCGTGCAGGCCAACCTGCTGTGCGTATGGCGACGCAAGATCAAGCCCGACGCCAAGGAGCTGTGGATCTTCTGGTGGGGTGAAGAGCCCAACCTCTCTGATGTCATTCATCATGAGCTGGAAGGTGAGAAAGAGAGAAAGAGATGAAGGATGAGGCTTCTCTGTTCGATCCGTCTCAATTATTTTTCCATCCCATCGGTCTTCAGCTTCCGTTGACGCTCTGAAAGTTTAGGTTAGAGGCTTTTACAGATTGTATAATTTTATTGTTGCTTTTTATTATGTTGCGTTGGATTATATAGCCTGAAGAATGATTACACGGAATATAGTCGTCTTGTGGTTTTAACAGATCTTATTTAAAACTGACTGAGAAGTAGTGAAATATGTGTTGTGTGATGTACAACATGAATTTCAGATGTATAAGTGGCAAATAAATATGAGTTTTATGGTTTGGCATAATGTCTGTATGTTATACACGAGCTGCATTGTCTAACATAGAGCAGGGTTCAGTATTATGCAGATTCAAGCGGTTTAGTCCGCTGCAGATTCAAGCTGCGTGCCGTTTGTTTAAGATGTGTAGGGCACATTGATCTGTTCTCTGTGGACAAGTCCTATATTTGAGCCCCATATAGCGCATATCTGAAATGTGTTTGCTTTGCAACTCAAGTGTTTATATGCTGCTTCAGGGCTATCACTATGATGAAGCACACAGCAATAGAGTAGATTTTTCTTGCCAGTATTTACAGTGTGTGTGTGTGTGTGTGTGTGTGTGTGTGAACGTGCGTGGTTGTGAATGTTAGTGAAAATTACACTGAGATATCTCACTTGAGAGAGTGCTACTGTCAGCACTATTGTGCCTATTTATAGAAACATTTTCATTATCTCACCACGCACGTGTGTGGAAGTCTAACATATCGACTAAGCCTCGGGAAGACAGGGAGAGGAGGAAACAGGAGAGGGATTATATTGGGTTTGGTTTAGCAGAACAGGAGGAAAAAACAGGAATATTGGATGGAGAGGTTGAAGCGATAGCGAGAATTTCAGTCCTCAGTTACCTATTAAAGCTGACTTGATGTGAAAAGGCCTTTCAGGCACTGCAGCAGATATTTGACAGATGTTCTTACTGCTGTTGGGGAGAGCCCTTTACTCAGACTGCACAAACGTGTAACAGAGAAAGATACGCTGTACATTTCAATTGAGTTTTGTTTTCATCACTAATAGGCGCAAAGATATAGTTACATCATCCAACTCTGACATGATGTGGCCTCTTTGATAGTTTTATTTTGCAGTGCTCACTGATCTTAAAAGAACCATGATACCATGATAGCAACGACAAAACCGCACAGAGTCAGTGTGGTGAGTTTGTAGTGGTAAGGAATTCGAGATCCAGAGCAAAAAATGCGTTACCTGAAGCAATATAACAAGCATGTAGCAGTGTGAAATTTTACCGCTACCTCACCAATTTGCAAGTTGTTAATGGCAGCCTAAACCATCAATTATGACTCCCTTTGAGCAGCACATTGAGGTCTAATAAAGTTAATAATAATCTTGGCCTATTTAGTTAATCAAAGATAAGTCAGCATTTTTTGGAGGAATAGAAATACATTTTTACATTTTGTCTTTGTCACTTTTGCTATTGGGATGTCTTATTATGTCCCATTTAGGGCTGCAACTAATGATCATTTTTGTGATAGAGCGATTTGCCGATTTAATTTCTCGATTCATCGGTTAATGAAATATCAGAAAGCTGTGTAAAATGCCCATCACAGTCTGATGTCGTCAAATGTCTTGTTTTATCAGACCAACAGTACAAACCAACAAAAATATTCAATTTACTACAATTTTAAGACAATGAAAGGCAGCAAATCCTCATATTGAGAAGCTAGGACCATCAAATGTTTGACATTTTTGTTTGAAAATTTACTCAGAATAATAAATAAATTCTTAAAATATGACTAATGGACAGCCCAGTCTTTGAATTCAAAGGCTGTTACTTGTTGTTTGTCTTTTAGCATCAGTGTTACCACTAATTTAACATCATACTGGCCAGGTTTGGAGAGTTTATGTTAGTGTGGAGGGACTCTTGAGGAGGATTACTCTACAACACAACAGACATACAGACACCCACACACACATGCTGCATACAATTATGATAATAAGACTTCTTTACTCCTCCTGTAAAATCTCACAGGTCTCCCTGTATAATTCCTATTAAGCACTGAAAATAGCACTCAGGGTGTGAGCAGGAGTTGATAATTGTTAATTAAAGTGATGCTGGATTTCCTCCAAATTAGAATTGGTTGTAACACAGGGAATATCTGTGTTTTACCAAGTCTTAAAGAGCTCCACCTGAATTTCTAGTCACCGTGGGAATGTTTTATGTGTTAGATTACTCTCTCCTGCCGCTCTCTCTTCCTCGTGTCGCCTTGACTTCTTCCTCTCTCCTCTCAGTCTCTTCCTCGTGCGATTTTCTCCCACAGTCCCTCCCTCTCTGGTCCGTTCCTTGCTCTACTTGTTCTTTACCTGACCTGGTCCGTCACATAAAAAAGGCTTTTGAAGTGATGCATGATGTGCTGAATTGTGTTCTGAAAGTTGTCACAACACATCAAGAGCTAACCTTTAGATACTGGATATAAAAGCAGACATGCAATACTGGAGTGAAAATCTTTGTTTGAATGCAGCGTTTGCATAATGTGGACATAGTTTTCTACTATTGGGACAAATTGTTCAATTCAGGGGGTATCAGTCCTGATATTTTCATCTGTGGGAGCTGCAGGAGAGAGAAACAAATTTGTTGTTCTTTGGTTTTTGGCTAAAATTGGTTCTGATTTTACATTTACAAGTTACATTTACATTCAAAACATCTGTTAAATACAGCAGCAGACTCTCGACAATGTAAAGTATTAGGTTCCCTCTGACCTCCTTCTCTTTAAAACAAAAAGTACTCACAGTCAGTCTGCCCCAATCTCCTGCAATATATAGGATTTAACAATCAGCACTGGTTGCTTTTCATTGTTGTCTGTTGATCAAATCAGAAAGTTTGATATGTATCAAATGAGCTACTGTTATTCCTAATACATGCCAGATCCCTATAAGAAAAAGATGTGTTTTTATTCTTACATTGGAGACACTCAGCCATTCAGAAATGGCAACTTACACACATTTGACTGAACGGCTAAAGCTGTCGGCTTGTTTACTGTGAATAATCAGCAGGTTAATTATGTTTCGAGTCATATAGCAAATATAAAGTGGTGTGGATTGGCATGTTTTAAATTAGCTGGACAGCTCAGAGTGTTGTCTGCTAGCAGCAATTTTCAGAAGGTATGTTTGCCTTGTAAGAAGATGATGTTGCCTACCATTCCTTACACAGCCTTAAGAAAAAGACTGTGACAATTTTGCGAGAAAAAGAAGCGCTTTAATTACAATTGTTGATAACACACATTAAAAGGGGCACAATACGCAGTGAGGTTAGACACCAGGATTGGGAGCTGGACAAATACACCAGCTAAACAAATGCACCAGCTCAGAAAAGTCACCTCATTAAACAAGTAAATGAATGCAGAAAAATACAACCTCATTGTATTTACACTACATTCATTCTTTTATTTCTGATATAAATTGAGTTGTGAACTGTGAAACTGAGAGGAGTCCCACATTTAGACACAGAGCCTGCACTCCAACATGTGAGATCAGGGGGGTAAATTCAGTGCAGCTGGCCGAGGAGGGTGTAGAGAGATGTGTAGAGAGATGTGCACGGAGTTGACAGGACGAATAGACCTGCTGACGCTTATTGGCAGGAACACACAGCCCTTCACAGCGGGAGTGTCCAAAAAAGTTGACATCAATGTCCTGAAAATATTTAGAAATTAGACATTTGATATTGTAACAGAATCATTTTCACTTTACTCTGTCATATTTAAAGTTTTAAAAAGTAGTCAGGAGTTTATCTTGCTCTGGAATTGAGAACTCTTTGGTTCCCATTGAAGGGGGGGGGGGGTTGAGTGCAGTTTGCGAGGAAACAGGATTAATGTGTTGAATCGACTGACTCGTCAGCATGTTGCAAGCACAGCCAGAGAGAAAGTGGCATATTTTGGACATGAGTCATAAATATGAATGCGCGCGCACACACACACACACACACACACACACAAGCATGTATGCAGGCTGTCATGTACAGACACACATACACACACTGGTTAATATGTGACTGAACATATGATCTGGACCTTGTGATTATCCAAAAGAAGTATCGCTTACTGTCCATCAGATTTGCATACACATACAGAGACAGGGTGTGTAGTGCAGTGTAATCACAGCACACACTTCTCTTTCTCTGTGTTTGTTTTACTGGGTGATTTTTGCAACTATGATGCCATATATCGTAACACCCCAAAAATAAGAACTTATAATGAAAAGCATCAAAACTGCAGTATTGTAAATATATGTTTTATAATTAACCATTTAGCAGTTAAATTAGCAGTAATAGCATTTGTATATCCATACATGTAAGTATGGATAGGCCTGTGCATGTAAACAGGAGCACACAGCGTGAGTGGTGATGCTCTGTGGCTTTGGATGTACTAACATGTCAGCTGCCTTGTTCAGTAGAGTCATGCATTTATGTACTTATTGACAGTATCAGCTGTTCTGAAACCACAACATTTTACTGTAATTTATCACGTTTCTATGAAGACTATCATGTGAGAAAGAGGTCAATTATTTATTCGAAGTAAGTGTGTAGGTCTTTTTCAAGGCAGATATTTTGACTTGTCATAGCAGGAAAAGCACAGGTGTAACCAATATAATTAACAATATGCCGACAGATCTCATGCCAGAGCTCTGGCACAGATACACATAAATGGAATGCAGCCATCATTAATGTTATTAGTTACACCTGTGCGTTTCCTGCCAGGACATGTCAAAATATATGCCAAGAAAGAAGACCAATTAGTCGGTAGGTTTTAAATGATACATTTAAACATGAAATCAGAAGTGCAAACAGATGCTATAGGTCACTGTGGCATGTGTGTGAGGGCGATGGAGCATGAACCTGTAAAGAGCAGCTGTAGACAGCAGCGTTGGTTGAACTTAAGTTGTTTCTGATCTGAGAGACGAATGACTAAAAAATGTGTCTGAGTCGTGTCCGGTATAAACGAGCTTTAGTCACAGCTGGCTGCCTCCAGACACACAGTCAGCAGCCACACCGACCAAAGACAGGCACAATAAGACCAAATGATAGCCCACCTAGCCTTCAATGTACAGATATAATTTATCGCTTTTGAAACAAGAGGTCAACATTTAGGTTTGTTCATGACTTGTAGTTAATCTGTTGAATCTGTTGTACCTTTTTTTTAACATTAAAAATTGTTGGAAATTGGATAAATACATATAATATGATATAAATTTCAGTGTAAACACTAGTTTTACCAATTGTTAATTGAGTGAGTGAGGTCAGTGTCTTGTTGACACAGTAGACGAAACTTTATGATATAAAATAAAATCAGGATAAAAACCAGTTTAAACTGATGAACTCAGGGTATTTTTCAGTAAAAAAAGATTAGCCTTAGGTATTAATACCTAAGCCTTATAAATGGAGTGTCCATTGAGAATAACTTGCACATCTTGTAAGATAATATTACAGGGAATTTCAGGATTTAATTTTTTATAACTACCTTGATTTTCTCATGACTTACTTTGTGGTGTCCAGTGAATATGAATGTTTTATCTATATTTGTCAACAATATGAATCAAGAATTAAATGTGAATGAAAAGCCACTGTTGGATAAAGCTGTAGGAAAAATATGAATTTTCTTCATTACCTCCTATTTTTCTTCTGTTATGCTTCAACTGACTATTTCCAAATCATCAATGAGAACTTGACAGACCGCAGAGAGGAGCTCTGTTTTTAGTGCTCATCACCTCCACTGGGGTTCCCCAGGGTTTACTCCTGGTGCCTACCGCCTCTTCTCTTTCTAGACTCTAGTCTTTGGCTCTCCCTTCACATCACATAGCTTTTCCTGCTGCTCTGAGAGCAACAGCACTCTACCTCTACTTTCTATCCTCTGACATATGACACATGGGGACTGATAAAGTTTCATCTCAGCCGAGCGGAGTTCACCTGTTCTTGCCTCCCTGACATCTTCAGTCGGATGCTTGTCCACCACCATAATCTCAGCCTTGACAAGACTGTGCTGCTGCTTTTATTTTTTTTCAAAATCTGTTCAAGACCTCCCTATCAATACTGACAACACTGCTGTGACTTAGATAACAAACTGCGGCGAGAGCCCCACGTCACAGCCACGATCTGAACCTACCACATCTCCCAAATCTGACCATCCACAACCACATTACTACCAGCTTTCTTGTTCAAACTCATCTCAAGTAAGTCTGGGTTACTCAGTTCTTGTATCTCATCTGTGAAGCTGCAGCCTGAATTATCCTCAGCGTCCCCTAATTTCTCCTGTCACATTGCACCTACACCGTGCGCATGGCTGTACATACTGAAAACAAAACTCATACTTTCAGGTCATGACCTAGACTCCTGTCCATGCTCTCTGTTCTGGTACAATTGTCCAATTATTTATCCCTCTCCCTGCAGTGGCCTTGCTGTCTCCTTCCTCCCCTGTGGAGGAATGACTTTCCCACCTGAGTTAGATGAGCATGAGTCATTACCTCTTCTCTATTACAACTTCAAAACCTATATCTGAGTCATAGTGTGGTGTCTATTTATTTACTTGCTTACAAAATGCTCCTATTTGCTTTGTTCAGTCCTTTCAAGATTTCTGGAGATTCAAATACTATCAAAATTGAAGGCCTATTCAGTTTCAAAGGAAGTGGAATATGCTGTTGTAATGGTTAGATGCTCAATAGAGTTGTTTCAGTGAGTTATATTTTGTCATAGAAGTACATTTTTTTCAGTTTAATGCTTATTTAAGGTGCACTTTTTATTGTTTTCCATTCAGATAGTAAACAAATGTGTTAAAATATCTCAAAACAAAGCTTTCATTGAATTTTGCAGATGTACTTTATCAGAAATAAGGACTCAGTCAGCTGTGCAGGCACTGAACCCTACAGCCTTTACTGTGGGCTGGTGACTTATGAATTTCAAATTATTCCACTGTTGCACTCATCACAAATTACTCTGAATAAAAGCATCAGCTGGATCACTAAAATGGAAATGTCAGTTTGGTTTGTCAGCCCACAAATATGCTCAATTCACATTGACACTAGAGCACCATAATAGGATTGATTGTGGATGTGCCGAGGAGTGTGTGGGTGTAGCGTTATCTAGTTAGGAGTTTCTACAGTGGAAAACTAAGGGCTGATGACTTTGATAACACCATAGGCGGTGCTCCTGTGTGCCACCTAAACAGCATGTGGTCAAGGTGAATGCAGGAGCAGGAGGAAGAGTTAGAGGGCCATTCAATTTAACACTGCACAGCGGGTGTTAGCATATTTATCTATGCTGTATGATCAGAATAATTTCATCTGAGGTTGCTGAAATATTTATCTTGTGCAACCCAATCAGATCAGATTAAATGAGTTTTCAAGGTATTTAAGATATATGTGTTGCTCTCACCCATAGACAAAATATATATATATGTTTTTTTCAGCTTTCCACCACCCTGAGTTTCCCTTTTCTTTCTTGAAACTGTAGCAAAGCTGAGAGGAATACAAAGTAGGGGAAATCCAGCAGAAAAAGATTCTGACTGGAATCAATCCTAGCTGGGGGTGAATGTTGTTCCAGAGAAGCGAGTCTTAACCACACTGTCTCAGAGAAATTATGTGCATACTTAATTCAAAAATGATCTTAAAAACGACTAACTGAATAGCATGGGGGGGATACAAGGCAGCAGAGAGATAATTAAACACCACATCTTTGAATGTATCATTTTACATTTGCAGACAAACAAATATTTCACCTGTAAAGCCCCTTTTTTTGTCATTGTCTCACTTTAAAATGACTTTCAGCATCATTCAGTGTGTTTCTGCTGCCATCACGGTTACAAGTCAAAATGAGAGCAAGTGAGATAGGACTGAATTAAAATCCTGGGTCGTGCATTTCCACTATCAGCTCAGTGGTTGGCTGGTGCAATAAAGATATGTGACCAACAAGTGGATTAGAGCAGCAATGCTTATGAGAAAATAATCAGAGATAATGGAATTAACAGAACAGAGAGAGGGTGTGAATTGGACATGACTTCAGGCACTGGGTTTAAACAAAAAAAAAAAAAAGAAAATCTTTGCCAAATATGTAGGAGAGAGTCTCAGTCTGTCTTCTGTGTTAGAAAGCTGCAGCTGGGTGCTGTGCCCTTCATAAACAGAGCTGGTTGCCATATTTTGTGGAGCTGGAGGGCTTGTGGAGTGTGTATGTATGCACACACCATGACAGGTTTCTATGTGCGTGTGTGTGGCTCGACTGTGACTGTTATCATTCCTTGTGTGTGTCCGTAATTGGCCGAGAGTGTGTGTGTGTGTGTGTGTGTGTGTGTGTGTGTGTGAGTGAGGGCTGGCAGAGGTCGCGAGGTAATTGTCCTGTGAAAAACTGGTTGCCAAATGTGTGTGTGTGTAGCAGATCGCAGGAGGGAGGGCTAACCTCTGCCTCCATCTGTCCACATCTGGCTGTGAACTCATAATCTGGCCTGTGGAGACAAACCCTCTTCACCACTTGCCACCTGCTTCAGAAATACAGGTTAGATTGAGGTTATTACTGTTATGGATCCGCTGGCGAGGACGCTCAGTTAGTAATGTGCCGTATATAATTTCCTGTTTGTTTTGGGGATTTACCTGACTCCTTATTACTGGATCAAAACCAGTGTTATTCTACATTTGCATTTTTTTCACTGAGGAAACGCAGGAGCAGAATGAATTCCTGACGAGCAGCCTTTTGTGTATCTCATTGAGAAAGTGTTATGTCTACACCAGATGAGTGTTTGATTTATTCTAATTATGTGCACCCGACTGCTCTCCTGTTCAAAAGAGGTTGGTCTGTGACAGTCACTGAGGACGGCATCAGCCACAATGTTTGTTACTCTTCTGCATTACAAAATAATAAAAATACAGTAAATGTGAACTTCAAAAGACTATTCTTTTACTCTGAGTGTGAACCAGTTTCCCTTCAGTTGGAACTACACCAGACAAGATCAGTGATTTCATTCAGGACAGGTGTTTAAACAGTTACATCATCTTCAATTAAAGCATTAAAAAGTCTCATTAAAGGAATAATTTGACATTTTGGGAAATACACTTAAGCACGACAAGTTGTGGTTTTACAGGGGGTTAAGTGCTGAACTACTTCTCGTCTCTGCTGGTTTCCTGGCAACCTCATGGCTGATGACAAAACTCCAGGAAGTCACTGCACCCTGCCAAGAAATTGTCTGGCACATAACCCCCTGTAAAACTTTTTTTTCACGTAGGTTTTTGTGCAGATCAAACGATCGAGATGTAATTGGAGCTAGACCGATATTTTGGCCGATATTAGCTCATTGCAGATATTTCTGTATCCCTGTATATGTTGGCTGATAAAGTGACAAGAAATTGCAGCACAGAAATGCCAAACTTTGGCTACCAAAGAGCTCTGACAAGTTAATTTTTCAACTGTAAAACATCACAATTCATGAAAAAAGGGATCCTGTCAATATATTGTTATCAGATTTTCTCCCAAATATCAATCAGATCAGATCAGATTCAGAAGTAGTGAGTTTTAGAGGTGGTAGAAGGTGGATTTTGTTAGCTTCGGACAGAGCCAGGCTAGCTGTTTCACCCTGTTTCTAGTCTTTATGCTAAGCTAAGCTAACTGTCTGCTGGCTGTAGCTTCATATTTAACACACAGATATGAGAGTGGTATCGATTTTCTCATCTAAATCTCATCAAGAATGCAAATAAGCGTATATTCCAAAATGTCAAATTATTCTTTTAATGTGCCTACATCAGGTCTACTGTTTGTTTTTTTTTTACATTTATTTGTATATTTCTAGTGCAGATTTTCAGAGCAGGCGTGCAATTTATAGCAACATCCTCATACAGTGACAGATATTTACGCCTATCCACCTAACCTAAACTATCATATCCTGTGCAGTCCTGCCACAATCTTCTACTTATGGCCGTCCTTGAATCAGTGACGGATTAAGTGTTTTGCTGAAGTGCATCTCAACAGCAGTTGGTAAGTGAATGGAGGCCAGTGTCCATTGATGATGACAGTGAGCAGCTGGATATACTGTGTACTGTGAAATTTAACCTTATAGTGAGGCATTCTCAGGTTCATCATAATATATGGCGTGCTTTATAATCCCTCCTCCTCCTCGTCTCTCCCCTCTACTTCTCTCTGTTATTTTTTCCTCCTCATTCTTCTTCTGTCTCCACCCCACCTACCCAGCCATTGTTACTGATATCATCATAATGATACCATACAACGGCAAATTAACAAGTGGAGAAGAGAATCAAGTGAGATCGTCACAGGCGATGTTACAAGAGCTTTACAGCATTGCTCTCCCTGCTCAGCATTGTGCCAGTGTGATCCATGCATGCACAGCAGAAATGATGAGGGGTGTGCAAACACGTTGAACCAATCCTCCCAGGATGCGTGTTGAATGCTGTCCGAGAGAACAGGTGCCAGTGAGCAGACAGGAAAGTGTGTTTCTGACCTGATAATGTGGGTGAAAGTGGTAGTTTCTTTCCACACAGGTTTTCTTAGGAAGCCTTTTACGGTTATGACTTGTAGTCATAAATCGGTGAATAGGAGTTGGAATAAAGGCGTTAAAGATTAACAAGACGGGGGCCACACAGGTCAATTAAGGTAAAATAAAGCAGGCAGGAAGTGAGTAAAAGAGAGTCAATGAAAGTGAGAGGCACCTCTGTGAATGTGGAAAGGTGTTTTTCATGAGGTCGTCTCAAAGTGAAATATTCATCGTTAAGAACAGCAACCTGCTGATGACATTTTTTATAGAGTGCAAAGCTCATATTCATCACCGCTGGCTGTTTCTATGGATGCAATAATATGATTGTACTGTGTGCTTCTCTGAAGTGTACTCCTTTACTGTAAATGAAAGTGAAATAAAGAGTGAAAAATGAAACTCGGGTTTTAGCTTCTATTGAGTCAGCAGAGCCTTAATGATACTTTATAATAGAGAGCTTCCTCTCATAATCTGATTTTAATAATAATAAAAAAAAATCCAGCTCAGATCTAAAAAGACTCCCAAGCCTCTTTTCTGTGTCAACAAGTTTTGTTTGGCATTCGTTCTTTCCTCTGACGCTCGCCTCTTCCAGCCCTCTCTCCATCCTCCCCCACCTCCTGCTACCCCTCCTCTTTTCAGGCTTTGTTGTGCTTTACTTTTTCTCTCCTCCCTTGTTTTTGGGGTTGCTCTCTGTGATGTTAGGGTGGCGCATGTCTGCGAACACGCTCAGCTCCTTGGCAAATAAAAGGTGGGGGTGTACGGTTGCCAATCAAGGCCTACTCCTTCTCTTTATTCCTTCAGGGTTTGTCTTAGGAATAGTTCTAAGAAGCAAAACTCAAACAGAGGGGCTGAATAATTAGCCTCCTAATTTTTAGCTTGAATTGGGAAGTAGGTCGCCGGCTGACACATGTCTCAATAGGGAACAACCTCGCTGAAAGAGGGAGGGAGACCTATGGAGGTTATAGGAGCCCCCTGAAGGAATGCTGCTTCACCTACTGAGAGGGGACACACAGAGTCAGAGAGGCAGAGAGAAGACACAAGCATTTGACTTTTTTCCTGTCTGGCTTTGGCTGGTGAAAAAGTGAGTCACATGTGGAAAGCGGCGATTCCATGATAGCAAAAAAAAAAGAAAACATGAGCAAGGCAAGAAAAAGAGGGGAGGAGGGGCGGGAAGAGTGGGAAGAAGAAGAGGGAGGGGTAGGACAAGGGAGAGATACATGTAGTGGGAGAAAGGGAGGGGAGAGTGTGTGTGTGTATGACGGGAATTCATGCTTCAAAAAGGAGAAAAGAAGTGGTTTGTTTGGAGGGAGAGAAGAACATCTGCGATTTCTCTTTGGGCAGTTAGTTATGCCGTTGGTTTGCTGTTCGGCACATGTTTCTTTTTTGTTTTCTGGTTCCTTATTTGCCATCCTGCCAGCAAAAACAACATGCACGTATTTTGAAAAACTGGTCACTTCACACCTCCCGTTCACATCTTTCTCATCTCAAATCTGTGAGAAAGGATCAGTCTGTTCTCTTAGCTGTGACTGTTTCTGACAGGATGGACAGATGTCACAGATTAACTTGCAAATTCTTACTGCAAAGAAGGAAAATGTGCTTGTAGGGGGGGAAAAAACTTTTTTTCCTCTGACTTTTCCTTGACGGACGGGGGCAGATATACATGGAGAGAGGAGGGAAGGTGAGCTAGGAAACAAGGAATGAAGGGAGCACACTGAGAACTGAGGAAAAAATTGCCTCAGTCATGTTTACTTGTCTGTAAATTTGTGGGGAAGGACTGAGAATCTCTAATTTCCTTCCCGCCTCCTCTTCTTCTCTCCACCCCTTGTGGGTTGTCAGGGCGTGGTCTGTGACCTCCTGACCCTGCACCGGGTTTGTGTGTGTGTGTGTGTGTGTGTGTGTGAGCGAGAGAGATTGAGAGAGAGAGCGAAAGAGAGAGAGAGAGAGAGAGAGAGAGCGATGAGATGGTAGGGGTGAAGTTTCCCAGCTGCACGGAGAAGGGGTGGGGGTGTACGTTTTTCCCTTCGCAAGCTTTCAGTTTTGAAAGAAAAGCCACAAACTGAAAGAATGAGAGCTTTGTGTGTGTTTGTGTGTGTGTGTCTTTGAGAGAGAGAGAGAGAGACAGAAAGAGATGGAGAGACTAAAAGATGGACAGAGAGAGAGAGGAGAATAAGTAGACAGAGAAAGAAGAGAGGCTGTGAGGGAATTAGGGAGTTAAGGGAATCGGTGTAAGTGTTAAGGAAAGGGTGCAACAGTGAAAAAGTGGGAAACAGAGTTGAGGGGTGGGGCAAACTGTGAGATGGAGGCTAGAGGGAAGTACAAGGGAGGGAAGGGAAATGAGAGAGAGTTTGACATTTCTACAATCTAGTGCTAATATAGACTACAGGTTTACAGGAATCCCTGAAAAGAAATAGACTCTGTTTATATATTTTTCTTCTGTAGTTTGCTTCTGCAGCTCCTCACAAAGGCAGCTGTGTTCAAGTGCTGTGTTTCGTGGTTAAGTTAGAAAAAAAAAAAGGGAACTGTAACAGTCTTTCATGGGATGATTTGGAATCCCAATAAACAGAAATGTGCCGCTCAAACTCTGTCTTTGATATGTCTGCTAGATAGGCCTGCTGTATAGATCGTGGGCTGATATTAATGTTGCCTCCGGTTGTACGCATCCATTCCTGTGCAGTTTACTTACTTATCTGACACTCTTGCCCACAGAAATCTATATGCAATAAGGAGTTTGGAGTGGGTCAGGCCAAAGCACCCTGACAGTCTCCTGTGATAACAGTGAGATAATGTAAGAAAGATTGTAGAACTTACACTGTATATAAGGGCAAATCTTTATTTTATTTGTCTGTCTGCTATATCACCGTTTAAGATATTTGTTTTGTGTGGTGTTTCTCCAGCAGGTGTCTTGCTGTGTGTTATACAGATTGCAAAGCCCTTTGAGGCCCATAAATAAACTTGACAATATGTCATCCCGTGATATGGTTACACTTATGTGATAGTTAAGTTCGCAGTAGTTTTTGAGTATAGCTTTCAGCGGTTGAAGTGTGTGGCAAAAAGCATCTCAAACAAAAGAGTTCTTTGAGCTAAAAAAAAGCAAGAACAAACAAAAAAAAAAACATGTTTCTGTTTATATAAATAAATAAAAATATCATTCCTCCACATCTTATTTCAGTCTGACTTTAAGACTGGCTTTATTTCGCTTCAGGACGCTTCAGTACGCTTCAGTATTCTGATGTGCAGACTAAAGCCAAATTTGCTTAACAACAAAAAAAACAACTCAAAAATGAATCTATATATACATATATTTTTAAATATATAATTGAGGATTAGGTGGAATGAATACTGTTGTTGTTTCCTTCCATCCTGCTTTTTGAAGACGAGCCAGCTGCCTTTGATATCTGCAGTTTGTGTGAGGCCTCTCAGACTGCATCAAGTGACTACAACGGCCAAATTGATTTTTTCCCCTGGCGTTTTTATCACCAGCATAGAAATGCTGATTTTGTTGCAGTGCCCACACAATCAATGTCTCCACAATAGACAGCTATTCTCCTATAGGGACTTCAGCTGTTTGTTTATACAATTAGCAATCATGAAAATGTTTTCATACTGAAAAGCCTGCACATGTGTTCAGTCACCCTCTTCAGTATATACCGTATACCGAATAGAATGGTTTATTCAGTGAAGTTTAACTTTTCAAATTTGTACTTACTGTTTGCTCTTTTGCATTTCTAGCAGTCCACTGGTGTTGGGGTTAAAATCAGTGCTTGGCGCTGAAATGAATTCTCACATCCTTTTTTTTTACAATGGTCCGTTCTTTCATCATCAGTATCCGTTTATCCATGATCTTCTATAACCACATTTCTCGCTCAAATGACAGAGGCCTGAAGAATTTTGTCATAAGAAAGTCGGATAATGAGACCTTGTGAAGCCAAAAGCTGAAAATGAAGCAGTTTGAAGCGAGATTCCCACACAGCCCTGTAGAAACTGTACTTTTGGTTTGTTTGTTTTTTTTTCCCCCTTTTGGATGAGACACATTTTCAGCTACAAATTTAAATTATACAAACAAAATCACATTGTGTACAAAATGATATATATACAAACTCAAGTGTGGTTAAGTAAGAAAGAAAATATGTATAAAACTGAGTCAACAATCAATTCTACCTTATCTGATGTGCTAATTCCAATAGATTGTATGTTTTCATTTGAACATTTTGTTCCTACAGAAGTACACAACTGACTCCACTCGGAAATTTGTCTGGTTTGAATTTTAACCACGACTGCTTTGTATAGCTCTGTTGTTAAATTGTCTTTAAAGTTAGGCAGCTTCCTCATTAACTGAGCCTATATATGGCTACTATGAGATATTAAATTCAACCTGCACTGATAGGTCATGTCAGAGACATCTTTGATGGTTGGCTGTTTTTTAATTGCTTCTAACTATTGATCTCAGCAGTGCTATGCAAGGCTTCACTGAGGAATGTATCCTCATGCTGTAAGTGCTCTAAGGACCAGACTAGGGGCCAACACAGACACCACAGACACTGCCATGAATGAACTGCAGCTCGGCCTGCCTGGAGAGAGAGGAGAGCCCTCCATCTCTCGCTCATCTTTGAGAGAGAGAGAGAGAGCTTTGCTGTCAATCTCTCTCTCCCTCTCTCTCCTCTCCCCTCTAGTGGCAGTTAGGAAGCCCTGTGGAGTCCCGCTAAGCCTCTCAATAGCTGCCCGGCCTCCCACCTCGAGGCCCATTCACTTCTAATGAGGTGCTCAAGTGTCTGTGGCTTAACATGAGGGTCAACGCCACAGAAATGGGCCCTTTTACACCGCTAGCTCCACCGCTCTGGCAAATGCTAAAGTGATTAATGACTTCATGCTCTTATATTTTAATCTGTTAGTGTGTTCATTTTAATGTGCGTCAGTAAAATGCTTGTCAAACTTTATATTTTTGTGCACCAGACCCAGAATCAGAAACAGGTTTATTGCCAAATAGGTTTTGACATTCAAGCAATTTGCCGCGGTATTTCGGTGCATAACGGTCACAATAAACATAGTAAAGAGAAAAGAAAAAACAATTACTGCAAAAGTCAAGAATCACAAATATAAAATATGCTAGATACTTGGCCTGTGCACGCCCCAGCGCTACTTGCTGCTTGACACTTGACACATTATTTTGACAGCTGCAGGTACACGCTGAATGAATGGGCATCAAAGGAAGCATCACTTCACTCTACCAGAACAACTCTCATAATATCAAGGTCCTAAACAGACCTCATGCACTTGAGATGGCGTTGCAGACAACAAACAAAAGCCACTTTAGTCGCAGTCACTCTCTAGTCTCCCACTTCACAAACGCTTCCTCTGGAACGATGAGTCAAACACACTGTTTTTGATCGTTTGTCAGTGACCTCCCCTGATGTGGTCCTGTTGTGTTACCCCGAGTACAGGCTTGTGTGGTAATGCTGCCTGTGAAAAAAATAATGCGAGCCCAAAGTGAGTCCACCTTCCTTTAATTACATGGATTGCTTCCAAGTATGAACAGGCACAGGCGGATTTCAGTGTCTAGTTGATGTCAGGGTTGGTTAGAAGGAGAAGAAAAGAGGAGGAGGTGTCAGTTTTTGGTGAGGTGAAGGTTTCAGGTCTGTTTCCTTTTGATGGTATTTAATATTTCCTAGCAGCTTAGTTTTTTGAATTAGTGTCACTGGCTTTCAGCCTGAGTATCTGTACGTGTATATTCATCCCTATTTTAAACTCTATGTCTATCACTTAGTTTGTCTTCAGTCAACAATTAAAGGAAGACAGATGTTGTGCATTTCTGAGTGCTACTATAGGACTCAGTCATGTGATTAATTGCCTGTCTGGTTGTTGTTCTCTCATAAGCCAAGTTCCATCCGGATTTACCACAAGTTTTAAACAAATTTTCAGAAAATCAGCAAAAGAAACAGTTGGTGTCGCTAATTCTCCAGTCGGCTGCCATTAAACCATCGCAGAAGAAGACAATGAGATGACATTATCGCCGGTCAAATCTACCAAACAATGAAAAAAACGTGATGAAATATGGCATATATTTGAGTAACCTTACAGTCTTCTCACTGGTCCACACAGATGTCTTCATCTTTTGTTTCTTCAGTGATGAATGACGTTTAAGTCACATGCTTCATGTACGTCATGATTGATTGGCTAAGTCTGTTTCCATTACATTTAGTCTCATTTGGCTTTTTTCTATACACCAACTTTTCTACCTTTTTTTTTTGCGATATTTTGACTTTTACCACTTTCCCCCCAAATTTTTTATGCGCAAATTGAAAATGCACATAAAAACAGGTGGATGGACACACACTTTTTGCAGTTCCCAGTGATAGTCTCCTCTCCTCTTCTCCAATCAGTTTATGTAATCCCTTTATGCCCCATTTACACTATATCTAACATTAACAATCATCCGGGGTAGTATGATTTTATCCAGATGCAGCACAAAGGCATAAAATCCAGGTGTAAATGGACCCAAGGCACATGGATAATACTGTCATACAGATCACCACTGCAGTTGCTCAGAAACACCTGCTTACATTAATAGCAAACTGTAAATACAAGTAACCCTCACCACATTCAGCTATATAAACAGAAATAAACACTTGCTGTTACTTCCTGTGTGTTCAGACAAACAGGATTCATTCTGAGAGTAAACAGCAGATTCTTCAGTAGATGAAGAAAATTCAGGACAAGATGATCATCGTTAGACGCTCATGCTGCAGTTCGAGAGTGATAAAACTCAAAATGAAGGGAATAGACATTATTATAATGATACAGTTGATGGTGACATGGTCAGCAAATAAACCTGTAATAACTGAGGTTCAGGTGCACATCTGAACACACAGTTGCTCTTTGTGCAGAGGATATCTAAATGAAAGCAAGGACATCATCTAAAAACACTGGAACAAACATATAATAGTAGTACCCATTTTAATGTTAACCACTCAGACTCTATAAATTATGAATGCAAGGTCACAAGGCTGAAGCCATTTTTAGAATTTAAAGGAATACTCCCAACAATTTGGGAATTGTTTTGCTGTGTTGATCAATATTCATTCATTTAATCTTCTTCAGCAGAGAAATGGATGCTTGCAGAGTTTAGTTTCTTTCCCACTCCCTTTATATTATTTATTGTTACTGTTAATTCTGTGCTGAAATCCAAGAGGCCGCGGAGACAAAATGTGTTTTCATGGCGATGTGTGCAAAACAGTTCAGACATCACGTCCCATTCATTTATTTATTTCCCAGTGGCTTATGGGAAAACACTTGGCACTTAGCACTTAGCATCCCTCCATCCACAGCATCCCAAACATCAGAAGATTTGTGTGTGGTGTTGCTTTGTGTGTGTGTGTGTGCTGGGTTGAATGAGCTAAGTGACTGTCAAATTATGTAAGGGTGTGGGATAATTCTGTTGGCTTTTCTCTGCACAGTTGTTTCTTTTTGATTGTCAGGGTTGGCGTGAGGCCAACACGCACACACATGCGCATACACACAAACACACTCCTTTTTCACTGTCAGCATCGCACAAATCCAATTTGTATTCCCATACCTTTTCTGTCATGACTTTTCAGCAGTCTTTCTGTTTCATAGAGACCTTTTTTTATTACTTCTTTGTCTCTTTTCTTCTCTAGTTTTGTCTTTCCCTCACACCAACTATCCCCTTGTATCCCTCTCTCTATGTCTTTCCTTTACACCACCATTCAGCCCAAACCCCTAAACCCACATTCACACACACACACACACACACACACACACACACACACACACACACACACGCCGTTTTATAGCAGGTTATATTAGAGAGTAATCTCATTTTGTTCATGATGTTGGTATAATAGCCCCAGCTAGATCCTCTCCAGTCAGTCTAATTACACCATTGACTCTGCATTAATACAGTAAATATCCTGTAAATTATAAATTACCCTGTCAACATGCTGTTACAGTAATGACAGGCGCTGGAATTACACACAGTATCACTCCAAATCAGCACTGTGCTGACTGGTGAGATGCTAAATAAATTAAGGAGCTTATGTGTCATTTCTGTTTACCAAATAAAAAATAAATGAAAAATTTCTCAGCAAGCTGACGAGTGTAGAAATGTACAGAAGAACGTTTTTGATCTCTAAAAAGTGCAACACCACAAACTGAATTTGAACACACGCCTGTAGTGATATGTGCTGTCTGTCTTGTTGGCTTGATGAGTAAATTTGAGCTGTAAGCAGCAGCAGCAGCAGCTGTTTTCTAGTGTTAACATGGTGGTGCAGAATTGCGCATTTTGTGATTCTTTTTTGTTATTTTAATTTATTTATTTTCCTCTTTATTTCCTGCATGCCCATGATGATTGCCCCCCCCCCCCCTTGTGTGTAAAATGTGCAGCTTTGTCTGTGAAATAGATCCCTGTTTGCACATGGAGAGGCTGGCTCCTCAGAGAATTACACCTAGTCAGTGTATACCTCTTTCTTTCTGCTTTCTTTGTCTATACTTTGTCTATACTGCAGACACACATACAGCAACACTGGCACTTTGTTTTCACCTCTTACTTCTGTCTATCCTCTCCCTCCTCTCATCAGTATTCCTTATCCATGCCAGCAGCAGAGGTGCTTTAGGCTCCTAGTATTCACACCAGGTCATCGCTGGCAGCAAGGCGCGACATGCTGTGTCGCAATAATAGCACGTGAATAAACCACAATCTTGTGTTACTTAAAGCTGTGACATGATATATTCTGTGCGGATTGTTATGTCTGCAAATTCAGGTTTGTTCTGCAAACCTCAGCTGCATGCACAGCGAGATGTAAGCCAGTTTTCTACAACATGTGCTCACAAAGTTCCTGTTCCTGTTTGTGCTTTACTCGTTTTTTTTATTTTTTTATTTCAAGTCGTCAGAACCAGCGATAGAAAACAAAGCGCTGTGAATTTCGGTGTGCAAAGAAGTAACGAGGGTAGGTTGTGTAAGGGAATATTGAGAGCTGCTGTGTTGGCCTGGGTTGGTGCCAGCCACCCGTTCTTACCCTCCGCTTTGACCTCAGCTCAGGAGAGGTGGGGCTTTCCTGGCTGCAACTTGACTCCTCTGGTCCAAGTGGTGCTATTGGTGTAAAGAGATGACCAGAAACATTTACATAACACTCCCACGGACAATCAGATATGTCACCAAATACTTAATGCGCAGGCATATACCGTAGTTGCTTTTGTGTGCTTGTGTTTCTATGAATACAAACAGTCATGGCACAACACTCACACCCTGGTCCCTTCTCTTGCCTCTCTGCCTGACTCACTCCCACAACTATGCAAGCAACTCCAGCTCAGTCACCTAATTGATTCCAGACTTTTCCCTCATCCCTTCACTCTCTGTGAGCCTCCTCCTCCTCCTCCTCCTCGCTGTCACTGCTGCCCCTTGTTCTGCCCATCTTTCTGGGCTTTCTGGGTCTCAGTGCCTGCCATGTGTGCATTCACCTTGTTTGCTGTTACATATATGTACTCATGAATGTGTGTATGTAAACGAGTTGGATGACGTTGTTGAGTGATGTATATTTTTATGTGTGACAGCATGATTGTCCATAAGTTTCTTACATGAAATTCCATCTTTATTGAAATATGATCACCCATCGTTAGGTGAGATGACTTGATAAGAGAGTCAGTTCCCCTCCATTCAAAAATATGTTTTTCTTCTTGTTCCTACAATTGAATGTTTGAGCTTCACTGTGCAGAATGATGTATGTGCAGAGTTTGACACTAGAAGGATGTTTTCACATTCATCTGCAGAAAGTGGAACGTTTCTGCGTGCTCAGTGAAAGCCTGATTTTAAGGGGCGGGCCTACGAGCATGATTTGTGACATAACAAATAGTTTGGAAGCCAATCCTGGTCCAATATTCAACTTATACAAGTGTGATGTAGAAACTTGAAGCTGCCAGTACACATACACTGAGAATGGACTTCAGAGTGCAGTAGGAGACATCTTGTGTCCAGCAGGAAAACTTTAGAAATGAACAAAATTTGCATATTCATCGATTCTGGATTTTTTTTAATGAGCTAGAAGGAGTAGATGCCTTTTTAAGGATTTTAATGTGGAAATTATACTTGTTTTGCAGAAAAAACATATCAGACACACATTATTGCCCCAAGCAGACTATTTGTATATATGTTTTAATACATGTCTGTAGGGGATCTTTAAAGTTCACAGTTTTTATACCTGAAGGACGACTAACTGGATTTGATAAGCAGACCAACAGCACAGACTTAACCAGAAGTTGTAAATCTGACCTGTGTCCTGGCTGAAATAAAGGCAGGGGAGTCATTGTGCCTCAGGTTTAAAGGTTGTAAAAAATGTGTAATCTGTTTAATTCATAAGCCCACAGAGTTTCCTGTTGGTGGTGGCGGCGGTGTGTTTAGAGGCATGGCAGAGACTCTGTTGTGTTGAGTTGACAGGTGTGGCTGAAAAGTTTAGGAGATGATATCACTGGAGCGTGAGAATGTGTGGGTGACCGTCACATGGACTGGGGTGGAGGATGCAGAGTGTTTGCTGTTTAATGATCCAAAGAACAGATAGAACAGAGGTGAGAACGTCCGAAGAAAATCTCTTTGGTTTGCTGCAAAATTTTAACAGTTACAATTGTAGCCCATAATTGTAACCTTCCATCTCAGAGCCTGTTACATTTCATGCACTATGTTCCAACAAGCATAGTACATACCTTCTTTATTGAGAACATGTTCACCGCTGTAAGTGTAAAGCATACCGTGAGGCAGTGGAGACTCTGAATACAAACATGGTTGAACTGAGTATTACAAGCATACACACCAGTATGTACAATTAATGCAAATACACAGTATTTACATACCACTGGATAAAAGACACAGTCAGATGCCATGTCCTTATGCTACCTCTGTCAGATGCTGTACTTGATTTTTAATTGACCTCGCCTGATCCTTGGTCTTGTGTGGAAGAAGAATCTTTCCCATCAGCCAGCTTGATGCTCATGTGACTGAAAACAGAAAAAAATCAGGGGTAATAACAGATCAGCTAGGCCCTGTCGAGTTTCAGTTCTCATCAATTTAACAT
Organism: Macquaria ambigua; assembly: GCA_008360985.2. Lineage (NCBI taxonomy): Eukaryota > Metazoa > Chordata > Actinopteri > Centrarchiformes > Percichthyidae > Macquaria > Macquaria ambigua. The sequence continues at coordinate 375,993 of VMKM01000288.1, forward strand.
TAGAAACACAATGGATCGCAGGTTAACTTCTAACCTAAACTCCACAGCTGCTGATTTCACTGATTTCCTCAGCTACAACCAGAAAGACTGTTTCAAATTGATGCTAAAGAGGAATTGTCAAAGTTGACAAATGGGATATGTATGCATAAAAGCCACTTTGATCTTATAATCGTTGAAGAATTAGTGTGGAAAATGGATGGATACTGTGCTAACTTCAATGGAAATGTACGTCTGATAAACTGTTATTAATGTTATTTTTCAGCACAGATGTTGAAGTATTCATATTCAGTTATGGCAGCAGTTACTGAGTAATGGGGCCTTGCTTCACCCCAGAAGACAATAAACAGGGTTATTACAGTTTGGATTTAATCAACAGTGAAAGTTAAGACGAATCCTTTTATTATTTAACAATGGTATGTAACTGATCAGCTGTACAGAGCACAGGTCAGGGCGCTCTCCCTGTTTTGCCCTTAAAACCAGGATTGGCTGTACTTGTACCAGCATGGCTTCGGAAAGTCATGCTTAAGGTGTCTTTCAGTGTTTTAGTTTTATAAGCCGATCCATTTGTAGTCAGCGACAACTCCTGAAAATCAGCCTGTTCTCTGCTTTTGAAACGGTCAGCTTTTATGGCCTTTTAATTTTCTCTGGTGACATCTTTAGACTTTATCCAGCACCTCAGGGTGCCTCTGTTATCAAAGTTTAGTCGACTCATTTGTGAATACATCCACATGTATTCATCATCATCATCATTATTATCATCATCCTTATCCTTCTTTCCCTGTGTGTCCCTCTGTCTCTCTGTTTCCCCTTCTGTCCATCTGTGCAGCCTTTTAATCTCTCTCCCTCGCTCTCTTATTAGTAAAAACACATAAGCATACTAAGGCATGTTGCCATGCACAAGCACCACAGGCACTACATACCCACACACACACACACACACACACACACACACACACACACACACACACACACACACACAGAGACCAACCTCTGCTCAGACATGCAGCAGGGCAGCTAATTAGTAAAGTGGCAGTGGGGTTTGTGTGAGATCACACACACACACACACATACACACAATGTTACATACACACACGCTTCCCAGTGAGAGCACATAGCCTGCACACTGCAGAGACACCGCTGGACGCCAAGACTGCTGCTACTATTGATCCAAGACAAATGAGTGAATGAGAGAGAGAGGGAGAGAGAGGAGGAAGGAAACGTGTGCAGAGGGGTCATCGTGTGCGCGACAGAGTGTTGTCACACCTCAACTCCCGCCTTCTCTCCCTCTCAGATCAATACCATCTTTGTGTCTGTTAGCACAGCATTGTAGTGGTGAGTGGTCACTCCCTCTAGTGGTGTGAGACCAGCACAGTCAGGGGACGTGAAAGAGGGGGGAGAAGAAGAGTTGAAAGACGGATGTAAAAAAAAAATGAGAGAGAGAGAGAGAGAGAGAGAGAGGGTTGAACACACTGGGAAAAGAGAGAGAGACAAACAGAGAGAGATGGAGTGACAGGGTTAGATACAGAAGATGAGACAGAGAGAAAGAGAAGTGGAAATATAGAGAGTGGTAGTGGCGACCCAGTTCCATCACTGCTTGTTTGTGTTTGGGGTGGCGCGGCAGTTAAAAGCATGGAGGCACGGGGATGGGGGAAGGAAGGCTGTGTGAAATAAACACACATTTGTGAGGACGTTACCTCACTGTACACACACTCACACATACGCATGCAAAGTCAGGCCCGGAGCTTGCATGTGGCACTGAAGCACTTTGGGAACCAGTTGTCACACACACACACACACACACACACACACACACACACACACACTGCGTGCACAAAGATGAACGCACACGCACGCACACGTTAATAATGGTTCTGACAATTTTGATGCCTGATGTTCCTCTCGCACTAATATGTTCGTAGCGCTGAGGCGAACATTGATGCACACTGCACATACAGACACTCTGCACTCGCTGTTTTTGGACCATTTGGAGTCTACAACAAATATCTTAATTTGAAACATCAGCACCAGACATTTTTATCTGTGGCAATTTATTTTTGGATCGTTCAACATTCAGTGTTCACAATAGAAATGTCAAATTGGTGCATATTAGACATTTTACTGTTTAATTTTGGCTCATAATTTTAAAAAAGTTCAGTACATTTGTTAGTGTATATTCAATAATACAAAAAGGGGGATGAAGATTAGATTTTAAAAATATTTGCAGCACAGACTGTTGCTTAACTGTTATTATTATTTATAAAATATATATATTTTTTTACTTTTAACAGGAGTTTGGTGCATAACCAGGCAGCCCATTTGCGTTCTCTCCCAATATGTTCTTCACTTTCTATCACAAACATCACTTTTGGCTCTATGTGGGACTTCAAATTTGTGTGAAAATCATTTTTTTTAAATGGATCGGCTTCTTAAAAAAAAAAACAATCTGGCTCCTTATCAGTGAAAATCTGTTTTTAAAAAACAAAACAAAACAAAATTGATGAGCTTTCAATTTAATCTAATTGAGGTTGATTACATCCAGTTCCTTTAAGATCTTTCAGGCATGATGCAGTTCCCTGTAGCTCAGGCTGTGGTGAATGATGGATCATGGTGCTTTAAAGCCCTATTGCACTTAGCTGTGCATTTAGTGTCTACAGCGCACTTCTCCCTTGGGCCATCTGTGTTCCTCCTCTGATTAACAGGCAGTAAAAAACTCAAAACATGGCGGTTACTGATTGACTGTTGGTGAAATGACAGTTTTGTGTTGTTTCTTCCAAGTGTACGCCCTCACACATCCTTTCGGGATATCACTGCGTTAATGTATCAGATCATTGTTTTATTTCACACTCCTTTCTATATTTACAATGTTTGTGTGGGGTTGTGTGTGCATGCTTGTGTGGATACCTGACCTTGTTTGCTTGCAAGAGTGATTTGTCACACCTCGTGTTGATATGGTGCAGTGAGCTGGCTCTTTGACAGCTACAATATAAACAGGAGCGTCTAATGTGGATCGCATGTTTTCCAAGCATCTTAAAACATCTAAGCATGTGCTGCTACCGCTGCTGGGATTTGCAGAACACATTGTACCTGCTCTTTTAAGAGCTACAAAGGCACATTCAGGATTTAGGGCAGCAAATGTGGAAAAGTTTTCTTTAAGTCCATTTCTCTGGGGTGTGTGGTTCAGTTTTGTTGACTTTTGGGTGGGAGTGTTGGGAGGATGCGAGGCTGAGGAGTCAGTGACACAGTTTTGGAGTAATAGGGGTCAAGAGGATGCGGTGGAGCTGGTCATGACGAGAGTAAATGAAGATGGGTTGTGGAGGATTGGCAGAGTGGGGGAAGAAAAAAAAAGTTGGGAGATTTTTAAGAGAGGGAAAGAGAGGGAGATGTAGAGACAGTGAGAGCTAATGAGCTGGATTTGCTGGAGACTTGGCATTCTGCTCGTGGTGCTCGCTCTATCTCTCTCCTCTGTAGAGGAGCTGGCTAGAGCGAGCTTCCTGTCTGAGCCCTGAAGCAGGAGTAAATGAGGGGTGGGGGTGGGGGTGGGGTGGGGTGGGGAGGGGGGCAAGGAAAAGGGGGGAGGTGGTGGTGGAGGGGTGTTGGAAGCAATAGAACAGAGGAAGGAGGAGAAGGAGGAGGGTGAGGGGCGGGAGGGACCAGTGTTGAAATTGAATGCCAGGGCGCCATGTTCTCGCCGCCAGCGTTTCCATGGTTACGGGGTAATTCTGGCGAGTAAGGAAATTTCATTCACTCTGGTATGAAGAAGAAGAAGAAGAAGAAAAAATCAGGAGGGAAATATCAACAAGGCAACAGAGAAGGAGAAAGGGAGAAAAAAAAATCAGGGAAGAGAAAGAAGAGGAGAAGGAGGAGGAAAGACAAAACCTCTAGTGGGGTTTATGCCACCCATCCCCCAGGCGATCTGCCTCTGCCTCTGTCTCTCATTCCCTTTTTTCTTGTGTATTTCTTCTGTGATGCTTGGTTTGTTTGCCACCACCCTATAAGCAAACACAACACCCACCCACAAGCCAGGAGCCCTGCAGGTATATGGCAAAGAACAAAGAGAAACACTGTTAACTGGCTCCTGTTTGTGTGTACCTTCGTCTGTTGGTGTGTGTGTGTGTGTGTGTGTTCTTTTTGGGAGGACGGCAATGGGGGTTGGTGCCGGGGGTAGGGTCGGGGATGGGTTAAAGAAATCACATTTGATACATGTGGACTGGCTGCTGACATGTCAGAGGCTTGGGTAAAGTGCAGCTGGTTTGATCACGTTTGTCTTCGGCTGCTTAAATTTTCACAGGAAAAATGGGCTGAGTTAAAACTCGTGTGTGCGTGTACAAACCTGAGTGCGCAAGCATGTGTGTCAGCCTGCACAGATACAGACGGCACACTCTCACTCTCCAGCTAACTGAGGTTGACAACTGCATGGGGTTTGACTGGGCTGTCGCTGCAGCCAACCTGACAGCTGTACAGCCAAGCACCTTCTGTACACACACACACACACACACACACACGCACGTGCACACACAACTTCATCATCAGTGTAATTTCTGATATGATGTGCAGGTTTTCGCATCAGCACATGCAGCATGTTTTGACAGAGTGAGCTATAAACACATGTAGTTAAACGCTGAATCATGTGTTGTTTATTATCCTCAAGCTGGTGTGTGCAGATGTTTCGCTGTCACAGAAAATATAATAACTGTTTTTTTTTTCTCCTCTTCTTTCAGTTGCTGAGGAGGGGCTTTGGGAGTGCGGGCTATCCTACGAGTGCCGGACCCTCCTGTTCAAGGCCATACACAACCTGCTGGAGAGGTAAAACCATCGTCATTACCCAGAAGCACTTCATTAGCTGCACAGTGAGGCAGCTGAATGATATACATAGTATATGAAAACACTGTGATTAAGTTGAAAGTGTTTATTAATGTATTTATCAAAAACTGTAACTCCTCCTGTAAGCGGAGGCTGCTGTATAAACAGATAAGGAACGACAATATAGAGACATGTAATTATAATAATATGGAATGTCTTATAAATAGATAAAGAAAAGAAAAATACTGTACATTAATAAACACTTAAAAATATCCTTAAATCTGCTTACAATTCCATAATAGGTTATAAGTGTTCTGAACTATTTATTAGATGTTTGTATGGTGCTTATAAATGCTAAATAGGGGAGTTAAAGTAAAGTATTTTATAAAACTAATAGAAATATGTTTTTGTTAATTTAATAATATTACAATAACTGAAAGTAGGATGTATTTGTTGGTGCGTGTTTGATTTCAAAGGCACCCAGATGCACTAATATTATTAATAAGAATAATAAATCAAATTTCTTTAGCACTTTTAAAAGCTAAAATTATTATTTATACTTTATATATAGTACAATAAACATACAGCTTTAACATTTAACATTTAAATTAGCACTCTGAATGTAAATTCTGTACATAATCTGAATTATATACAAAAATCACCAAACAAAAGAACTTCGTCGTATCGATAGACAGCTTTAGTTTTCTTCTAGCAGCTTCACCTTAATGAAATTACAATCTGAGTGCTGAATCACTTGCTCAAGTACCCAAAGCTCTCCTTTCTGAGTCAGAGCCATCTGTTAAATGAAGCAGCACATATTTGCTCTCTATTAAGTTAAGCATCAGTGATCATCATAGGGGGCAGGCTGAATTAACCTTCCTATTACCTTGAAGCTAACTCCTTTTATAGCTCACTATTTCAACACAGAAGGGATCACTTCCACTTTCTCTTTCATATAGTACAGGTGAAATCGACCCCTGTCCCTGACTGTTATTATTGTCATTATTTAGAATTAAATCTGAATTAACCGAGTCTTAATCAAACAATTACAGATAAAGAAAGTATGAATATTTCAAGCACAGAAAAATAACACTCAGAAAAGACAAATGTTAAGAACGACATTACAAAGCACAGTGAGTACAATGAATAAAACTTTATGTGCAAACTGTGAGGATTTTGTGAGACGTTGCTGAATTTGTCAAGTTGAAACTCCAGAGACAAGACTTCCTCATGATATAGACCAATTTAGGCTTGTAATGGTCAGGAGAGCTTGTATGGTTCACTGTTTTTGAAATGTTCAGCATAAGACTGAAATAACAGCAAGCAGGTGGTTGGTGGTTGGTCTCAGGGTAATCAGTTAGACAGACTGTACAGATGTTTTGTTGAGTTAAGGAAGTGGGACATCTGCCACTGGGGCTAAGGCTAGATTTATAGGAGCCCACTGCAGCAGGCTTTCATACGGAGTGATTTGATTTTATCATTGTTATCGATAGACATAAATTATCCTCACCGCTTTTTTCCAGTGTGCGAGTTTGGAGTGGGACAAAAAAAAGGAAGAAATATACAAGATTTAGCAAAATGAAACATTAGTCAAATGACCCTAAACTGTACACATTGTCAATACCTTTCACAGTGCCACACTATAGGATATAATTAGATGAGAGAAAAACAGGGGCATTACTTTGCCAGTAGGGTTACTAAAAGTGTGTGTTGAAGGTTGGCTCGACACAATTTCAGCCAGTTACTGTCGCTGGAAAATTGACATCTGGGTAACAAAGTGGTGCCTAGACGGAGCTGAGGTGGGACGGGCAAGATACAAACACGTCAATTAAGTGTGATAGCTTGAGACACCTGTCAATCAAGCACACGTGCCGCCCCAAACATATTTCTCTTCAAAGCAGCTGTAATCAATATTTTTATATCCGCAATGGGTCAGATGATGTGTAAAGTGAAAGTAGTTGCGTATAGTGGCAAACTCACAGAGAAGTGCCTGTAGTTCAGCTTCATTTCCAGACGCGTGCAGCTTTTTTCATTGAAAAAGCTACGATAAACCCGCCACACACAACAGGCAAAGTTAGCAACTAGCTGGGGATAGCCAGATACTTCCCCTAAAAAGAGAGGAAACTCCAAATGGATGCAAAAGTTGCTCTATGTCTGCTTGATGTGTAAACACGAGGTTGTTTGCCAACATATTTGCCAACTTCATATGGTGATAATATATAAATGTTGTGTTTACAGCTTGTTGTAATGCCCCCATGTTTCCAAAAAAAAAATCAATGAATGCAGGTTTAAGCCTTAATATTCGCTTCAACTAGACATGCAGTAGAAGAAGCAAAATTGGCATGTGAGAGCCTAACATGCTGTGGAAAAAATACTGGGTTTATAATGAAGAGTTGGTTGTATCCTACTGGCTTTAATATCATCAAGAATATTTTTGAGCCAGCGTTTAATTGAAGGAACTGCATCTGGAGGCTTTTCGGCATTAGCTTCAGCATTTACTCACTGTAGTTGCTCCATGGATATAATGCGCTGTTAACTCCCTTACGGTATATTCTTCTTTGTTAAGAGCTCCAATGACGTGACCATGCTTAGGGGATGCACTGATCCGATATGCTGAATTGATTCTGAGCCAATACTGACCTTATTAAATGGTTCAGGTATCGGCCATGATGTGATCAATCCACATTAAATACAGTTTCTTTGTAAGTGTAAAATTAATGGTTTCCAAGAGAGAGAGAGAGATCTTGTGTGCAATGAGCAGCCATGGTCAGATAAGAAAACATGTTGATGAGAATGCACCAAAGATGGTAGAGCTGGAGGATGAAAGGTTTGGATTGCTCAGCCTGGCTGAGTGGGGAGGAGTCCATAAAATCATTTTGTAATTCCCTGACCCAGGTCAGAGGATCCAGCGGGGGAATCCACTGGCACCTGCTCACAGAGACGAGTCAAAGTTGTGGGAGCTCTGAGTTTTGTCTGTAAAAGGAGGCTGAAATGAGGTGAAGATGTGCACAGATGGTTGGGATAGCCAAAACCATGATGACTGAACTGTTTGATGTGATCAGATTTTCATCTGATGAAAGAAAAGGTTCTTGGGTAGTTACATGTGTAAAAGTGCGCACCACTTTGGGGAAAGCAGATTAGCAAGAAGATTACCCTTCCTTTTCCTGTGCACTTGTCATAAACTCCATATGTCAGCCGTTGCTCGGATGTAGCTGAGGGACAGTCCCTGCTGCAGTTTATGTGTAATAAGGAGAATCATAAAACAATTCAAACAGGCAAAGCGCCCGAGTTAAAGTCAATATTCTGTTTTGCAGGTCTTGTGGCTTATTTTTGCTCTAGCTCAAAGTGATTTAACTTGTGCAAGGTCAACTTAATATAAAATACATTTAACAATTTCTACTCATATAAGCTATGAAATTCGTAACAAGGCCAGAAATATATATTATTGAAGCTGTCATTGAGAAACAGTCTGCGATGTAATGAATCAAAACCTCTCTTAAGATTATACCTATTCAGGTGTTTCTTTAAATGGATCATCCTCTTGTACATAATGAGAGAGAAGATAGAACTATTTCCTCACTCTCTTTTTCCTTGTCTAATGAATACCTTTCTTTCTCCCCTCCTCTGTTGGCTTCTCTTTTTTCTTCTCTGTACTGCTGCAGATGTTTGATGGATAAGGGGTTTGTGAGGATTGGGAAGTGGTTCTTCAAGCCACATGAACTGGAAGAGAAGTCTTTGGGCAACAGGTAAGTAGAAGTGTGACACAATAGGCCGTGTGAATGGCTTTCATGAGATTCAGTATTTGTCGAGTCTCCTCTCCTTGATGTTCCGGCGGCTGGCTCGTGGTGTGAGACTATTAAAAACCAGGAGAGTGAATGGTGGTGAGAGGTGAGAGCCGAGCTGAGTCGAGCTCTCGCAGCTCTCTCTCTCTCTCTCTAGTGAGGGGAGGGTGGTTGTGTGTGTGTGTGTGTGTGTGTGTGTGTGTGTGTGTGTGTGTGTCAGTGTCACGCTGTGTAACTGTGTAGGCAATGTGGGAGACAGACTGAAACAGAGTAAAAAGAGGGGTGGGTGTGATGACAGTAGCTCAGCCATTATAGTTCCCTCTCACGGCTCGGCCTGCCCACTTCAGCTTCTCCTGCTGGTGAGGATGCAACACTCCTTACATCTCTAACGCAGCCATGCTCAAAAGTATTCAAGTAAATGGCTCCTAGGAAACCACTTGGCTGTCAAATGGTTCATCCTAGAAATCTGTTGTTTGCTCAGATGCAGCAAACACAGAAATCAAATCATCCCTCTATTTATATTCACTTTGTAGCTTTTGAACTGGAGAGCTGTAAATTTCATTGTCATTCAAATGTGGTGCAAATTAAGAGACGCACAGGAAACTTGCACTGTGGAAAGTTGCTGACACAAGTGCAGTCTGCTGCGATGTGCTGTAGCAAACTCTGGTTTAGCTGTTCGGAGCAGGTGGAAGTCCCTCAGTGAGGCACACTGCGTGACACCTCAAGAGAGTGTGTGTCACTTGTGTTACATACGTATAGTGTTTTCAGTAATACTGTGAGGAAGCCTGATGTCATTGTGAAATGTTTGTACCTGAAAATCACTGTTGTGGTAAAATATACTGCACATACAGGCGATAAATTAAAGGAATAAACACCCTGAATGAATGAGTTGAGAAGCATAATGGATGCAGATGCTTCTTCCACTGAACGGTTTGATGAGATTGGAAAGGATGTGAATCATATGTTATGGCTTTCACACTCATCAGATCTCAAACCAAATGAATAATATGGGAGATTTTGAAATGAAGTGTCACACGGTGCTCTCCACCAAAATGTCATCAAAACAACAAATGAGGAAATGTCCTCCAATAGAGTTCAAGAGACTTGCAGAATCTGTAACAAGGAGCATTGAAGCTGTTCTGGAGGCTTTACTAAGACATTTTTATGTTATTTGTTTTCTTTAATTTGTCAACCATCTGCACATACAGTATACACTATGCTAGCTTGTTGATTAGCTTATGTAAATGTGAGTGAATACATGGTTATGACGTATGTGTCCTATAAACACTTTATACTCACCAAACTTCCCACATTGTATCTCACGCCCTCGCCGGCAACACAAGGTGACCCCCAGCCCTTATTACCATGGTGACATTTGGTTGTGACATCTTTTACAGATTCCCCCGTGTGCATTTATTGGGTGCATTATCCTGTTTGACAAATGGCCGTTTCTCATTAATTATCTCAGTGAAAAGGCTAAGACTTTGCTTTGAAGAGAAAAGATAAGAGAACAATTAATTAATTATAATTTCAAAAATTATTATTGCGGCAGAATATAACCAACATTACGAGTTACCAAACGGGAGTGAAGCAGCGAGACGTCAGTGAACGATCAGTAAATAACATTTGTGTGGGAAGTAGGAAGGTGTGAAGACATTGTGTCCTGAGTGTGTGTGTGTGTGTGTGTGTGTGTGTGTGTGCATACTGTATGCATACAAACATATGTTGAGTTTAGACGTTCTGAAATTAAGCTCAGTGTTTGAGTGAGTGCAGAGATTTACGTGTGTGTGTGTGTCTCTTCTGCACATCATGTAATTCCTCTTGATTTTGACAGAATATGTTGTCAGCTGGTACGCCCCCTGCTGAGCCAATCCCGACTTGTACTGTCTGTGAATTATTGAACGTCCTGGAAGGAGAGACAGAGAGAGAGAAACATTCTTGAACACATAGACACAAACAGACACAAATCTGATATAGATGTCTGCGCTAGTCACACTTTTTCACGCCTGTACTCTGCGGCTGTTGCATGTATCGCGTTGTGTCAGTGAACCATGACGTTTCTTCTTTCCACATGTCTCCACTGCTTGCTTTCAGCACACATGCAAACACACATACTGTCCTAAATGCACACACACTATCCCTTGTTCCCAGAATAGCAGTGTTGCCTCACACTTGACAGGGTGAGCCGTAAGAACCCCTGCAGAACCCATGCCATCAGTGTTTTCATGCCACGAGGGAACATTGCTCAGTTAGGCATACACTGACCTCCTGCCTCAGCTGTAACCAGCTCCTTTGTCTCTTCTTTACTCCCACACTGTGCCATTTTATCCCCAACAGGGGGCGCTTCAGTGCTAATATCCATGCCATGCCCCCTTACCCGTGCCAACTCCTGTGCCTTGGCGCTGCTGCCTTTGTCAGGCTTATCTGGTGTTTATCTCGTATGTGTCCCCGGGGCACGGCGAGGATTGGCACATCCAGGACACATCCAAACCACCCTCCTCCTCTGCCCCCCCCCCCACACCCTCCCACTCCTCTCTCAGCATAACACTCGTGCTCTCTTTGTGTCTGAATGGGAGGAAAGCACTCTGGGTTGGTAACGGATTGCATCAGACGCTGAAGGGAGCCAGAGAGAGAGAGAGAGTTACAGGGATACAGAAAGAGAGTGTGAGAGAAGAGGCATGAGGGAGAGGAAGAGCAGGGAGGAGGCTCGGTGTGTGTGGTGGGGAGGTGGGGATCAGAGAAGGTGGGGGGTCGTAAATTAATCATTACTATAGACGGCTGAATGAATGTATTAGAGGCTGTCTCTCTCATTAGTTCAGTCAATTCTATGCATGCCAAGTACAGCACCCAGTATATTTGTTAATATAGGTGCTTTCATTCTCAGTAATGGCCATATACTCATGCATAAATAATGTTCATATTTTACAGTGTAACAGAGCTGTCCTCTGGTACTTCGAACAAGTTGCACTGCCTGTTTAAACTACAAAAAAAAGAGAAAAAAAAGAAATCCTTACCTGACCTCTCCTCTCCTCTCCAGTGACATTGAGATATTAGCCATCTCCAAGGCAACAAACATTTGGTGTTATGCCACACCACAAGGTCACAGAATCTCCAGATAAAAAAAAAAAAGAAAAAAAATATATGAAAAACATTTCCTGTTTTCTCATCCCTGTTCCTCTACACTCCACATTTTACCAAAACTCAAAATACTGGGCATGCATTTCCGATTAGACCTGTGCGATAAATGTACTGATGCCAAGATTGTTTATTTATTTTTATGTGTTTGCATATTTAAAATAGCATGGTTAATGGATGGGTGCAGGGGAGGAAGGAAGCATCCCTAATATGAAAACATTCACAAGTTTAATCATAAAAATTAAACATTAAATTCAAGTTTAATCATAAAAATCAAAAATATATAATAAAAAGAAATTGCCAACTGACCTAATTTAGCTGATATTGGTACATTTTGTGAACTCTTTCCCCCCGGTGCTTTTAGCGGCTCAAAAAAAACTTGAACTCCCAGTTGCATTAAGTGAGAGAAGGAAAGTCACATGCTTCTCCCTCATTTAGTCTTTGTTCTTCATCTTCATTCAAAACAATGCATTAATAGTTTGGTAGATTTAGAAAGATAAAGCTTTTTTTAAAAATTTAAGACCTTAAAGGCTTAAATAAATACTTTTCATGGATCGTATCTGATGTTAGTACAAACTTTGTTTTTAAAAATTGTAGAAATTTATAATGGAAGTCAGTGGAAGGAACATTCAAACGTGCTTCTTTCAGAACTCGTTCTTCAGATCACCATGACCATACCACTTCATTTGCTGAAACGTGCTGGCTCCTACAATACATTTTAGCATAATTTCAAGTGTTCCATAACTTTGTACAAAATTAGATTTATGGTTTCTGCAGAGCAATAGGAAGGTAAGGTGTGCTCAGGTGGGGGTTCACTATAGAAAAAAAAAACCCCTCTGTCTTGGCATTTTTCCAGCTCAAAGCCACTATTATGTAAATTACACTGAAATGCATGTGTGTAGGAAAAAATAACAATAAAAACACCACTTTTGTAGTCAGTGATGAATTTGACTATTACTATAATTGTATGTGCTTCAGTCCATCAGCAGTAAAAAAAAGGCTTTTATAGAGAAGCCACTGGAAAATCTACTGTATTTAAATACAGGAGCTTTAGTCCATGCATGGGCTCAGTGATTGATTACATGCGCTGTGAGCCATAAAAATATACTACAGGGGAAAGAGATAGTATCAGATGCAGTGTCAAGTTTGTGTTATTAAAGTACGTCTTTTGGCGCTTTTGATATAACATTTCAGGAGAGCCACCCTTTAATTCATAAGTACCCTTGTTAAATATTTGGATAACTGAAATATTTGTGTTTTCTCCTTTGAAACGTGTTGTTCTACATGTGTCTTGGGCCTCCCTAGAGACAAAAAGCAGACAACACGTGATGCGCTATTCCCCCAGATTTCTAATATTACCAGGTAAAAACCACTGAGAGGGAGAGAGAGGGAGAGAAAAAAACACAAGATCAATAGAGAGGCCGGTGATACATCACAGCAACAGCCTACCAACAGATCCTTTTCCTCTTTTTTTAATTAGGACCACAGATATGAAGGTAGAAGCCTGTGGTACCTCGCACTGATGTTCTTACTGAGGTTAGCGACTTAGGCTTTTCCACATGGCAGCAGTTGTGTGGGAATAGCCCACAGATGAAGTATTCTCACTTATTCTCTGCTGTCTCTCAGGACTGACAAGAAATCTAATCTAAATTGCAATAGACTGATATTTTTTCTGTGCTTCTTGTGCTCATAGAAAGGGCAATGAGTGTGTCCTTGAGCATGGCACCTTTTCATTGTGGATCCATATAAATAGTTGGAGCAGTGTTTGAGCACAAACACTGTGATAGCAACACGGGCTAAAGCCACTCACTTGGGGCCACTGAATAATACATCAAGCTGACTACATCCCCCTTATGCTCGTATTAATACTGGTGTGTCATGTGTGCGTACAGGAACATATGCGCACACCTGCATAAGCCTGAGAGTATTATGCGTGTTTGGTAGGATTTGTTTGCATGGAATAAACGTATTGTGCCAGTGCAGTGGAAGGACCTCTACAGCATGTGTGTACATGCTGCTCACAAGAGCTTACAAGAGGGTAAACATCCTCTACATCGGTCCACATACACCAGAGCAGAGTCTACACTGTTTCCAAGAGTGTTCAGTGTTCAGATTGTGTAGGAAGGGTTAGGCAGCGAGAAGGATGAAGATAACTCATAATAGTGCTGCTGTGGTGGCAGACAGAGAATTTAAGGTACAGATTAAGGAGATTAATCCCCCAGATTTGAGAGAATCTAAGAAAATGCTATCATGCCTGCTTAGAGCATTTGACTAGTTAATAATATTTAAACACAGTTATCACATCTGGGCTTTAGATGCCTCTTAACAGTGGAAATAGAAGCTTGCAGTGTCTTGCACATAGTTGTTTTATTGTTTATTGCTTTCTATCTATTTTAATCTAATCTTGTTTTATATTTTTCCCCCACTGGGTTAGACATGAGAGCATCCCGACGACCAAGATAACCATTGTTATTTTGTTTGCATGTGATTGCACACGCAGATGCATGTGTGTCAAGTCCATGATGCATGTCGGACATTAACCAGCTCCCCTGCTGGCTGGCTGGCTGGCAAGCTGGTGGCGTCATGATGGGGTGAAAAGACAAGTGTTGTCACATGAACCACAGTCGCTTTACCTTTTTTTCAGTGGCATTCAAACATGCATGTGATGTACATACTGTATGTGTGTTCACATGCTGTTACGATGACTGCGGGTTTATGTGCGTGCATCTGTGTCTCCCTCTCACATGCATACGCTATATACACATTTGCACACATCTGATAGCCTACATTTACATGAATCTATGCTGTTAAAGCTGTCATACAAGGCACATACCGTACACATGAAGCCAAATGAAATAGACATGCACACGTGATGTGTCTGTGTGTTCTCCGGCTCTGCATTCCCTGATTGATTTCACCATAAAATTGTGCTCAGTAGCCACCCATTAAAACTCTGATCTCATCGATATGTGTGCAGCAATTGCAGTGCGTGGCACTGAATTATTCACCTCCTCCTCTTTCTTTCGCACACGTTTTGCTCTCACTCCTCATTTTATACTGTATCTTTCGTTCCTTGTCCCCCTAATTTCCTCTATATCCTTCTGTTTTCCATTTTCGTCTCAGTCTCATTCATGCATTTCCTTAATTTGTCTACCTCCAGTGCTCACTCAGTCTCCATCTTCTTCTATTGCTGTCCTTCTTTCTACTCTGCTCTTCCTCCTTTCTTCCTCCTCTCACTCCTCTTCTTTTTTCTCAACCCCCTCACCCACCCCCCCCCTCCTTCTCTCCAACTCCTCTCTCTATCTCTCTCCAGTACTGTCAGCCCTGAGGCAAGTCTCAGCCATCACTCCTCTTCATTTATTAATACCTGTACTCATACAGCCCAGCACACACAACTGCCTCACATCTCTGTCCACTGTTCTCACACACACACACACATGCCGTCCGACTGCACAAATGTCCCCGAGGATGCAAGGAGCCCAGTGTGTCCACACACTCACAGCCGCTTACTGTGCAGAAAAATGCCCTTTGTAAAAGGACAGGGAGCATCAATCTCCCAGCTGCGTCAGCCTACAGTTTGATGCTCTTTTTGTAATTCTGCTTTTCCCTGACTCACATTTAATTGCACTTTATTGCAGTTATAATAGATCTTAAGTCATAATTGTTGCACATTAGTTATTGGTTAGACTGATTGCGTGTATAGTTTATCAATCGTAATATTGTTTAGCCAGCTGAACTTTCCCTCTCTACACAACATTAAATTACTTCAATAATTTTCATCAGTGGCCTTTTTTGGGCTTTGCTTTGTAATAACATTTATGTATCAGGTAGAATTAATTGAGAAAGGTGAACAATTCTTTATCAGCACACAGTTAGTTCCATCTGAAATATCAAAAGTGTCCGGCTACTAGTTCTTTTGGATCGCTGTCTGATTTTGAGACAGCGAAAGAGAGACGACGATACAAAGAGAGAAGAGATGATTTCCAACAGTGATTCCCTGCTATTTGGGCCAGAGCTGCAGTTTTACGAGCGGTCTGAAGGGAGTCGTATTTTTGTACACACATCAGTCCCGATCGGTGCGCTCACACCTCATAAAAAAATACAATAACAATATAAACAGAATTATCAACACAAGAGGGAAATAAATTCGAATGGATGCTTCATTTCACAGCCTTATTTAATCTGTGCAGGGCTGTGAACAGAAAGTGTAACATAGTGAAATACATACAATTTGTCAATCAATCAACCAATTAGCCAGTCAGCCTATGAAAAGACTTGCTAACATATTTGTCTTAAATACCCTTAATCATGTCTATCTATAAAGGTAAATTACTTTTGAAGAATCACAGAAGATAATTGGAGCATGTGGCATTGTGACTGTCTGTGCATATGTGCAAGGCAGTTAGCTGGACAGGTACTCTTGACTTGCAGCTGTTCCTCTTAGCTTCAACCATGCGGCTATATATAGCTCTTCATATGGTGTAATGATGCACTGAGGACAAGGTTGGAGGGCAGTGACATTGAAAGCATTTTGACTCATGTGTTGTAGAGATGTGAACTGTGGAGATAATAGACCAGTGCTGTATATGAGCGTGTGCTTGTGTGCCTGTTTGTCAAAGGCTTGTGCATGCATATGTATGCGCTTCAGCTCTGCTCTTCCTCCTGTGATTGTGCGGACCTGCGTCCAAACCACCTGTTATGAGGGTGTGTGTGTGTTTTTTTTTTTTTTTCCAGCCGGGAGCATCAGGAATGTTTATGAAGCAGAGAAATGTGGCCTCTTCTCTCTTTGGGTGCACTCAGCGCCATCTGGAGGCCGTCACAGTCAACGCCACACCATACTTGTTCTCCCTCAAGACTGTGTTTAGTTCTGCCCATGAGTGGCTGTGGAACTGGCCATTTTATTGAATTTGATGATCCATTACAGCTCAAATGGAGGTCCAGCTCCCTCAGGGCAAAGGAGATATTGCATAGGCAGCAGGGTAATCACAAGGAGATTACAGTACCTGCTGACTTTATTGTCAGCCTGAAATATATAAACCAAGGTGGCGAGCTTTATAGATTAAAAATATACATCAGTGAAGCCATCTTGGTAGTTAATGGTGTCCAGCCCGCCCACTGGTATATAGATTGCAATAAGGCCCCAACAATTACTCCTCTGTGATTAAAAAAAGAGCAATGCATGATGAACTATGCCTGGGCTGTGTAATAAAGAGAGCGCTGCATATGTAAACATGTAGTCACCACAATCAGTCATAAGCAAATGAGGATTTATACCTGCAATAAGGAGCTCATGTGGGAAATGTTGAAGATGATCAATGTAGGTAGAGCTCAGCAAGGCTTTTACAAAGACACACTCTGAGCGTGTTCTCTAAATTGCTGTTTGGAGAAAAGCACTCATCATCTGTCAAAGACCGGCGTATTCATGTTGTACATTTGTTTTTGAATGAATGTGATTTATGGGTTTATTTAATCTCAAGTTTGCCATTATTAAATGTGATTTAGATTCAATTTAAATCTCAGTTGAATTATGTTAACAGTTGTGAAGGTAAATGTGCATTTAATTAAATCGGACAAAGGGAGCTGTTTCTGTAGCTGAAGATTTTTTGATCTCTCTATGATACACCTGTACCGTTTCTGCCTATCTGTGGTCTCATCCCCTAAACCTTTTACTGTCTTCTGTCCCCCAGTGAACACCTATCATGCTCCTTCTCCTTCTTCCTCCACGGGGAGAGCAACGTGTGCACAAGTGTGGAGATCGCCCAGCACCAGCCTGCATACCACATCACAGAACACCACATCCGCCTCGCACAGGCCTCTGTCACACCAGTACAAGGTAATACCACAAACCCATTGTTTTCTAATACGGCGTATGAAAACGGAACAAAACAAAAAGGATGTTCAGTAAGCATGCACTGCAATAAAGTACAACCAGAAATGCGTTACACTGCTGATGAACATGTACAATACAACGTGCCAGGACACATTCTGATCCTTTACCTAAGTAAAAGTAATATTGCCACATTATATAAATACTCTAGTACAAGCAAAAGTCTTGCATTGAAAGTTAAAATATGTATGTATTATTAACAAAATGTACTTAAAGTATCAGAAGTAAAAATACTCAATGGAGAAAAATGGCCCCTGTGAGTGTTATGCTATTATATATTATTTTACTGGATTATTATTACTGATGTATTAATGTGTAAGTAGAAGTTTACTGTTGTAGTCGGTCAAGGTGGAGCTAATTCTAACAATTTTATATACTTTTGGATGTTTTTTTTTTTTTTAGAGTACAATATTTCCCTCTGAATTGTAGTGTAGTAAAGTATAACATACCATGAAAGGAAATATTTAAGTAAAGTATGAGTACCTCAAAAATTACACTTAGGATCATTGCTTGAGTAAATGTACTTAGTTACATTTCACCACTACAGATCAGTAGTTATGTTCCTGATTTTATGAAGGTTATATAAGCTTCTTATCTCATAAAACAGAAATGCTGCCAATCATATGATTAAATGGAATGAGGTTATTATGGGCAAAGTTAAGGGAACCTTCTGCAAACTCATTGTATTCATCATTCACCTCCTCAGTGTGTATCTTTGCTGTGCAATATAATGAAATACAATATCTGTTTTATCCGTTCTGCAGTGATCCTGAGTCCATACGGTCTGAGTGGCACTCTGACGGGTCAGGCCTACAAGATGAGTGACCCGGCGGCCCGGAAGCTGATGGAGGAGTGGAGCTACTTCTACCCCATGGTACTTCAGCAGAAAGAGGGAAGTGGAGAAAAGGAAAAAGAGGAAGCAAGCCAGGCCTATGATCGCAACTGTCACGTGGCAGTGGAGGTCATCGTAGGTATGGAAAAAGTCTACTTGTTTGTTGGATTTTTAGAGAGTGTGGAACGGGAAACATGTGTCTCCAGTCGCAGAATTTGCTGCTTTATGGAAAGCCTGTAGCCTATCCTTTAGCCTATTCAGTATTTAGACATTTGCTGTAGTGTCAGTCCACACTGATAATGTTCTGCATATTATATAATCGCACAGCAGTATGTAGTAACGAACATTGGAGTTACAGCATGAGAACAGCAATAAAAACACATTAGACCACAGTGATGGTCAAAGAGAAAACAAAACAATACAAAGCACAAGGCACAACACATTCAATTCAATTTTTATTTATCTAGTGCCAAATCACAACAGAAGTTATCTCAGGGCACTGTTCATATAGAGCTGGTCTAGACCGTACTCTTTATAGTATTATTTACAGAGACCCAACAATTCCCACCATGAGCAAACACTAGGCGACAGTGGCAAGGAAAAACTCCCTTCACATAACACAAAGCGAAGGAAAAAATAAGGCAATCTACTCAATAACAAAAACAGAAAAGAGTTACAACCATAGGATAGACACTATCATAAGAAAAATGAGTAACAGTCCGTGATATCATTACTGAAAACATGTGCAATTTGTTTTAAGATGTATAATAAGCTAAATAAGGACAGCGAACAAGTATGTAGAGGTAGATTATTATTTCCTTAGAGACAAAGAGGACCATAAAGAGGAGCTCATGCAATAAGTGAAGGATCATGCAATATTATACCAGCAGCTTTTAACTGACTGGCAACACATTTATCTGATGCATCAAATACACTTTTTTATTTTGCTCCAGAATTGTTTATCATTTTTAAAATTATTGCATTCTTTTACTGACTTTAGTCTTGCTGATATTTCTCAATTATCTATACATTTCCCAATCAGCATGTTCCCTTGTCTGATGAAATTTTGCCCATATGCTTTACCCCTTTGCCCAAAATGAGACCCAAGGTAAATGTCTGTCCTTAGCTTTCCAGGGGGCATGTTTAATCGACCACCTTAGTGAATTCGGAGTAAAAAGAAATCCCAAGCGTTTTGAGCATCAGGTATTGATTGGAATCTACCCCAGTTAATAGCAATCAAATCATTAGTAAACACATCTGCGTCCATGTTCTTAAACTGTCTAATTTGAATCAGTTTTGCTGGTGATTTGGGTATTTTTATCTCAACACACACAGTAAACTACTGACTGGTCGCTGAAACAGTCTGCCAAAACACCGGCTTTCTATTTGGATGTGAGACAAGTATCCAGTAAAATATTTATTCTCATGCAGAATTACTTGAACAAATAGACACTCAAAGTGTTTTGGATCTGCATGAGTTGGAAGTAATTCAGAGGCCAAATTTAATTTGACTTCAGTGTCTGCAATTTCGCTACTCAGCCATGTTTCAGAAAGTGTGATTTATGCAAGGCAACCCATGCTCTAAGTAAATCACTTGTTGGTACAAAGCTCCTGATAATTAATGTGTATAATTATGTAACCCTTTAATATGATCCTATAGCAGTGAGGGAGCAACATCACATTGATTACCCTCTGTCTCCATGTAGACTCCCAGGCAGTTTGAGCTGAGATATTAGTGGACGGGGTGCTATTGAAGTGTACTTTGGCTGGAATGATCCTCACAGTCTTTTAGCACATCTCAGAGTGGAAAAGGGGAAATGGCTGGAAGGGAGGAGAGAACAGGAAAGACAGGGAAGTCGTGGTAAAAAGCTCCGGGGAGTTATTCTAATAGCTTTGTCTAATCAGTCTGATCCCACAGCGTTGGTTTGACCTGATTATAATCAAAACTCTAAAAAGGAAAGTCTGTCTAGTCTTTGTTGCCTGAAATGATAGTGAAGAAGTGAGAGTGAAGGGATTTAAGATGATGTGTTTTATATGAGCAGTGAGTGAGAAACTGTGCGATTACATTAATAAATAATTAATAAAAGGAGTAAGTGCATTGCATATACTATATAGCTACTGTGCTTGTGGCCAGTTATCATAAATGTCTGAGACATACTATATCCTTTTCTTTCCAACTCCTATTAATGGTGCTCATTTTTGACAGCTTCAATAAACCTTGCAGTTAAAAATGAGCAGCAGCCCCTCCTGTTGTTTCATAACGGTGAATACTGCCCTTCTTTTCGTCTTCTTAGGTGGAGTAAGGATGACCTACCCAGCTGCTTTAGTGCTGATTGCCCAGGGGGACCTACCAGTGGAGCAGCCTCCACCTGTTCCTGCAGCTCAAGGCCTCAACAGGGAGCCGAACCACTGCAGCGTGCCGCTCACACCGCCAACGTCACCGCAGCAGCCCTGCTCAGGTAACAAATACACACACAGGCACGCTAACCTGCAGGACATTACACACAGCATTGGTGGTAAGTGGTTTAACATTAATTTAAAATACAAAATTTGCCAAGAAATACGTCATGAAGAGTCAGGTTTATTCCTCAGTAAAAATGTTCACTCTCAAAATATGCCAGCAATCACTAATGTCATCTGATACAAACAGAAAGCTAAAATAAAATACCGTAAATTAGGTATATCAATATCAAGAATAAATCACATATAACAAATTATGTAGCTGCAGGCAGTCAAGGAATTTCAGCATTTATTACACAATTAAAGTAATATTTTTCTTTTGCTCTGTAAAATTCCAAGTATGCACCCATAATTTACAACCCATCAACAAATAAAGGTTAAACAATAAAAGATGGTGCTTGGTGTTTTAAAATCCTGTGCTCAGTCGTGCATTACGACATCTGTTCCACCCTTCATCTTTTCAGCGGACAGTGGCTTTGTGACCTCCGTCTCCAGTGTTCCCACGCCAGACAGCAGCATGGGGGTCGCCAGCATCAGCCCAAAGCATTCTGGGAAGAAGCTAACCTGTCAGGTAGTCCATCAGGCCTGGAGGGAGTGCTATCTCAACCAGCCGCAGTACGTGTAAGTTAAACCACCGCTGAGTTTGTTTCCTCTGTGTGGCGTGATTATTACTGAAGTGCAGTGATGCAGTTGAGCTGGTGCCCTCATGGATCTGTTTGTTCCCCGCAGACCGAATCAGCCAAATGATGTGACGCCTAAGAAGGAAGTGCCAAATGGAGTAACCACGTGGGACTTCAACGATCTGGGAGCGAGAGCGTCCTGCAGCTGCTCCAGGTACCACAGAGCTGCACCCAAGCTGTCCAATATCAGCATTATTCTTCTGTGTACAGTATCTGATCTCTGTGTTCATGTTTATTACAAAATACATATTCATATTAAAAGCCTTTTTCAAACCAAATGCTCCAATAAAGACTTTGTTCAGGAAATCTTTTTCAGAATTTTTTTTCTTAAGACAACATACTCTACAGTCTAAAAAACAAACAAAAAAACGACTAAATATCAGTCGTAGTAAGATACTGTAATTAATGCAATTTTAATGTCCTACAACCTGTATGCGCATGCTGCTCAAATGTCAGATCACAGTCTAAAATTAAATAAAACCGAAGACTAACACAGCTCAAAGACTCATTGTGTGACATTAAAGCAACATCTATAATAATTACCTTAAAACTGGTTCTTAAGAGGGTTTTCATTAGTTTTTGTTCTCTTTTTTAACCTACTTGACTTTGTTGCAGGTTGAAGCAGCAGAAGCTGAATCTGACCACAACATCCACTGCCAACCCCCAGACTAGTGCCAACCCTACTCCGTCCTCTGGCCCGTCATTATACCCTCCCTCCCTGCCCAAACACAAGACCAGTGACAAGACAGAGAAGGCTGACAAACAGTCCAAGAGGCCAGCCACGATCCCCTTCCACCACCGTCTATCTGTCACACAGGAGACCCCTCTGGAGCAGGACTCACCAGGAGGGCCCCAGCTCGGGGGTCTTGTAGCACTGGAGCCACCCTTGGAGCCTCTGGCCGCCCTGCCAAGCTGCAAGTATCCCAAACCCCTCTCCAATGGCAGAAAAGCCCCTGAGTCCCTTCTCCATTCGCCAATGTCTCCACTTCCGCCGACACTCAGCCCACACCCTCGAGTGCAGGACCCAGAGGTCCTGGATGGGCCTGTGGAAATGCCCGTCTGCCCGGATGGGGCTTCAGGGCTGGGGATGATTACCAGCGAGACAGCTGTGTATGCAGCTCTGCTGAGGCAGAGGGAGAATGGGGCCGGCTGGTGGAGAGGCTTCAGGACTCCCAGGACTGACAAGACAGACTTCAGACCCCCTGAACTCCCCACTGGTAAATTAGAGGACGTGAAGGCAGAGACAGCCATTGAGGGAGCTCCGCTAAAGAGGTAGGAGAGAGACACAGCAGCAGTGTTTTGCAAAATGTAAGGGTGCAGTTGGAAGAGAAAGGACAAGGAGTAGCTAAGAATACAGATAAACAGATTCTAGGATTCTGGAAATATTGGACAGTGCTACCTGAGCCAGAATCATACTAGACACAAGACATCAGCAATAAAAATTGGGGTAGTACTGGAGCTACTGTGTGTGACACATCCAATCGCATCTGAGTTATTTTGGAGATTAGATACGAGGACACAAAAGACTCTGATTGCATTTGTCTCTTTGTCTCGTCCAGACTATACACACAGACTCTCAAGAGATTTAAGATCTCAGAGGAGAGGGTGAGGGACCACATCCACACTTTGGGCCTGTTCCAGCAGCCAGGTGTGGAGGCACTGCGGGAGCCTGGGGACGATCCCTACGACTTTAAGGAAGGAGACATCGAGTACACTTTCTCCACTTCCAAGAGGTTAAAGGGTCAAGGGCGAGAACCCAGCAAGAAGGTCAAGGTAGGACAACACACACAGTTTAAAAACACTATGCAGTAATAGTTAAGATTCAGAAAAACTATAATAAATATTTTGCATGTTACACATCTTATTCATATATTCTTTGTTTCAAAAGGGGACTCCTTGCTTTTTATTTTGTTGAAATTAGAAGGAACTGAATATTCTTGTTTTCTTGTAATTCATCCAGCAGGGAGAAGAAATCACCAGCAACGGAGCACTGCCTGATGGGAAAGATGCTATGTCCATTTTTAACTCAGCTCCAAAATCAGGTGGGACATAGCCACAACTACCATCATCATCATCATATGCGTATCCATATTTCAAAGTGCAACTATTCACAGGTAATTTGGAGCCATTGTCCTAAAGTTGTTTGTGTCGTTTTAGATGAATCAAGTCAGGATGATGCAGCTGCCAAAGCCAATCCTTCTCTGACCAGAGAAAAAGATCTAGCGGTCAACATCTCTGATCTAGACAACATATTTGATGAAGACGAGGAAGAGTTGGGGGTGAGGCATCACGGTTTACGTACTATATTCTTACACATATTTACTCTTCAATAGTTTTGTTTCTAGCAAACATACTGTAGTTAGCCCAAGAGAAAAATAAAAATTCTTCAGTTTAAGTTTGTTTAGTGGACACAGGCATTATTAATATAATTCTCTCATTATCCATTATGTTTTATGCTTCAATATTATGAAGCAGAACATATTGTATTAAATAAAACTGATCCTGTAATCTTATGTGTAATAATTTGTAGACTGTTTACCCCAACCAGCACTCAACCAAGCTACCAGTATCAACAGAAGATCGCCCTCTGGGGAAAGAAGGGAGAGTTGCAGTACCTTATCCATCAAGTGAGTCACTTTGAGTATTTAGGTCTATAATCTTGATGAAATATATTTCTATCTGTCATTTTTTAGGTGTTGCAATGATTTTCATTATCCCATTATACCAGTTTAAACTACTTTTTTTCCCTCCTCTCCTCCTCCTCTCTCCATCTCTTTCTGTCTCCTTTCAGCAGTAGCAGACCTCCAGCGGATGTTTCCCACCCCACCTTCTTTAGAGCAGCACCCAGCCTTCTCTCCCATCATGACGTATCGTGACACCCCGAGCCAAGAGCCCCCTGCGCCCAGCGGAGCGGCTGACCACCTGCCACCTTTAGCCTCCACCCAGCTCACTGAATACAGGATGGAGATGGAGGAGGGCATGGTCAGTCCCAGGCAGGAGGATATCAAGGTGAGGAGAGGTGGTAGTCAACATGGGCAATAGACATTCTGGATCGGTTTCCAATTAAGAGCACATATAGCAGCATTTAGTTTTGTGCATCATGCGTTAAAGCATGAACTAAGAAAATTACACTTAAGCATGGGAATAAGGGACTTAAGGGACCCCTTAATTGCTTCCATAAATTACTTCAATTCATTTTAAACTCTCATCAAAAGGGAAGTCAATACAGGGACTTGCTGACTGACTGACTGACTGGCAGTCGGCTCCTAAACAGCTGGTCGGGCTCACATATCACGTTGGAATTGTTTCACTAATACCTGTAGCTCGCTAATTAGCTATCTCTGTGTTGTGAGTCAGACATCTGTACTGGCTGCAGGCTCTGTGATGTGGGAAATACTAATTATAGTAGAATGCACTTAGTGGCCACTATTAGGTGCATCTGCTCGTTAACACAAACAACAAGTATTGTTGTGCAATTCAATATGTAAAACATGCAAACAGGATTAAAAGGTTCCATTTAGCAGAATTGATTGTATCCAAGTTAATTAATGACAACTGAGTGTTAGCTCCAGATGTAACAGATTTTCATTGTGTTGTACTACAGCCTTTACTATTTATAGAGTGTGATGTGGTGTATAAACAAGATGTATTCAGCGCGAGTTGATGTGGGGAATATCACCTTGTAAATGACAGCGGTCAGAGGAGGTTTTCCACACTTCTTTCAGCTAATAGGAATCAAAGATTTTATTTTGTGATTACCTGACAATTAGACATCGAGAGGCTAGAGTGGGCCAAACCAAAAACTGGACACTTGAGTCTATAAATGTTGTTATAGATCTTGCTTTCTTTTGTGATATGTTGGTTTAAATATTTAAAGGTTAAAATATGGCATCAAATGTTTACACATATGGAAAATGTATGTGGGATGTGTCCATGGGCCATATAAGGCTACTTAATTTCAACAGTGCATAATTTGATCACAGAATACCTGAGCACTGTCACAGGAAAAACAAAACCAACAAGGATTTTATACTACTGGCAGGTATTGCCTGTGTAGCCAAATCCTGATTTGCTTATTTCTCTGTGCCATTGACCTCCATTGTTGTCTACAAAAGTTAAAAATACATCAATGAGCCATACTGTTGCACTGGGTGACATATTCATTACAATAAACATGGGCACTGTAGTTTATTTTGAGTCAATCTCACATACACCGTCCAGCTGTTGGAAATACTCACTAGTGCACTGAATGTGTATTAATCCACAGCTGAAAATAGTGCCCAACAAGTGCTTTTTTTAAACATATCAAACACATCTTGTAATTTCAGAGAAAACTGTCACCAAATGTTAGATTACAATTTTACCACTCAGGGCAATGAAATGTATGTCTATGTTACTAAATGATAAACTTCTATTTTTCCATGACGTCTTCTCTATCCAGCCACAGATCGGCTCCTCCATGTTTGCTCCACTATCCTGCCTACCCAGCCAGACTCTACCACCACTCAAGATTCCCGAGCAATGCTACTATCGTCCATCCTGGGCCCTCCTGCCCAAAATGGAGCATTTCCCAACGGTCATGCATCCCCAGAATAACACTTTCATCAGAGACGGATACACGTGAGTAGTCAGCTATGACAAGCTTTTGTGACTAAGAGATCTTTGATGTCCATAAAATGTTATCTTTAAAGAAGAAAGAGTGCAGTGCACTAAGGATGGTAATGTCAACAGTTAGAGGAAACTTGTTCATCTATCTTATTATCAGTTTTTGTTTCCTTCAATATATGTGTTTTCCAGAAACGTGCCCAGTGTCAACACCCTCACGGACCAGGAGTACGGCCAGATGAGTGCCACCACTGCCTCCGTGAGCACCACTGTTGGCATCCTCCCATCTCCTGCCACTCCCCGCTTCTCTGTGCCCACTCCACGAACCCCTCGTACACCACGGGGTATTAACGCTGCAAGCTCTGGGCAGGGTTCGGTGAAGCAGGATGGTACTGAGCTCAGCTCACCGGTCTCCACGCCCTCTACCAGCCTGCCTCTTAGCTCTGTAGATCCCCTAGCTCGGCCAGGACCCTCCCTGCCTGAGGCCCACAGCCTGTACGCTGTCCTCCTGCTCTCAGACTCCGTTCTCAACGTCTTCAAGGATCGCAACTTTGACAGCTGCTGTATCTGTGCCTGCAATATGAATGTCAAAGGAGCAGATGTGGGGGTGTATATCCCTGATTCCACTTGTGAAGATCAGTACCGCTGTATGTGTGGCTTCAGTGCCATTGTGAACAGACTGCTGGCACATGGCACAGGCCTCTTCCTGGAGGATGAGCTGGATATTTACGGTCGGACTTCTGAGGTAGGCCGGGCGGCCGAGAGGAGGCTGGCTCTTTGCCGGCGGGACCCAACTATGGGAGACCCCAGGGCCAAGCGACCGCAGGACGCAGCCCCTGCCTCTCCGTTAGTCATGGTACTTCTGCAGGAACAGTGTTCCCAGCCCATTTCTTCCCTGGCATCACTGCATCTCCCCCTCAGCTGTTCCTGCCATGGCCGCAAGGGGGCACTGCTCCAAAGCTGGATGTCTGAAAAGCAGTGGGCAGATGGGAGCGATGCCTGTGTGGAGTGTTACAATGCCTTGGAACAGGGGCTGCAGTATGTGGATAATCCCACAGGAGGGAAAGTAGATCCAGCTGTTGTCAGAAGTACCGCTCTTCACTCCTGGCCTCACACAAATGGTAAGAAGCATGATTTGGCTGCTAAAGAAGGGATTTAAAAAATATATGCAATAAAAATAACCCAATGCATCCTTGGTATAACAGTGTGTGATAAACTTATTTATTATTAAACACACTTATTTTATGCATCCCTAGCTGCCTTTGTGTTATCTAAACTATGTGTTTTATGTGTGTTTGTTTCTTTTGTGTATAGAAACATGTTAACATGTGTGCATCTGTTCATATATCCTTTTTGTGTCTGTACTCGTGTGTGCGTATGTGTCTCTCCACAGTGGTGGACATGAGTATGTTGTCGTCCCAGGATATGGTTCGTATGCTGCTGTCCCTGCAGCCTTTCCTGCAGGATGCCATTCAGAAAAAGAGAACAGGACGGACCTGGGAAAATATCCAGCATGTTCAGGGTCCACTCACCTGGCAGCAGTTCCATAAGATGGCTGGGAGAGGCTCCTACGGTAAGTCAATACATTCTTTGTTTTTATGCAGAGAACAAATCCCCTGTCTTAGCGTTTTACTGTGTGTTACCTGTAATACTACAAAAGTCTAAAGTGATAGTGTGGAATGCACAGAGAAGTCGTCATTGGACTGTAGCCAACTAAAAATGTTACCATCTCTGTTTGTCTAAGGTTCGGAGGAGTCACCAGAGCCCTTGCCCATCCCTACAGTGTTACTGGGCTATGACCGGGACAGGGACTTCATGGCGTTGTCCCCTTTGGCGTTACCTTTCTGGGAGAAGTTGCTGCTGGAGCCCTACGGGGGGCAGCGGGATGTGGCGTATGTGGTTCTGTGTCCCAACAGCCCCTCTCTGCTGGCTGCAGCCCGGGCCTTCTTCCAGGAGCTCAGCACCGTTTACGAGGTAGGAGATTGGATTCCAAATCAGAAGCATGGTAGGATTTCAACACATATTGTAATAAAATGTGATGTGTTTCTAATGAGAGAATAAACAGTAGCTCTGACTCCATGTCCAGACGTGCCGCCTTGGGAAGCACCGTCCTCTGGCCAAGGTGTCCAGGGATGGCCTTGTGCGTGTGGGGGAAGAAGTGGAGCCAGAAAAGCTGGAGGAGCTGGATGTGGACCAGTGGTTGACTGGACCCTGGGCTGGACAGCAGCACGCCGACAACCTCAGCAAACTTAAACTCTACGCTTATGCCTGCAAGCAGCAGCTTGGTGAGAACATTTAAACTGACTAAACTAATCTAATAAATTACATATCATCCAGGCACTTTTATTATACTCTATTCTGTATTTAAATTCTTTTAAATGCAGGTCCCCAGCTGTCAGCCCTGCCTTTGGACAGCAGTCTTCTGTTGCCTCCCAAAGTCCAGCCTCCCGTAAACCCCACATCCTCAGCCCAACCTGCCTCTTCTGGGCAGCCTCAAGCTTGGGGCCCTGATGGCGAACAAGCTCCAGGGGCCGTCAGTTCAGGAAACGCTCCGACCCCGAGTGGAGCAACCTCAAACCAGACGGGGGAGACAACCCAAGGAGCAACCAGCGATTCTAAAGGGCCCTCCAGTGCCACACCATCAGCCAACACACCAGCAGAAAACCCTGAACTGTAAGACCCAAATTATTGGGGAAATGACCTCATGTCAAATTTCATTCCACTAGTTGAACTACTACTACTACTATTACTACTATTACCACTAGTACAATTATACTACAACTTCATTCTTCTCTTGCTCTTTCAGCACTCCTGAGCAGTCTAGAATCGGCATCCCCACTGTGGCCGACTCAATGGAAAAGCACGCCAACCCACCAGCTATTGTTATTTACATAGTGGATGCTTTTCTCAGCTCAAGTGGAGCAAGAAATGAAGGGGGAGAGGAAGAAGAGGGTGACGATGTGGAGGCAGGTAGCATTTGGCTACTAGGACTCCTTCGCTGCTACACAGAGATGCTACAGACTCTGCCTGAGACAATGAGACCTGCACTGGTGCTACAGGTAGGAAGATACTCAGATTTACACTGACCAGACTTAAACAGAATTCGCTCTTACAATCACCATCTTTTCTTTCCATCTTGATGTATCTTACTTAGGTGGTGCCGTGCCAGTACCTTCTCCAGCCGGCCAGTGGGGAGAACCATTTGTACCTGCAACATCTGCGCTCCCTGGCCTTCTCCTGTTACTCCCAATGCAGACGTCTGCTGCCCCAGCAAACACACATCAAGTCCCTGACTGGCTTTGGACCAGTGTCCACTGTCAGTTCTGTACTTAAGAGTCCAGAGGTAGGCACATATATTATATCTCATATTATACACTGAAAATTATTGTAATACACTTGCTCATGCTTATATTAATTCACTTCTTGAAATCTGAATTTCCTCCTCCAGCATCCCAGCCCACTGCAGCTATACTGCCCCCCCTTCATCCTTGGTCCGACCCGTCCCAAGCAGCCAGAACCAGGGGAGATATGGGCAGAGCTCCCTCCCAAATACAATGTGCTCTTTGTTGGATACTGCCTGTCGCACGACCAGCGCTGGATTCTGGTGTCCTGCACCGACCAGCAGGGGGAGCTCCTGGAGACCTGCATTATCAACATTGATGTACCCAACAGGTGAGGAAAAGTTGTTTATGGTCCTAATTCTGTGCTTTTTAATTGTACTTTTAGTGTGAGATAATGCTCTGATCTCTCCACGCATTTCATTTCAGAGCGCGACGTCCCAAGGTTTCAGCCAGGAAGATGGGACTACAGAAGATGTGGGAATGGTGTATAGGCATCATTCAGATGACCTCACTGCCATGGAGGATTGTGATTGGTCGATTAGGCAGACTGGGGCACGGGGAGCTAAAAGGTGAGTGAACAAACCGGGCTTGTCTTGATGAATAGAACTTACAGATGAGTTATGTTCACAGGAAATATAGAGTAGCTGTTTGTCACAAGATCCTTTTGTTTCTTTTATTCTAATGTGGATAAAAATTACTTTATTTTCACCATAATCACTTTGTTTACCCAAGTGAAAAATATAGATTAGTCAGTGTTCATTTGGAGACATATGTACGTAGTACTATGTGTAATTCTTGTCTTTTACTCCTCATACGTTTATCCATACTCATCCGCTCAAGGGATGCTGGCACTGTTGTAATTTAAAATAAAGTGGCTGGAGGCTTAGCTCTCTCCTTCTTTACTCTGACACTGTTTCTGGCTTTAAGCAAAGACAAATCAGTGAGTAGGGCCATTCATTTAGCATAAACTGTGACTTAGATTATCTCTTCTCACTGCTCTGACAAGTTCCCCAATATCCATTTATAGTACATACACTCCTAGGCATACACAGGTGCATACACATACTTGTAGCCAAACTCCTTTTAAATTCTATCACTTATGTTCTGTCCTCTTTTTATTTGTTTGGGTCTCTTTTATTTTCCCTGAAGAACTGAGATATGAGAATGAGATAAAATGAGAGAATGATTCACTAAAAGACTTTCAGTCTCTCCCTCTCCCTCTGAATATCTCTGCTTTTATCTTGCTTTTCTCTCTCTCACATGCACCTCCCACACTCTCCCTCTCTCTCCCTCTCTCTCCCAACTAGACTGGAGCTCACTCCTTGGGGAGCATTCCCTCCATTCAATAGGGCGCCAGCTGAAGGAGGCTTGTCGTATTTGTGGGATCTCAGCTGCTGACTCCCCCACCATCCTCAGCGCCTGTCTGGTAGCCATGGAGCCACAGGGCTCCTTTGTGGTCATGCCTGGTTAGTAGCCTGTCCACTTCATGAAACTGTTAGAGAATGGCAGTGACATAATGATGGTTATGACAGTGGTAATGTTTACTTTTATGGCAGTACAAGAATATAGAGAAGAAAAACTTTGCAGCTAATTTAAACATATTTTTGCAAGACCTAGTATAAATAATAATACCTTTGCTGTGTTTCTCCGTGTGTGTCCAGACGCAGTGACCATGGGCTCAGTGTTTGGCCGCAGCACAGCTCTGAACTTGCAGACCTCGCAGCTGAACACACCTCAGGATGCTTCCTGTACACACATCCTAGTCTTCCCAACTTCTGCCACCACCCAGCTGGCACCCAGCTCCTACCCCACTGAGGACAATAATGGTAACGACCAGCCGGATACCAGTCATACTACAGTTACAAGATGACTTATTATGTCTTGAGGCATAGATAAAACTAAACCCTTGTTTAAAAATGATTTAGATAGATTTTTTTTATACCAACAGGTGGCATCTTTGCACTAAAACATCTCTTGCCACATCACAGCCACAAATGGCTCGTGCAAAAAACTACATTGTGCCTTGTACTAAAGACAAGCCCCTTTGTAGGAGTATTAATTGTGTTGGTGGGAAATGATCCCAAACTAGAGAGGTGTCATTGTTAATTACCTAGTTTAAATTCACTGGGGCTGTGCTGACATCGTTTTCCTCTCTGTTTCTCTGCTCAGATGACATGTTCGATCTGCCCTTTCCTGATGAACTGGAGAATGACATTGGCCATGACATGATGCTGATCACAGGGAACCTCCACCCTTCCCCTAACACCTCTCCTGTGCCCTCGCCTGGCTCTCCGTCCGGGATGGGAATGGGATCACATTTCCAGCACACCAAGGTGAGTCAGGGACCAGTGGAAACAAATCATCCTACAGTGGCTTGAGCTGTAGCAAATGACACCCTCTTACAAAGGAAAACAATGACATGCCCTATATGTGGAAAAAAAGCATACTGTTGTATTTATACATTACTACTTAATAGCAAAGGACAGAAGAGAAATACAGGGTGTGACTGTGAAGCATGGAAGCTCCTTTTCTGCAGTCTTTGCTGACACTCAACACTTATTATCAATCAAGAATCAAAATTAGTTGAGTTTTGCCAAGTATAATAGATGCAGAGGAATTTGTCTTGGAGGCAAAGGAGAAGGAGATGTGTTGACAACCCATATTACAGCACGTTATTCAGTACTGACAAACTGTGGGAACAGCCCAGGCAAAGTATAGCTGTTCATGCAAGTTATAGGTTAAAGTAACTGTTAGGCATACTTATCTTTGCTCCATGTGCTGTGTACGCCATTACCATAGTGACCTGCAGGGAAAGAATGCAAATATATATGTTTTTCTTTTGCAAAAACTTTGGAGCTGAAAGTTTTGACTTAATGGAAAAAAAACAGCTCATCACCTAATAAAAGACTTTTTCCAAATGGGGCTGCTGGAGCTGAATGTATAACTTAAACTATAGTGTACTATACTACAGTCTACTATATATATTTTGATCTACAAGGGTTGCATGCTGTAACTATCTTTTCATGCCTTCATGTATTCCTGTGAAAATGACATGATTACATATTCTTGTTTAAGACAACCCACGCACGTCAGTGCAAAGGCTTAGAATTGTAAGATGTAAACGGATGAATAACTGGCCTAGACCATGAGCCAGGATTTGTTAGGATCACAATCAAGTTTTGTAAATATTTGCTGGTCTTCTCCTTTGTGTATAGAACCAGGGAGAGCGCTTGCTGTCCAGGGACAGTCCACCAGAAGAGCTGAAGCAGCAGCCGCTGGCTCTGGGCTACTACGTGTCCACTGCACAGACAAATGGACTTCCTCACTGGTTCTGGGCCTCCTGCCCGCAGGCTGAGAGCCAGTGTCCACTCTTCCTCAAGGTACTCAAAACACTGCATGTGTGTGTGTTTGTGTGTGTGTGGCTGAGAGAGAGAAAGAGAATGCCAGTAAAGCTTATTTTAGTTGAGATAGAAACATACAGAGATGGAATGTGATACTAATATATTGATTAGATCAAGAATTTGTGCGGAAATGCTTTTAATTATGTGATTCAATATTAAAGAGGCTGCTCACTGTAGCCAAGCATGCTTCAACATTTGACATTGTGCCCTTTGTGTCTTCACTTCAGGCCTCCCTCCACCACCATATCTCTATAGCCCAGTCAGATGAGCTGGTGACAGACAAGACTAAGAGGACCCCTCACCCCTTAGACTCAAAGACCACCTCTGATGTGCTCAGGTAAATATATAACACATGTTGTCCCTTTAGATTTCTTTATCATCTGCTGTATAGAACTACCAGTGAAAGCCGATACTGGAGGGTGAGTACAAAGTCTGTGGTCTATGGTCTTATTCAAGTGGCTGATATAGATCTATGTAATTAAAATATCTGTTCTTTATTATAATATAACATAATTAAATATAACATTCATTGTCTCATTGTTAAGAGCAAATACTTAGCATGTTTCTTGTCTTTGCAATGTGTGCCAAAGACAGGTTTGTGTGTTTAAGTTATTTATCAGTAAAAATAAACAGCTTAACATGTTAACTGATAAGAGATGATGATAGTGGTTTCAAATAACATTACAAAAACTTATTTATTTTTATCATTATCTTGATTAAAAGGTAAATATATTATTAAGAATTGATTAAAATAAAATGTTTTCAAGAGCCATTCTTTGCTACAAAAATGTGATCAATTGTTAACCAATAATTAATAGATATTCAATATCAATATTCAGTGTGAAAAAATGATTTTAGTGCACGCCATTATAGTTAAGGAAATCAAGGTGGATTAAGTGGATAAACTGAATATAAATCATTTAAGTATTTTTTTTTAAAGTCAGAATTTCTTACAAATTGTTATTGCTAAAATGGTATATTTTTCAATCACAGGTTTGTATTGGAGCAGTACAACGCCCTCTCCTGGCTGACGTGTACCCCTGCCACCCAGGACCGCCAGTCCTGCCTGCCGGTCCACTTGGCTGTACTGATCCAAATGTACAATGCCATCCTAAACATGCTCTAGCTG
This sequence comes from Macquaria ambigua, assembly GCA_008360985.2. Lineage (NCBI taxonomy): Eukaryota > Metazoa > Chordata > Actinopteri > Centrarchiformes > Percichthyidae > Macquaria > Macquaria ambigua. The sequence goes on from VMKM01000288.1 coordinate 410,045, forward strand.
TGTGAGACTGCAGGGACAACTGTAGGGGACTGACGGTTACCTTCATTTCCTCTGTGCCTACGCTTCCTCCTTCTGGGCACCAGAGAGCACCAGAGCTCTTCTGTTGTTTCAGGTAGACATGGATTTAATGGCCAAGTAAAGGATGGGGCAAGCCAGACTCTCCCATGCCTGGAATGTAATGAATAAAAAGAGTGAAATGCTCTGAACAATAACTTTCACTTGTACTTGTTAGCCTCGACACCCTGCGAACACAGTAAAGTCTGGTTCTCCAGTTCCGGTGCTTTCTGAGGAGGAATAAAAACAGATGGATCTATCAAACTATGCCCATTTTGCTGACATATCACAACGTTAACTTTCTCCTGGTCAAAACAGCATTATGTCCTACTTGGGCTACACCTCTTAGTGGCATTTGAAGCATCTGTGGAAGCTCTGTATGACTCTCTTGACACCCTCACTTGTCGAAAGGGACATCTGTGCAGGGCCACATAACTCCATATTGTACAACCAGCAAAATGGCATGACAACACAAACACACGGCTTTGTTACATCAATGATGCTTTTACATTTTTTTGTATAGAACTGCACTGTTGAGCTTCTTGGGACTTGCAGTCGGTTGATGAAACTTTTACCTTTACTCTGAAAGGGGCAAACGTCCTCATTTACTCCAAAGGGGGGAGCATTTGATAATGGCACTTTTTCCTCACCTTCCAAAGTGTTGTAGGTATGAACACGATGGGAAATATTTGACCAGTTAAGACAGAAGTGTTGTTTATAATGTAAAACGTACATTTACAAAGAATTGAGACTTATTTTTAATATTTAAAATCAAGAAAATGAGAAAGGCCTTTTTTTCCCCAATTGACTGTTAATTGTCTTGGGATCTGAAATAGAAATTGTCATTTTAATGCAATTGTAAAGATGCCATATTTATACAAATTATATCATGTCATAGAATCTGATATATATATATATATATGTGTATATATATATATATGTGTATATACATAAATATATATTACCTCTTCCAAGCAGGCACTTAATGATAAGGGTGATGGACACAACCATCTCTTTAGAAGTGGACACAGTATGAACATTTATCAAAGAAAAATGCTTTTTTTTCTCTACAGATCATTTTACCTTTTTATTTAATGAGTTTAAATTAAACTAATTGATGCAGGAGATACAGTATACTCTATATTTATAAAGTGTTCCTCTTCTGCTAAAAAAAAAACTTGAAATAGGCTATAGAAGACAATGGTATTTGAACATTGCAAGGTTATTAAATATTTAAGAATGATGCTTTATTTCAAAATGATGTCAAGCAAACCATTAGAAAGGCCTGTCTCTTCAGCTTCACTCAGTCTGCTCTTTGTTAGATTCCTAGCATGTTTGTATATACACTTTTCAGCTGTGTTTTTTTGGAATTTCTTAAAGCTGTACATTTCATGCTGGTTGGTTTATTTTCAAGTGATTCATATCAAAGTATTTTTTTGCTGTGAGCTTTTTTGATATACAGTACAAAACTCATTTAATTACAGCCAAGAGGTTAAACTGCCAAGTAAGTGTACACAAATGTACAGACAAGGGCAAGTTTGCAAAAATTTGTTACATCTGTCATCACTTTGAATATCAAACAGATCCACTTTAGTGGGGGAGATCTGTTACTTTTACACTCTTTTTTAGTAAATTATTAAAACTCTTGAAAATGATGTTGTGTTCAGTGTTCACTTTTAATCCAGGAGACTGTCAAACACAGACTGTGTTATATTCTTATCTCATTTAGGACACTGATAATCAGTGGAATGTAACAAAATATATTTACTCAACTCAAATTATACACTAAAGAACAATTTTGAGGTACTTGCCTCTGATGAGTATTTCAATTTTAAGCTAAGTTATACTTCTACATTTCAGGGGCAATATCCTTTTTACTGCACTATATCTATCCTCAGTGTTAGGGTTAGAAATAGGGTCTGTGTCATGCTAAGGATTGGGTTCAGACTAAGATCTGGGCCTATAGAAACACACACAAAAATGTGGATGACAGGTGAATATTTATTTTGTAACCTGAGTTTTGAGCAGTTATTTCTTTCTCTAGTTATTTTTCATTCATTCAATATATGATGATGTGGCTTCTTTAGAAACAGTAAGTGCTGGAGCGCGACGGGACAAACATGAAAGGGTGTGAATACAGCGTGCAGAAGGAACAATCATAATTTAACAGTGCCATATAACAAGCTGTGTGAAGAGGAAGATAAGCCCTTTATTACACTGTGCTGTCAAGAGGTGTGAATCATTGTTTTCCAACATCTGCCTTCCACATTACAACATACAAAGAGATTACATCTAAGGCTTTGCCATAACTTCTGTCAGTGTGAATAAGGCTGAATGTGGAGATGAGATGATATCCCGACCTTTGAAGAAGAGCAATGTTTACTGACTAGTTCATTGAAGCAAATGAAAATAATGAATGCTAACTGTGGAGTGACTATCACCCAGCTGTTGTCCTTCCTGTTCAACAAGACAATCTAGTTTTATAACAGCTCACTCATGCAAACATACAGCAAGATCTGATTAAATTCCCTTAGAAAAAGCAGACCAAAGTGAATAAAGCATTAAAAAAGTGCTTCCCCTGCACTTACTCACATAAGCTGACATAGGTCAGTGTTAAAAAGAAAACAAACTGGCTAAGGAAATGGCGCTGAGCCACAAAACAAGGAGTGGCACATCTTTCTAGTATTGTGCTCACAGTGAAGCCAACATCAGGACTTAAGCCTGCTGGAAGATCCAGGTCACAGCGGCATTTTTGATGTTTGATTTCATAAACTCTTAGGCGTGCTGTCTGTCTCAGCTGTTACACAATTTGAAATTAGTCCAAAACGGGGCAGTACCAATTATAGGAGAGTCAACCGTCTGTTAAGGTGTGTGTGTGTGTAAGAGGGTTGGGCATTGTGAAGGACTAGATATGAAAAATAGTAAATGCATTTGTCAAACAAATGTTATGGACTTTTAAGTTATATCTCATTGTGTGCATGTAATGATTCTAAAGGATGTCCTCTTGAGGGGAGGCAAGAGCTCTGCCTCTTTTGTGTGATGTAGTGGGGTAGTTAGAATATGTGAGGACAAGAGAGGAAAAAGAGGAAGTGAAGGAGGTTCTATTTGACCATCAGGGTCACATAAAATCCTTGAGTGGAAAACTGCATTTTAATAGAACCTAGAAAAGCCCAGTGGACAACAAAACTAGACAAAAAGTCAGTTTTTGAGGGACTGGGCAGCTCGAGGACACCATGAATGAAAAAGGAGCACGTAGCTCAAGAGTAAAAGCCACTGAAGAGTCACTTGTGGTGGTGAGGCTGTCTAATGGCCATCACAACTGGAGGCAGTGGACTCTTAATTGACTGCAATGTGTTTTCCACAGATGGCCTATTAGACCATGGCCATTCACCTGTTATCTTGCTTTCCAAGTGCATTGCTGCAACCAAATGGCCTACAGACTGGACAAAGGAGGCCAGGGTCTGGCTTGACATAGCATTAGCGCAAACACAATTAGAAGTCAATGACATTTTATGTTGCTTTTCTGCCCACAGTGCACCACATGCGATGGCAAGGTTGTTCAAAAAAGCCCTCTTATGAGAGCGAAGAAGGTCGACTTAACACTAAAAGTCCGGCTTATTGTTGCCATGAAACAGGTTGAAAAAACTGCATTTTTTAACTGAATAGTGATGTAATGGAAATGTTTTTTTCAGATTCATACTATATATCCAAGATCAACAGATTCTACAGTATATTCACAGCATAATGCCCACAATTTTAATTTACAGTAACTCTAAACTCTAAAGTCTCAATTATATTACTGTAGTAGATCTACTATAGGAGTAGATGTAATAGATACACAACAAGACACAACCTGAATTCAAAGCAACATAAAGGCCAAATTGCTGCCTGCCTCACAGTTACACAAGTTGGAAATACTGCAAAACTGTTTCATTTGAAAAGAGGAACACTTCCAAGCTCACCAAAATGGCTGATCATCACAAAACACAATAACATCTGTGAATGCAGAATTGACCATCGTGTCTCCTGTGCCCCAGAAAACAGCCCAAACAGAGCAGAAGTGCGTGAAGGATCAGGGCCGCAGCCATTCTGTCACTCCAGATGACCTGTGAGAGTGCTCCACTTGCAGGCGTGACTTTGGCAGGGCAGAGCCATGTGCTGTTTTGACATGCCCTCTCCCTCTGAAGTGGAGGCAGCTGGGGGCTGTAGCTTCACACTGCTTTGTAGATGGCGGTCAACACTGCTGATTTTTCTGAACTTTAAAGAGAGAGGGACATACAGCACACACACACACACACACACACACACCTTGGACAGCTTGCTGTCTGTCTGGTGTCTGTCATGGCAGCCTTTAGCCAGTGGTCATATTGGCGGTGGACAACGTGGTAGGTCCTATCTCTGCCTGACCCCTGATATGCCAGCCAGGTCAGCAAGGGTTCAGGGCTGTATGAGAGCTAGCGGTGGGTGGTACAGGTTAGCGTCATCACCATGCGAATGTGAGCCGTGAGTTTGGGAGGTTGTAGGGCTCTAACGTGACTAGTTTACAAATGGCTTTGTCACGAGGTTTGGCATGCTAATTGGGTAATTGGGGCACATACATAGATAGAAACTCCAGCTGAAAGCATCTAAGAACCATGTGGAAACTGGTTTGGGAGGCGTGGACTCTAATCTGTCAAGTACATATGTTGACATAATTTCACAACGTGAAATAGATACATACATTATGTTTGCATCACAGCCTATATCTCATTTCATGTGATACTACAGTTGCACTAGTGTTTTCTTTTTGTGTTTTCATGATTTCTGATAATTCGATATACTCCGATGGTGATTACATTTTAAAATTATATTGAATTTTTAAGTAAGAAAATGTGATATAGTGGCATAGTAATGGTATAGCTGTATAATGGAAGTGTGGTGTTTCTGCAGAGGCTGAACGATCCCAAGACAGTTATTCCAGCTGCGCTCCACATGAACCATCCTTAAGTCAACATCCTAAGTGACAGAACTGTTCACGCCTACTGATTTCATCCACACACAGTGAGCGTTATTTGATTATACTCTATTATAATTACTCTTTAAGGGGTCGATTCAAATATATCACAAAAAACGTGTTTTCCTGCTTACACCTTTTTTGAGATCTGTCGCCCACAGACTTTTGCCCAGTATAATGAAGGTGGAATGCATTTTGTTCAAGTGCACAAAGCATCTTTAAAACTCAACAGAAAAAATGTCCCAGTTACTGTGGATGATTCCGATAATTGGGTGATCTGGTCCTTCAAAACGGTACTACGCTCATCATCTTAAATTTGAGTACCACTATCTGTATATATTTTAATCATTGCAGGAAATATGCAGATATCACCATCTCTTCCCCTCATGTCAATAGGGGGAGGTCAGTTGCTATTATTAGGTCATTAGTATTCGTTTCAATTAGTGCCCTCACTTTCCCGGCGCTCCTGTGCTAGGCCAGCTCCAGCCAAGCAAATCCTCAGCCATCTTCCAGATGGCTCCAAGGAAATGCAGCTCTTGGCGCAGCTTACACTCGACGCAGAGAGCCATCAACAGCTTTTGTTTAAAGGGTCCCTGCTGAAGCGACAGAACATCTGCCAACTCAGCACGGCAGCCTGTTGGAAAACATCTGATTTTGTCTGGGAGTGCTTTCCATCTACAGCCTCTGCATTTGCATAAATAGTTTTTGTTAGAAGGGGCCCCAGAAAGGAGCACACAGAGTTTGCGATTCCCCTTCCTGTAAATCTCTCATTGCAGGGTATTACATCCTTCAAGCCAAACGAGAACTCCACTTAACACTTTAGCCAATGTAAATAGAGGAAGATAAAAGCTCTGCGGACTTCAAAGGAGGCCCTGTGCGCCCCTCTCTTGCACACATCAAAACGCAAGAGAGAAAACAATCTGTCATTTATGTCGGATATAAAAGTTTGAAGGACATTAATCCCCTTGATGACTGTATGCCACAAGCAATCCAGGGGGGCTGAGTGGGGAATGTAGACCTAGAAGAAATCCAAGGACGAGGGCTGGGATTTTGCACCAATTTTGTGAATCAGGTACATGTTTCTCAATATAGCTAAACGTGTCCTTTATGTACTCATTATGTATGAACAGGATTTATTAAATTGTAAACAGTATGTAATAAGGAGTCTACTGGTCTAACAATCCCATCACATATTAGTTGGACACATCTGAATGTCTAATTAATTTAATTAGTTTTGTGTTCTCAGCTTTTGCTTCAAGTTTCCTTTTTTTGAATGATCATCTGCTGCTGTTTGCAAACAAAGAATCTTCGCTGCCTCATTATGGTATTTAATAATGTTCACCTCCACTAATTAAAGCTCCAATTAGAAATTTAATGAGTTAAGTTGAAAGATGAAATGGGAAAGTAGTCGTAGTAACCAATGTTTAGTCAGTGAAGGTGACAAGAAGTGGAATTGATGAATAGTAAATGATAAAGGACACATGAAATTCAGTGTATTCAATGTACTATAAGATAATTTGTTTGGTACCTCTGTCTGCTGAAGAGGCGATGCTTATACTCAATACTTAAAGATTTTGTGGTGATTAACTTAGTAATTACTCTCAGTTTATAAGGCACAGAGAACACGCAGGTCTGCACTGTTAAGTCTTTGAAACAATTCCCCCTTTCAAGGGAAAACAATGCAAGAATCTGTCAGATTTTGATCCCTATATTGAAACTAACTGAGCAGTAGGCTAAGTCTGTTCTTAGATGGTAGGGAAACAATTAGCAAACTGATGTGTGTGTCAGATTTTCCGCATAAGTAAGCTGTTTATCATTGATCATCTCATCAAGACTGACATATCAAAGCCCTGTTGTTACTTATAAGACATAAATATTAATATGCTAAAACAAAATCACCACATACAGGCTTACTGTTTAAGAAAAAATGCATATTGCTGTTATTAAATCGCTTATTGTTTTCAGAATAGAATTATTGATTCATAATAAAACATTTATTGCACATTTTGTCATATCTTTTCTGCTGATTCTTAAAACCAATAAGCCATCGGACACTTCAGCCCCCGCTTGGCATCATGATGAGACCTATCAACGCCTCTGAGATGTAAAACACGGCCTCTCCAGGCTCATTGTTTCATTATTTCATTAATTATTTGACCTAATTATTAAGAGGAGGTTCCAGTCTGCAGCTGTGATTGGCCGAGACATGTTTGAAGCAGCTGTAAAACACCCAACAACGGCACACCTGTGACTGAATCACAGTGAATTTCAATGTTACACACGATGGAAAACTGCCACTCACACTGGTAATTATACACTCCTGTTTGTGTCGCCTAGCAACTGCAGTGTTTTGTTAAGTAACAGCCTATTGTTCAACTGTACTGCTTGTGGTCATACCTTATTATTGTATACTTCAACACTATTTCATCATTATTTTTTAAGTACAATGACATTATTTTCACTGCACTTTTCACAATGTTTAACAGATCTTCTCGCAGCTATTTTTCAACTCTGCTGTAAATATATATTCCAAAAGAAGAAATGTCTTGATAATGATTTGTATTTGGAAATGACACATTAAATCTATATATATTAAGTTAATGTCACTTTGTAACAAGATGAGGTCGAACATACTGTATCTGAATTAAACTACACATACCTGAATTACACTACACACTCTGAAGGAGATGAAAAGAATCACATCAGAAAATGAAACAGCAGTTTTGTGAGGCAGTGAAAAAACACTGAAAACTATGAAAACTGTGAGGTTTAAAAAAAAAAAAAAAAGAAATGCTGTGATGAAACTTGTGTAGAAGAGAGAGCCAGCATGCTTTGAAGCAGCGACAAAAAGGGTTTTCAAACTTTTCTTTTCCTTCCTACTCATGCAATGTCCTCCATGCCCACAAGGGAGAGTTGTTAGTCAACAGATGAACTGTGCATTTGCATATGCACATAATGCTACACTTATGACTGTACGTTCAATGTAACATTCATTTGACCACTTTCCCATTTTTTAAAATCAGCTTGTGACCAATCAAAATGAATCAATAATCTTTGAACGCACCCTGTCATAAGGAAGCATTTAGGACACACGCATGCACAAAGACACACAGGCTATGGACAGACAAATAAATAGCAAGAGCAGTATTTATAAAGATTATAATGGACACAATATACCGTGATTCAAATTGAAGTGTTTGTCGAAATTGTCCACAGAATAAAACCTCAACTTTGAGTCTTTTTGGGACAAACACACACAAACAAATAGCAGTGCGACACTGAAAACAAAATCCATCGAATCTCTGTAAGCTATTCAGATAGAAGGCTGTTCAAGACACATGCTTTTGTTGGGTTTTCCTCTTGAAAGTTTTAATTGTATTTGCACAAACAATTTCTGGGAAAACTGGAGTAAATATGTCTCCATGCATGGTAAGAATGTACTTCCTCCCATGTCCTTCTGCTGTACATATAATCATATTTCAACCAATTGAGCGTCATTAAAAACAGCACTGGATCATTCTGCTTTTACTGATATGTGCGGGCATTTTGGGGATGAAACTGAGCATACCCAAAAGTCACCAGGCTGTAAACACTAAATATAAACGTTCTTCTTTTCGAGGACCATTAAAGAAATTACTGCAGACTCCTTTTACTATTAATATTTGTTTTGACCTGCATCTCATAGTGATTTTCATCCTTTAAAACCCAATCAATAACAGTTAGAAAAACTCTCTTTCTCTCCCCTTCTTGCTCTCTTTCTCCCAAACAGGAGGGAGAGATAGAGAAAGTCAAGTGCCATATAAATAAAAAGGTCTTGCCAGAGGCACTTACTCTGCAATCTCCTGAAAATTGTGTCTTAGCTCAGCTAGTCCACTCAAGTCACATTGGAGAATGGGCTCCAAATCAAAGCCAGAATCGCAAAGCCCTGCGGTCATTAGAAAGATAGGGGAGTGAGGAACGCATAATAATGATCCATTAGCTGTCTTTCCTTGCATATTCTCAAGATCTGCCTCTTATGGTAAGATAAATCAGCTTACTGGCATGACAGTGAAATGAAACCGAGAACATAAGCACACGTTCCCCTTTCCCTGCTTTTCAGCTTCCCTTTGTTATCCGCATGGAGGATTCACAATTGCATGTAAATCAACACTATTATGGTGGAGAAATTTGATGAAACATTCTTAGACCCAATGTTGTGACTGTCGGCCTTGAATTAGATGATCATAACAACTGACATGCTATCAAGGAACAGTGTGCTTCCTCGTGCCATGAGCCCTGTATATGGAGATTATCATTACAATAACAATGACAACATTCATCTTTTTGAAACACGGGTTTATTGGATCTGTGTATCAATACTAGAAAAGGTAGCAGGCAGAAGTGATCATCGCTTGGCTGCTCGAGCAGTTTCTCTCTGTCTTTCTCCTGCTTTGCTTCCTCTGGTTCTAATTTAGCCGTCCTAATCATAAAAGCATCAGTGAGCTGCTGTTGCAGAGTAAACCAAGAGGTTAAACGTGCCCCTAAAAATTCCATTTTCACTCAAGTGGACCAACACAACAAGGAACATGCAGTAGACAGAGACAGACTTCTCAGCTGCCAGATCAAATGGCAGAGAGGCTGATTATTAGAGACAGACAACAAACAACCCTGCTGATGTGTGTTTTGTTGTGGTCGTCCCGGTAAGCACGCAAGGTGAGGTACACTTTGACATTTGTGGATCAACTCGGGGGGGAACGTATAGTGGCTAATCTTTTGAACTTTCATCTTTACAAACACCCTGATGTGCCGGATCGGTTTTACCGGCGTATGAACGAGGAAAGTTTACATTTTGTGAGTTTTGAGCCCACACCTTTTGGGGCACGGGGTCGAGCGGATGCTGTCTATCTATATTCTGTGCCATTACATTCCCCATCTAAGCTGGCAGACCCTCTGACTGCATATAATTTGAGTCATCAGTCTCTATTTCTACGCAGCAGATGTTTCCCCATGTCAGCAGGCCCCCTGACAAAGCAAGATGGAGAACCCTCCTCTTTTAAAGTGTTGCACATGAGTCTTCCTTCTCTCCTTTCCTTCCCTCTGTCCACACCAACCTTTAGGATCCCATGGGACACTGTCCTGCGTCCAGTCCTGATGGTGGGAAAACATATTTTAATCGATGCCTGTGTTTGTGTTCTGAACCCACATGATAAAGTACGCTGGAGTGACACACGGGAACAAAAGGCAGTTAGTTATTGTATTTTTGCGGTTGGCTTGATGACTCATTTATCCTCAAACATGGACTGGGATCCTGGAACCCCTCTGAAAGCCCAGTAAAAGACACTAATGGAAGGTGATTAACAGGCAACTGGGGTAAATGATTGCTATGATACTGGTATCATCACTGATGTAATGTGATTGAAATGGCCATGACGCATAATCATATTCCTTCTTCTTATATCATTTTGCGTGAGAGGATGAACAAGAAGTGCATGATAGATCAGAAATCGTGATTTTATTTATTTTAGGCTGAGATAGAGCTGGTATTGGCATACTGAAATATTGTGAATGAACTGATGTTAAATCTGCCTCCATATTAATCAGAACACAGTTTTTAATATAAATAAATAGTGCTATCAGACCTGCTTTTTTAAGATTTTTAATTAAAAATAATTTTGATCAATAATAATATTTATAATAATTGTGATAATATTTGACTGTGGGCTGAGCATGGTGTGTGAAAGTGTTTACAAGAAAGAAGAACTAGGAAACACCTTCAAACAAGGCAGAAATAAAGAGCAGCGCTGCTCTGGTCTCTCTTTTCTTTCAAATGATCAGCTGGGAAATATTTCATGGTGAGTCTCCGTCATTCTTATCACTATATACTGCCTTTTTTTTTTACCGTGTTGCGTTCATGTTAAACTGCGTCAAAGAGCGTATGTTATGTTTTTAGAAGATTTAAAACAAATTCAGATAGTTTGTTTATGAGTAGAAATTTAGGGAGGACATTTTATTATTTTAATACACTAGAAAAACGTTTATTTATTCAACAACAATTCCTATTTATTTGTAGAAATAAAGATAATGCAATATAAAAGAAAAACTACATTAAAATAGATATTGTCTTGTGATAAAACGTAAGAAAACGTCTACAAAAATGATTCACTCTTTATAAACGGATTTATTTTGCATTAAAAAAAAATCCGATTTTTTTAATACTCTTCTGTTGTCAAAATCCGAAAACCGGACAAACCCCTGGACTCGTGTGTGATGTCTGAAGCGCTAATTAGAGCCGACATGTTTTCAAACTCCCCTCAGGAGCGACCTGCAGAAACTGTTTCAAAGAAAAACCATCCTCAAATGGTCCCATGTAATATTTCCTCCCCTCGCCGGTAAATGAGTCCGGGTGGAAGAAAATTGCAGGGGTCATTAGAAAAAAAAAAAAAAAGTGTCACAGTTTTCTTTGGGCATTCTTTGAACCGAGCGAGGGGATGTTATTGTATCAATTTTACTTGATAGACCCAATTAGGCTATTAGGCTTTTCCTCCCGAAACGGATTTTGTGCTAAAACGCTTTTGATTCTTGACATCAAAGTTGACGTTAACAAAAGTTTATTTTGGTTCTGACAAAATATATCTCCTTTAAAGTCGAAGGAAAATAGCTTGTTTTTGCGCAGGCAATAATATGTTAAAGCCTAATTGTCCAACAATTCAAATCAACAATCAGAAAACTAAAAAAACTGTCTGTATGAAATAGAATTGGATAGATTTATATTTTTAGAGTTAGGCTATCAATGGGCTTTAAGTGGAGAAAAAGGGAATAATACCTCGGCTTGTAAAAAAAAAAAAAAAAAAAAAAAAAAAAACATTTCACAAAGTGACACACACACGGTGAGCATAAATCACTCCTGGGCGGTGTACACACCAAAATGGAACCGCATTGAAAATGTTTTCCTGCCACTGTATGGCGCTAGGGAACTGCAGGATACACTGCACTTTCACTCACATTTGGACAGGATAGGTATATAATAGCAACAACAACAACAACAACAACAGGCTAATAACAATAATAACAACAACAACATTAATAATAATTTACATTTTAGTCTTAAAAATATAAATCTTGACACTTCTGTATAATTATAAAAATCGCCTTTATTGTCTTCTTATACTTTTAGCTTCATTTGAAAGGATACTGATATTCTTTATGTTCTGAACTTCGTTTGCATGCAACACTTTTGCCTGTCAAAAATAATTAGGAAAAATAGGTGATAGTCCGTAAATGTACTTGTCTTGGATTTCTTCCTTGGAAATATACTAAGTTAATTTGCAAAGTCAACAAAAACTTATTTTTCTTTTTACTCCTACACTACAAGCCACACGTGTAGTTTAAAATTAGGAAAAATATAAAAATACATTTACTGCATTTAAGAATGCATTAAAAATGTAGGGAATGACGACGCAACAAAAGGCCTGTTTGCATGTCGCATGCATGCAGCAAATCACTTCTGATTATTCTAAGATAGGTTATTAATTAGGTCAATTTTTTGGAAAGTCTTTAAAGCAAAAAAATGAAATTTTGCATAACACTTAAGCTGGTAAAGGATTAGTTTAAATGATCTTACTCTATCGGATTCAGGCCTGCTGTCTCTCTTGTCTCTGCTCCACGGAAACACAGTGCTGTGTGTGTGCTTGCCCTGCCTACCTGGCGCTGCTGCAGCATGATACTGTACACTGTATGGCTGGCATGCTCCCACACACACACACACACACACACACACACGCTCCACACACCAGAACAAAATATTCAACATCAAAATGCTATTTGAGGCTGAAAGACAAGAAAATCATCCCAGCAAACTGAACTCCCTTATTGCAAATACACCGGTGTTTTCCACATTACAGTAGCCTGCTGTCCCCCGCCCTCTCTCTCTTTACTGCTACTCTCTCATTCAGAGAGCTGAATAGTATGGATCAGTAAGAGTCACACAAACAGCTGGTCCGTTGACATCATCTGAAAGCCTCTCCTCAGTTTGACATTGGCACTGTGTAGACAGTGTGTTTGCATTATCACAGTTTTAAATGCCGAGCTCGTTTCCAGTGCGTGCCCGCTGAAATAACAGAGCGCCAATCACAGTGTAGCGCCAATAGTGCAATCACTACAAAGCTTTCGGAAGATTACCTGAGGTTTAGCAGCCGTCTTTCAACTTCAGCAAACAGAACAACTCCAGGAATACATACAAGAAAAAAATTAATTAATTAAGCATTTGCTTAATTTAAAATGGTTTGCTGTGGTTTTCATATTTCAGACAAATAGTCCGAAGTTGGAGCTCAGATGCATCTAAAACTAAGAATATAATTCATATTAATCCAGAAAATCTATAATGGATTTGAACAAATGTAATTATCCAGAGTTTAATACTGGAAGTCTTGCCTATAATAGTTCAGGTTTAAAATGTTTTGTTGAGAAATTATTTTAATGAAAGGTGGAAAAACTATTTTGGCAATTTATCATCAGTTTATTTATTCAAAGACATGCATTTGCAGATGATTCATGTAATGCAGTTTGTGAGTCTAATATACTTTATTTTTAAAAACTAATAATAATTAATTATGGTAATGTATAGGTTAATGTAGTGGGTCTTTTTTTTAGTGGGAGTTTTGTCTGTTTTTCACTGTAGGTAACACAGGACAAGACCTCCTTGCCAATGAAAATGAGCAGATGTAAACCAGCTTATTCCAGCAAATACTTACATGTTTGGTAGAAGGGAAGATCTTATGGACGCTTTCACACACAGTGAGATTACATACAAGAATAGAACATATTATGATGGACATAACCTGCTGTATATAGCTAAAACGTTTCTGTGTGAGCTCTACTACTTTTTGTTATAACTGGAAAACATTTGCTAGTTAATTACGGCAGATATTGCATGATCATTTGCATGAGTGTCTAGCTTATTTCTTATCCGGTCATAAAATTCTGACTGTATTGAATTCAGAGAATATTATGACTGGTGTAACAAACTCTCCTGTCTAAACATGCTCTGCCTGTGATGGATGAATCATGTCCTAAACTATTACATAGCCCATTCAGGAGGAATCTCATGTTTCATTAAGCCTTTACAGATAAATGCACGTCATTGTAAAATGTATGCAAACAGTCAGCAGCTGACCAAGTGATGGCAAGAGTGTGATAAGAGTGCGAACGCAGAGCGCGCCGATGTAACGACAGCCGAGGTGTCTCATGTTCAGCTTGACAGGGAAGCAGCTATGTTGCTGTTGTTTTCAGGCTTTTCTGTCCACGCCTGTGCTAACTGATGAACAAGGAGATGAAATACCTGTGACACAGGTACAAATGTTTGTCACCACATACAGAGAGATACTGCACGTATGCACTATTATGCGATTACTATAATTATGCATGTAAATAAAAGTACTACAGAGGAAGAACATAAATGTGCACAGGCATACCCACATTCAGTTGACCTTGTGTACGAAAACATTAAATAACAAAAAATGCCATGACTAATTCACCCATCAACCTCTCAGTTTCTCTACCCTTACTTGACCCACAAATCAACCAACGCAACCTCAGTCCTCCAAAAAACATTTCTCCTGCTCTGTGTTTTTTCTCCAAGCTTCTGGGATCACGTCTGGGGATGAGACCCTCGTGCCCCCATCTCCCCTAGGAGAACATCCTCCTTTGGCACTGTCAGTCAGTCAGTCATGAAAAAGCGCTCCTTGTTCTGTCCGTTGTGCTCATATCATCACCTAACACTCCCACTCCCCAAGAACCTCCACTCCCAAAAAGCGTCTCCAAATCTGATTATTCTTGTGTTTCACCAGGTTGAGAGATTTGGCCGATGGCGTATTGGCATTTGACTTCTGATTTATCCTCTCTCCCTCTTAGCTGCAAATGGAGCTCTGCAGCTGGCAGCAATTGCATGAGTAGTATCCGTTTCATTAAATCCTATGCAGAGTATATTGAAGTTTTTCCATCTTGCCAATTTGTTTAGGCGCCACCGATACATTTCACCACTCCTCGGTACTGTTTTCATTCTATCAGAAACATGTTTATTGAGTTTGTTTGTTTTACAGGAGCAAACAGCTTTATATCTCTGATACCACTGCTTCCTTATTACAAAACACTGAAATAAATGAGAAAAAAGCCTGCTGTCAATCTCATTGTTTATGTACTCTACAATAACTTTGCTACACTGTGACCTAAATGGCTACAGTGACCCTGATTTAGAGATATTCTTTTTATCTGTCACCACCCCAAACTCTCCTCCTTTACCTGCGATACTGAAAGCCATCACAGGAAGCTTTTCCTCCATGCTGACACTATGGCCACCCTGCCTATATGCCTTCTTAGTGCCACACCTCCACGCCACTTCCATTAGCTTCCAAGAGGAGTAGATGAGTTCTTAGAAGATAAGAAGCAGATCTAAAGTGACAGCCAAATGGAAAGTCTTAGACACACTTAAAGACACAGACTGCAGCAGAAGAAAAAGGAAGAAAAACACTGAAGTAAAAAAAAAAAAAAAATGTTAGTCCTTCCACCTCCATCCATGAACTTCCACTCTTTGTGGGCTTTAGATAATTTCTTTAAAAGTAGTCCCACTCCTCTTTGTCATCACTGGTTAGAATTGTTATGTCTATTTCTGAGTGGACAATGGAGAAGGTATGTTATTGTAGCCCTGTCTCCCCGAAATGACATCCATTTACACATAATTTGCATTCACAAATCTGTTTTATAGGAAACATTGCCGTTTGGATTACAGTTTTTAATTAATATCTTGATCGCGTCTGCAAACTGTTCCCTGGCAACATCAAAACTTTATACTGCAAAAGGGTCACTGTCAGCGTATTTCCTTTGTCCTCCTACAATATCTGCTACCTGAAACTAAAGCACGATTAATGTTTTATGGTTACGTTTTGGCAATTCATAGCATGTGTTTAAGGTTGGGAAAAGATTGTGGTCTTGGTTGAATATTGAAAATGTTCTGCGTGTTTTCAAAATATAACATAATATATAGTTTAACATTTTGGGAAACACGTTTATTCGCTTTCTGGCGGAGAGTTAGATGAGAAGATTGATACCACTCTCATATCTGTACGTTAAATATGAAGCCATAGCCAGGAGCTTAGCTTAGCACAAAGCTAACATGTTAATTAGCGAGCTTAATAGGTGCTGTTAAGTGGATTTTTTTACCTTTGAACAGAGCCAGGCTAGCTGTTTCCCACTGTTTCCAATCTTTGTGCTAAGCTAAGATAACCAGTTGCTGGCTGTAGCCGGTTAGCTTAGCTTTGAGAGTGGTATCAATCTTCTCATCTAACTCTGTATTTCCCAAAATGTCATGTTGCTCTCACCAACTGTTTTAGTAGTCTAAATCTTACAATATGCGTGATACAAACCTCAGTCTCCACTGTCAAAGTCCTGTGCTTTGGACACCTAATCAACCACGCACCCACCCAATCCTTGCTCTGTCTTCTACAAAGTATGGGAATGTATAATCAAAGCAACAATTATGTTTCCTCTAAAACGTATTTGACAAAGTAAATTAGTGCTGAATCAACATATTTTAAATACAGATAAGGTTGCTCATTCAGTGGATCACCAAATTCTTCCTAATCTATCCACCCACTGTTGGTCCCTGTGTGTGCTTGTGATAGAGAAGGTGACATTGTGCGTGGTTTCACTTTTGTTTATGCTTTGTCAGAGAAGATTCAACACCCTCCTCATTACTTCACACTTCAGTATTCGCTCCCTCCTGTCTGCTTTCCCCAACAAAGCAATAAGCTTTTATGTGACGAGCTGTCTTCTCCCCTCATCTTTTATGAAAAAAACACGCTGACCTTCGCCGGCCTCCATCAGCAGCCCCACTGATCAAAGACACTGACATTACAACTAAATTTAGAACAAGCACCTGCCACCACTGTGCCGAAAGCGTATGCTTTATGTTTGTTTCTTGATTTATGTATGTGCAAGTGTGTTTGCTACTAGTTTGTGTGAGTATGAGTGTTTTTGCTTATTACTACACACACACACACACACACACACACACACACACACACACACACACACAGGCATCATGTTTTCTGCCCAAATTGCATCTTCTCATTGTTGCAGCAGCTCAAGCCATGACACACACCATCAAGGAAGACCTGCTAGATTTCAAATGATTTAAATGAATACCCAAACATTTACCCAGTACATATGACTGTGTATTTCTGATGCTAGGTTTATATAGCAGTGTGTAAAACAGAGATGTGAATTAGACAGTAATTTGGCAGTGCTTATTGTCATAATCTTTCACCTGGAATCGCATAAAGCTAAATATGTGAACCACACAAGCGTGTGTTTGTGAAAACGGCCCTTGAACCTGTTACACTTTTCATAGCAGAGTTCCTGTGGACTTGGCCTCCATTGCCATGTAAATGCTACTGCTCACTTCTTGGGTTGCCAGGGCAGCCAACCTAAACCAATCCATGGCTCCTAAATATTTTTTTCCCCATGAATGGCCAATGTGCACTCACAAAGCGCACATGCAATTCAATGTCCTTTCTCATCGTGACCACGTTTAAAGATGAATTGGCTGTACTCCTCATGTCTACGGGTTTTATTTGGCTGCACCACTCCATTGGATGGAGTCCTCCTTTTGCACTGTTTTGCTCTTTCATGACAATGTCTCCAGAGAACCTCCAAACATCTGAGCCCAGCAGAGACAAGTCTGATAAGGGAAATTGAACACAGGTAGTGGGCAGGTAGGTGGTTTTGTTGTCCAAAATAAAAAAACGTTTTTAGTAATTTCTTAATAATTTAGAGAAAGATTATGGGATGTAATATGGGAAATAAACTTTGGTTAATGTATAGTTAGAGTTAGACAACTAACTTGGTAATGTAAAGGGAAAATCATGGTTACAGTTAATAAAATAGTAAATGTTAATTGCAGGTCTGTGAAGGGACACAAACTCATTGGTATTCATTCTTACTATAGTGGTACTCGGATACTATATTGGCCGTATGTGCAGGATGAAAATCTCTGTATGTGTTGGCCCTTTGATGTGGCCTTGCAACCTGTCCAGCATGTTTCCCTGCCTTTTTTCCCAATGCATGCTGGGATAACACTCCATCCAATTTCTCACCCTGAATGAGAATAATTGGGTGCAGAACAAGTACAAGTTTCAAAAAAGTATTTAAAAAAAACTAGTATATGTTTACTAGTAGAACTAGTGGAGTTAATTTCCATTGCTACCATTGGTCAGGTATTAGCATGACTATATCTTGCTCTGTCTTGCTCATTATACTAATTGAAAGAGGAAGTAGCACGTGAGGAAATGAGAGTGAAGAAGAGCAGAGTAAAAGTGAGCGTAAAAGGAGGCTAAAAGCATTTTTCTTTTTTTCTCCCTCTCCTTCCTCTCCTTGTCTTCCTACTTTAGGCCTTGGGGAGATAATGAGGGCCTTGGCTTTGTAAACATTATTTCTGGCATATTGCAGCTGCCATCAGCTTATTTATGGCCTGAATTTTAATAATCTGGGAGTTAATATGCTTCAGAAAGAAGGAAAACACACAGTAAAGCCTGAGCGCAGCCAAACATTGCTTTCCTACCCTCAGCAAGGAGGCCACTCAACAGGAACATCAAACGCTCGCTCTCCCGTGCCTGGCCCACGTTAATTGTACATCTATTGTTCCCACATAGGTCCCTGGGAACCAAAGACGGAGAAAATTGGCAAAGAAAGGAGAGAGAGAGAGAGAGAGAGAGAGA